>CM059187.1:117239870-117330703 GCA_030323885.1 Branchipolynoe longqiensis | reverse complement strand
TCTCCACACACACACACAGACACACACACACGCACACATATAGTCACACAGAGACACACATAGGCACACACATACGTACACTCATACGCGCACACATAGTCACACACAGACACACACACAGACACACACAGACACACACAGACACACACAGACACACACAGACACACACAGACACACACAGACACACACAGACACACACGCACACACTTACTGGTACACACAGGCACACACATACGCGCACACATAGTCACACAAAGATACACACAGACACACACAGACGCACACACGCATAGACTTACTGGTACACACAGGCACATACAAACACACCCATACTGCCCCGTCTGCACCCTCCAATCCCCCACCCCCACCACCACCACCACCCCCACCACCACAAACTGCCCCATTCGCACATCGCCTCCCTTGCTCCCCCGAGTCACCTCACGCGCCAAACGAGACTTTGTTTGTCTTGGCGGTAGAAGATGGTTGTGGTGTGTAGCAGTGGGGGGCGGGGGGTGGGGGGGGGTGTAGCAGCGGGGGGCGGGGGGTGAGGGGGAGGAGTGGATGCGAGGGGAGCGGAACGGAAAGGAAGAAGAGGGGGGGGGGGGAGAT
The DNA here is from genome assembly GCA_030323885.1 of Branchipolynoe longqiensis. Taxonomy (NCBI): domain Eukaryota; kingdom Metazoa; phylum Annelida; class Polychaeta; order Phyllodocida; family Polynoidae; genus Branchipolynoe; species Branchipolynoe longqiensis. The sequence goes on along the minus strand of CM059187.1, from coordinate 117,330,094 downwards.
GGGAGATGGGAGATGGGAGCAGACCAAAAAGGAATCAATATGGTTGTTGTGGAGCATGCCTTTAAAGAAGAGGACCGGGTCGGAGCGCCGCCAAGCGGGGCGTGTGTAAACGAGGTGAATGTGTATGAGGGGGGGGGGGGGGTGCGGATGTGGGCGGCAGGTGTAAAGTGTGTGTGTGTGGGGGGGGGGGGGGGGTTCGCATATTGGGTGGTGTCAGAGGGCGCCCCCCGCCTATTGGGTTACCTAACAAGGCGCCGAGACACAGCCGGCGGCGTCCCGGGGCCGCCCGGGTAATCCTCCCGCCACCTTCCCACCCTTTAACACTGCGCACACCGCAGTCACGTGACCAGGTTTGTTTCTATTGGTGTTGTTGTTGTTGTTGTAGTTATGGTATTGAGGGTGAATTTCAGCTAAGCGCCTTTAAAAAAGAAATCATATTTTATTTATGTATGTAATCCAAATAATGTGCAGCGAGTGCGATATTGACGCATGGTTGTCTGTTTGTTTGTTGTTGTTTTACGTCCTGGCAACATCTAAGGTAATATCAGGACGGGGTAGAACAAGAAAACATGTTAGCCTTTTTGGAGGGCAGATGGTCTGTACCACCTCATATAGTTTACTCAATAATTTCGATCAAGTAATCGATAGTAATAAAACCTATAATTCTTTGTTGGGAATTTTATTTCCCTTGGCCACAAATATAAAATTGTGAGCTTTTTAATTTAATGAGTGTCCATTGACACAAAATTGATTGTATGCTTCTACATATAAAAGTGATGATTTGACTTCTTTTTTAAAAACATTTCTCGCCATGCATTTGTCCAATGCTGCCGACACGGCATAAAGCAACCATCAATCACCCAATCAATCAATCAGAAAGGTGTTGCATTGTCGTAATGGCTGTTTCTTTGCACATTAATGGATCCATTGCACTCAGAACAGGACACGAACCCACACTTCTGCCATTCTGGGGCTAGCGTTCGAACCGTTAGCTTATCTAGACGGGCTGGCCGAACGAGTTAGAGCGTCCGTCTCCCGGATCGAGTCAAATCAATGACTTAACAATTGATACTTGTTGCTTCCTACCCTGGCGCTCGGCATTATTAGGATAGGGTAAGGACTGGTTGGCTCAGTGTCAGGATAATGTGACTGAGTGGGATATCAGGTCATGGTGCTGGTTGCCTGGTCTTCCAGTGGGGCAGGACTATAAAGTTGCCATGAGTGTGTACTGTCACAAGTCGGTACCCGTCCTGATATGACCTTAGATGTTGCTAGGACATAAAACAGCAACAAACAAACAAACTTATCTAGGAGGCTATCCTATGTAATCAAACTAGCTAAGCCTACCTGTGTATGTGACATTTCATATGGGGAGATCAGTGCATCTCACTACACTATTATTACTATTACCATTATTATTATTATTATTATCTAATACGATATGAAAGCACCGGGTCATTCAAATCTGCATTTGTTTGGTAGTAGTGGGTGCATCGTACACTATGGACGCGGTGGAATGGAACGGAAAATGTCAAATCTTGTTCACCTACCCATCCAGCTCCCAAACTCCTCTACCCTCACGTTCTCTACGCCATCATGCCTTCTGCGCCCTCTGCGCCCTCTGTGCCCTCTATTCCCTCATAGCATATATGCCCTCGATGCCCTCTACTCTCTCATAGTCATAGCATGAGTGCCCTCGACCCCTTCTATTCCCTCATAATATGTGCGCCCTATACGCCCTATATATACTAGGGCGTAGCCATCTCCTATATACATATATATATAGGAGATGGCTACCCCCTAGTAGGAAAAGAGGCACAAAGCGAGGACTGATGGGAAGCCTCACATTTTATTGACCGAGGCTCTGGCCGAGCAATATACCGCCCTACCTAATACCAAATATATATATATATATATATATATATATATATATGTATACTTATATATGAGTAAGGATCACGAAAAGAGGACAATTGGGGGAAGTTGTCGGCGTCGGTCATTGGATGTCGGCGTCGAACAGTATAATTATAGTTTAGCATTGACAGAGGTATTGGAAAGTCCTTAAATTTATCCTGAATGCAAAGGTAGAGAAAAGACAACAACCTTATTTGTTTCTAGGATAATTTCATATAGAACAAAGAAATGCACCCCACTTTAACAATTGCGATGCCGACATCTATTAAAGTTATCGGCATCGAGCATTGGATGTTGGCGTCGATCAGCCTACTTCTAGTTTAGCATTGACAGAGGTGTTGCAAAGTCCTTAAATTTATCCTGAATGTACAGCTAGAGAAAATACAGCAACCTTATTTGTTTCTAGGATAATTTAATATAACACATTAAGAATTGCGATGCCGACATCTTAACTAAACCACCAATTGGTCCATTTTCGTGAGGCTGACTGATATATATATATATATATATATGACGTCCAGTCATCACACTCTATGCTCTCACACCGTTACGTCGTCAAACCATCTGTGCTCTCTATACCCTGTACGTCCTCTATACCTTCTCGACCTGTTCCACCATTAACGCCCTCCTTGAACCCTCCTGCTCTCCACCACTCCACCACTCAGTCTCCAGGCATGGCCCTATACCATGTATGCTCTCCCATTCCATCCACTATTTCCCACATTCCATCCACTATTTATCAATAATAATAATAATTATTATTATTATTCCATCCACTATTTATCCCGTTCCATCTCCACCCTCATGCCCTCACTCACAATCAGACCATCGAGTATCGCTATCCACACCCTTCCACTTGTCGTGGGAGTGATCAAAATGGGAAATATTGCACCTCGAGCAGGATTCGAACCCTCACCTCTTTTCATCCGGGATTTAGTCTAGCTAGACTTCCTGATATAATCACCCTGTCCACACCTACTTGTCGATGTGGCTCCCTGCCTGAGAGATCAGTGCAGACTACTACGACACACCTAAGCTCCAGATCTATCTATACCCCCAACACGCAAACACTGGACGTAATAGCACCCAACCTACCTTATGGCCCTGTCACACTACGACGTAATGACGTCAGCGTAGCGAGAACGTGAAGAACGTTGAACTTCTCGGGGTAGTATGCAAATTTGGGCACAAGTTGAACGTGGATGCAGCATAGTGGACGAGAGAATAACGTCGGTAAAGCGTAGTGATACCGTCATTCAACTAGAGAGGACAACGTCACTACGCTCACGGAACGTTATTCCATCGCCAGAAGAACGTTACGTGACGTAAGCTATGTCATGAGACGTTGAACGTACGTTGAATGCACGTTCTCCTGACGTTCTCCTAACGTTCTCCTGACGTTCTCCTGATGTTCTCCTGACGTTCTCCTGACGTTCTCCTGACGTTCCCATTAAGCCTCGTAGGCATTTGCCCTCGGTTTAATGTGGGTCAACATAGTGGAACGTAGTTGAATGTAGTGAGCAGTGTCGGAATAAAGTCCGTTTAACGTCATTGACGTTCACTGAACGTGAACAGAACGTACGCCGAACGTAAACCCTTACGTTCGAGCTAAGTCAAAAGTTTTGAACATGTCCAAAACCTTGACGTAACTCGACGTAACACGACGTAATGTGACATAGCTGGACGTCATTCTAACGTCATTCTGATGTCATCATGACGTAACCCAACGTAATGATGAAAAATGACCACGTTATTGGTTGGTTGGTGGTTTGGGGGTTGTTTTTGTGGTGTGTGGGTTTGTTGGTTTTTGGTGTGTGGTGTGGGGGGGGGTTTTTGTGGGGGGGTTTTGTGTTGGGGGGTGGGCTCACGTTGGCTCGTTACATCGTAGTGTGACAGGGGTATTACCCCCTACCTCATCCACTGCTCTCAACCCCCTGCCTTTGTCCTTACCCTTTCACCCTCCCTTCCTCTATATACACCCCAACACAAACACTTGACGCAATAGCACCCAACTTTACTTACCCCCTACATCTTCCCCACTCCTCTTCCTCCCTCCCCCCCACCCTCCCTTCTCTTTCCCCCTCCCTTCCATCCCCTCCTCTCCTTCCCGCCTCCACCCACTCCCCTTCCCGTAACCACCCCATAAAACAACACTACCAACAAGCAGGTCTCCACCAACTACAAAGGCACCGTCTTCTTCCATCTTCCCTGAACCCCCCCCCCCCCTCCCCTGTTATTTATTTTTACTCAACTACATCTAATCCCGTCGGGGTAGCAGGTGGTTGGGCCCCAGATCGGTCAAACTCGGCGAGGCTGTCATAGAAAAATTGGCGCGATTCGGCACAGTTCGATACAGGTTGACAGAAGAGCAATCTTCTGAAAGATGACCTCCCCCTTCCCCCCGTTCCCCCTTCAACCCCCCCCCCCCCGCCCATGCCCAGTCGCCCTTGGTCGATGTCCCATCCTTATAAATCGATGCGCGTGTTGACCGCCAGGTCTGGCAATGTGGGATAATGGGGTGGCTAGTGGTAGTAGTTGATAGGACATGGCCCACACCCTTCAGGTAAGGAGCAGCTGAGTGTCATGGCCCCGGCCCGTAAGGCTTGAATGATGATTAAGAGAAGGGTCTGAAGTGGTTATATATGTGCACAGTAGTGAAAGGGTGGGCGATCCTAGGCGACGGTAAACGGGGTGATATATTAGCCACAGCACAATAGCCTTTTTCTTCTCTCCCCTCTTTCCCCCTATCTCCGTCTTTCTCCCTCTCTCCCCTCTCTCCCCCTCTCTCTCCCTCTCTCTCCCTCTCTCCCCCCTTCTCTCTCCCTCTCTCTCCGTCTCTCCCCCTATCTCTCCCTCTCTCTCCCACTCTCTCCCTCTTTCTGCCTCTCTCTCCCTCTCTCTCCCTCTCCCTCTCCCTCTCCCTCCCTCTCCCTCCCTCTCCCCCCTCTCTACCTCCGTTATCTCCCCCTGCTATCCTCTCTTTAATCCTCCCTCCCTCTGTCTCCCTCTCTCCCCCAGTATCTCCCACTCTCTCCCTCTCTTACCTCTCTCTCCCTCTCTCTCCCTCTCCCTCTCCCCTCTCCCCTCCTCCCTCTCCCCCCTCTCCCTCACTCTCCCCCTCCGTTCTCCCCCCCTGCTCTCCTCTCTTTAATCCTTCCCTCCCTCTCTCTTTCTCTCTCTCCCACTCTCTCTCCCCTTCCTCCCCCTCCCTCCCTCTCCATCCCTCTCCCTCCCTCTCCCGCTCCGTTCTCTCCCCCTGATCTCCTCTCTTTAATCCTCCCTCCCTCTCTCTTTCTTTTCTCTCTCCTCTTCTCTCCCCGACTCCATGTCTCCCCCGCTCTCCCTCTCTGTCTCTCGCGCTCTCTCTACCACTCTGTTTCTCTTTTCTCTCTCCTTTTTGTATTCATACAAATGTGTGATGTCATAGCTACAATTTCTATTGACCTAATTTACCACACACAACTTTCTGTGTGTATTTGGAAGCCACACAAATATGAGACTGCTATGGGATTGTTGGCTAAAATTGTACATTGATAATAGTCCAATGGTTTTGAGTTTCTATCATTTTCTGGAATAAATAAATATATTAGGTTGATTGTTATATTCTGCCTCATTTCAGTTCCAAGTAACTTTGATTTTAAATGGTTAACCTTTTACTGTTTTAGATAGTTGAAGTGCAAATATCCTAAATTAATTCTGTTTGTTTGTTGTTGCTTTACGTCCTAGCAACATCTAAGGTCATATCACTATCAGGACGGCATTATAGCAGAAGAGCAGTACCAAGTTCTATTAAATTACCGCGGTTTGCCCTTCTAAAAAGCAACACGTGCTAAGTAAGTGTGTCAATATCAAATTTAGATGCATCAAATCAAATCTAATTCATTGTTTTGGTTTTGCCAATTTGATGCTTTCATCGGACTACGTAGCTTCAAGACCATTGCTTAATTTGCGCTGCATGTGCAACTAACTATTTGCATCTGCTGTGAATGTTGTGAGTTTGATAGGTGCCTCTTTATAAGGTGCCGGATGCGGCGGCCGAATCGATAGAGCGCAAGCTTCCGGTATGGGAGATAACCAATGACTTCTCAAATAGATACTTGTCGCGTCCTAGCTTGGCGCTCAGCCTAACAGGATAAGGCAACGACTGGTTAGCTCAGTGTCAGGATAATGTGACTCAGTGGGATATCAGGTCGTGGCGCTGGCAGCCTGATTGCCCAGTGGGACAGCAGTATAAAGTTGCCATGAGTGTGCACTGTCATAAGTCGGTACCCATCCTGATATGACTTTAGATGTTGCCAGGACGTAAAATTCCAAAAGCCAACCAACTCTATAAGGTACAAGTCTATATGGTGCCAATCTATGAGGGCCAGTTGGTCGAGGATTAAAGGAGCGCTGGCCGCTGTGTGTACAGTTGGGCTGATTGGGGGGCAGGGTTTAAGTGTGTGTGTGGTGGGGGTGCAGCGCAGTGCCAGATCTGGGGCTCAGACTGAGTCAGATCATATTGGCCTCAATGCTGAGTGTACAGCTCTCATTGGAGAGCGTTTGGTGTAAAGCACAGTCAGCCTCAATAGGCTTTGTACCAAACACGGGTTGGGTGTACAGTTTGTTTGCGGGAGTGTGTCTTTGTGTGTGCGATGGGTGTGTGTGTGTGTGAGTGTATGGGTGTGTGAAGGAGATAGGAGGGTTTGTGGGTGGTGGTCACCGTGGTGCATGGGTGTGTGAAGGGAATGAGGATGAGAGGGTTGGGAGGAAGGGGTTGAGAGGGTGGGTGGGTGGGTGTGGGTTATTGCGGTGTAAAGGTGTGGAGGGGGTGAAGGAGGTTGGTGGGCCGGTGTCACTGCGGTGTAACGGTGTGCATGAGGAGAAGGAGGAGGGTGAGAGGGCGGGGACGGGGATGAGGATGGGGGGGTCGGTCATTCTCCGATATGGCAGTCCACGAGGGGCTAGGTTATGGTCTGCTGGGGTCGGATACACGGACGTACACCGCCTTGTGCCGGGCTGACCGTCGGATGAGGACTGAGGACGGCGGAGCCTGTAAGCCGTGATCCCCGTCTGACATGGGGATCAAAGCCCGGGCGTGGAGCAGGGCGCCCGGGATCAATCACCGGGCGCCCCGTCACCCGCCGCCCGCCATCACTCACGCCCCAGCGGCTGTCCCACGTGCATAATACCCACTTAAACCCTATTTGCACTGTCCCTGGTGTCCGCACGTCGCAACACGGTAAATCGCTTAGTGTTCGCGTCGGGTTTCCGTGGGCCACGAGCTGTTAACTACATAACTATATATATATATAATATAAATATATATATATATAATTATTTGTGTAAATATAAATGGCAAAGGTACTCACATATTTGATTATATAACTATTTCGCACGTTGCCGGTTAGGATTTAAAGTCACTTTGCGAATACTATGTACATATATATATGTGTATGTATGCGTATTCATGTGTATGTATGTGTATGTGTGTATGTGTGTATGTGTATGTATGTATATGTATGTATATGTTTTGTATGTATTTGTATGTGCGTGTATGTGTGTGTATGTGTATGTATGTGCATGTATGTGCATGTATATGTATGTGTGTATGTGTATGTGTGTATGTGTACATGTGTATATGTGTATACTATATTGTATATGTGTATGTGAGTATGTATGTGTGGATGTGTGTATGTGTGGATGTGTATATGTGTGTGTATGTATGAGTGTATGTGTGAAATGTGTGTATCTGCGTATGTGCGTATGTGCGTCTATGCGTATATGCGTACATGTGCATTATATATCCATACACACGCACGGTGCTGCATTCATCTGACACAAGAGCGCGTGCGTTCAAACAAAGGTCCATGCGCTTTGAGGTGCGGGCCGGTGAGCCCCTCGTCAAACAGACGCACACACGCACCCACACACACGCACACACGCGCACACGTACCCACACACACACACACACACACATGCAGTACGGCATAATACACATGACAGAATGTGCTGAAACAAAAGCGACGCGCCTCTGAGGCGAGCCGGGTGCGACTGGTGCGCGCTGTGAAAGCTGAGCCTGGCCTTGAGTCGGGCTGGTGGTGATGATGCATTGATTGGTGCCGATGCATTGTCTGGCCTGGCCTCCGGTGCCGCATCGCTCAGCCGCAGGTCGATCAGCGTAGTCCGCCTTCGCGCGCCTATTGACGAATTCACGCTGTCGCCTGCGTGTGCGCATGCTTTAAAAGTCAATTAATTCGAGACGAGCACATAGCGCAGCCTTGGCGTCGCGTCGCCTCGCCAATCTGTCAACGGATAGCTCTCGCCTCACCCCCCCTCACGCCCACACTCCCCCACCCCACCCCCGACTCCTACCCGGCAACCACCCGCTCTCTCATTCCCTGCTTCAATTTTCTTTCTCGACACAACTGCGACAACCTCTAAAAGTCTCACATCACACACACACACATCTCTCACCATCATCATCATCATCATCATCATCATCATCATCATGCTGTCGGTCGCGATGCGACAAAGACTGCTTTCATTTTTCATGAAAGCTGCCTGCAAAAGTGTTGAAGTGCTGCTGGCTTTTGCAAGTCCAGACAGGCGCAAAACTATCTGTCCCTGCAGTGGCTGGTCGGGAGATGTTGGGAGTTCCATACATTAACCGCCCCTAATGCTGCCACAGTGACATGGTTTTCTGTTCAGGGTTTGCTTCCTTAGCCTTCGGTTCTGTCAATAACCTGTACCACAAGCCAGTGGTTTACAACTCTGCAGGGCAGGGGTGTCAAACTCCCTGAGGTATTGCAATACTTGCATACTTGCATACCTGCATACATCTCTCACCACCTATCACCATAACCGGCTCAGCTCACCCGAGTTGATTAAAGCTGCATCGTCTGATAAAGACATCAACATTTCAAAACCAAAACGTTATCTAGATTTGATTCTACATATCTAACTTAGAAATGCCACACACTTTTTAAACTTGTGTCATCATATAGAAAGGAACACTGAAGCAATTTAATATAACCTGTTACTGCAGTAGCGTATGGTGTCAGAGTTTTGGCATGCTTCCCAAAACTAATTTAGCATATTAACATTATTAGCACTTCAAATACCTCAAAGGTTAGACATTAAAAATAAAAGTTAATTCAAACTAAAGTAAGGTAGAGTATAATGACCAAGATTATATGTTTATCTCAGAAAAAAATAGAAACTCAAAACCATCGGACTTTGAAACTTTAATCGGATACGCTGAAATGCCGTTAGATTTGTACGCATGCGCAGAACCCCGATCATAGAATCTAAACCCACTGAGAAGTTAAACCGCGACACCGGGTCTCCACCAAGCGACTGCCCAGAGGAGGGGCCACGCACGGGAAGGTTCGGGGTGGGTGTGGGGGTGGAGGTGGGGGTGGGGGTGGGGGTGGGGGGTGGGTTTGGGTGTGGGGTCTATCGTGGGGTATAGTCGGGGGTGCCAGGTTGTCGGAGTAGGTGGGCTGCTGGATGACAGGGAGAGGGGAAGGGAGGGAGAAGGGGCGGGGATTATCAGGACAGCTACCAACTTGTGACAGTGCACACTCATGGTGACTTTATAGTGTTGCCCCACTGGGAAATCAGGCCACTGGCACCATGACCCAATATCCCATTCATTCACATTATCCTGACACTTAACTAACCAGTCCTTGCCCTATCCTATTAATGTTAAGCACCATTCTAGAAAGCAACACGTATCAATTTGATAAGTCATTGCTTTGACTCGAGCAGGAACCGACCTCCCGACCTCCCGACCTCCCGATCTCCCACACACGAGGCCCACACTCTATCAAATTGGCCACCGAAGCTGGATCTCAGCAGGCCACTAATCAGGCTCCTGGTCCTGTTAGGGTGGAATAGAGGCACACTGCATCAATCCAGAAAACCGATGCAGTGTATATGCCAGACACAAGGGACAGGTGCAATGATAGCCATGTATGAGATACCGACGCTGGGAACCAACAGGCCACTAATCAGGCTCTTGGCCCTGTTAGGGTGGGATAAAGGCAAACTGCATCAATCCAGAAAACTAATGCAGTGTAAACATCAGACACAGGAGGGCATACATTGGTAGCGCACAGAATAGACAGCGTATGGGTGTGGTGCACTGGTGTGGTTGAGCAGCAATGGACCCTGCTTCCTGCACTCATGGGTGGGTGAGGGTTACCGTGGTTACTAATTAGGTCAGGGAGTTGCTGATGAAAGTCCGTGCTCTGTAGCTCGGCAATTTTTCAGAGGGTATCAGAGCTGGTGAACACACATACAAGAAGTGCTATTTTATGCAATGTCAAATATTTGCTTTGGGCAATTTCACTGGAATCTGGAGTTCCTTCATGATAGAACCTATAATTTAAACTCACTTTGCACCTGTAACCACATGCCTCCTTATAAGCAAACTTAGTAGGATTATTTCCATGCATTTCTTTCTAATATAGACGCTGTGAAATCTTTCTACTAAATATTTTACATGAGATGAAACTTCTTCCGGTGTCATGGGATATGTGTGTTGACTATCAATTCCAGTCTGTAAGCTCAACTATTCTCACCCTGAGGGACCAGCGCAACTGGCAATGTCCTATTCCAACTTGTGTCACTCATTAGAGGCCCAGTTTCTGATTTAGCTGTTTAAGTGATCAAAGAAAAGTCCATTCAGTTGAACATTCAAATAAGTTGCAAGATGAAAAAAAGACGGGCCTTAAATATCCCAACTGCTTAAATTATTATTGTTCTATATTCTTGCTTCTATTTCTTTGTCAGATAATCATTTTAAGACCATATTTGTGTGGCTAGCCAATGTGTTTTGCTCAGACGCGAGAAAGAGAATTAAAGTGCATTTGAGATAAAAGAAAAAAAAGAGTTAATGTAAAATACGAAGTCAAAAAGGCCATGTTCTCTTCTGGAAAAATATGAATGGAAGATGGGAATCTGGTCGGTGTGTTGAACTGGTGCCTGGTAAGTGTGTTAAACTGGTGCCTGGTGGGTTAAGCTGGTGCCTGTAATGACTGCCTTCGACACACTGCTCTGTGAGGATCTGCTGCCTCCATGTGTTCAGTACAATGAGCTGCTCATTCTTCCTGCTCCAGTGTAGCGACTGCGGATAGATTTGTCATGGGAGTGTGCATTTCGCGTGCGGGATACAGGGGATCCTGTTGTGTGCTGAGCATTTGGAGCTGCTTGGTAGTGTCCTCCTTGCACACGCTGATGGATGGGTGTTGGGTTGTGACGACGATGCATGTGCCATCCACATGCTGCAGGATCGGATCTGCTCGACGAGGGCTTAGATCCCAAGGTCATTGCTGGAGAGCTACTCGGAGTAGAGACGAGCGGAAGGAGGAAGAAGAGGAGAAGGAGACAGGGGAGCTAGAAGAGTGGTAGGAGGAACATGAGGAGGAGCAGGAGGAGGAGCAGGAAAGGGAGCAGCGGGTGGTGCAGGGGCAGGATGAGGTGGAACATGGGAGGAGCAGGAGTAGTAGTTGTAGGGAGGGGCAAGAGAACGTTCAGATGCAGGAGGAGTGTCGGAAGACCAGGCACAGGAGGAGCAGGAGAGGCAGAACCCAGAGTAATGGAGGGGGGACCAACAGGAGGAAGTGCGGTAGGAGTAGGAAGAGAGGTAAGGAGAGCAGCAGCAGGTGGAGGAGCAGGAGCAGGAATAGCAGGGACAAGAGAAGTGTAAGGAGGAACAGTATGAGAAGTAGGAAGAGGGGATGTAGGTGAAAAATGAGATACGCAGGTAGGAGGAGCAAGAGTCGGAACAGCGGGAGGGGCGACAGCAGGAGCAACAGAAGGAGGAGCAAAGGAGGGGGGAAGGAGCAGGATCAGCAAGAGGATCAGCAGAAAGAGCAACAGGAGAAGGAGCAAGGGAGGGGAAGAAGGAGCAGGAGCATCAGGAGGAGCAGCAGAAGGAGCAACAGGAGGATGAACAAGCGAAGGGGAAAAGGAGCAGGAGCAGCAGGAGGATCAGCAGAAGGAGCAACAGGAGGAGCAGCAAGGGCAGCAGGAGGAGAAGCAGAATGAGCAACAGGAGGAGCAGCAAGGGAGGGGAAGAAGGAGTAGGAGCAGCAAGAGGATCAGCAGAAAGAGCAAAAGGAGGAGGAACAAGGGATGGGAAGAAGGAGCAGGAGCAGCAGGAGGAGCAGCAGAAGGAGCAAAAGGAGGAGAAACAAGGGAGGGGGAAAAGGAGCAGGATCAGCAGCAGGATCAGCAGAAGCAGCAACAGGAGGAGGAGCAGGGGAGGAGGAAAAAGATCAGGAGCAGCAGGAGGAGCAGCACAAGGAGCAAGAAAAGGATGAGGGGGGAGCAGAAAGAGGAGCAAGGGAAGAAGGAGCAGGAACAGTAAGAGGAGGAGCAGTAACTCGTCGTGTGGCTCATTGGGTTTGTTTGTCATTAATCAGTGGCAGCAGTAATCCCTACTTTGGGGCCAATACAGGAAACCCAGGCCAGTTAGCAACCTGCCAGACTTTGCCCCGCGAAATACCCGCGAAATACCCGCAAAATATCCACAAAATACCCACAAAATACCAGCAAAGTACTCCCGCAACTCAAGCAAACCGACCAGTTCCAGCCAACCAGCCAACTTCTCTTCAGTCGATTGCTGCAGTGGAAAAACTACAACAACAACAACAACATCTCAAAGTAATATGTTAAAATAATTATAATAAAACGAAAACACACACGCACACAAAAACCAACGCAAAAAGTCTGCACAAATTACTGTGCGCATGTTTGCAATCGTCACAATCAATGAGGGCTGGTGAACCATTGCGAAACCATAGTCGTCAGCGAGGCGTGGGATTACCGTCCTCTCAGCAGGCCGTGGCCGGGGGAGCCGGGGGACGGTGCCGGGGGGGGGGGAGTGCCGGCGGGGGGGGGGGGGGATTGCGGGGGGGGGGCGAAGCCAGGTGCCGGAGGGCCGGGGGAGGAGGGCCGGCGATTGGAGGGATCGGGGGGGGGGGGGGGGGGGGCGGAGGGAGCGGGGCCCTGGGCCCGGTACCCGGGGGGAGCCGGCCGGGTACCGGGGGTCGACGGCCGGGGACAGGGGGCCGGGAGAGGTGAGGATGCAGATAATGTTCCCCAAAATACATCCATTATGCACAGCACCCCCACACACACACATCCTCCCTATTTAAGCACGCATGCGCAAAGCGAAAAAAAAAAACGACATATAAATGAATTCTGCATGTATTTGATCTTTCAATACAAGAAAATATCTATATAATTAATTTTGACATCGAGGAGCAACGGCACAGCACTTGAAAAGAAAAAGGGTATGTTTCTTCAAATAAATAATTATAAAAATATATATATATTCGGCAAATATAAATAGCAGACAGTTGTGCCTAGTGTGCGTAAACCGCCGACCAGGATATTGCGGGGCGGGGCGGCCGGCGCCTGGAGGCAGCCGGGCACTGTTGATGTGGGATCATTTTGTTTGCACTGTGGCAATAAGGGGTGTGAACATCGTCGATCACTCTTCCAATAGTGGTGACAGTGTGAGTTTATTCACTCGCTCGGACCTTTTGACTTGAGCAATCAGAGGGGATGTTTTGTAAGCTGCTAATACCCGCACTGAATACAGCTCCCGACAGGCACCATTCTCTCTTTTTGTCTATCTCTTGTTTCTTTTTGTGGTATGCAGGTATAGCAATACCTCAGGGAGTTTGACGCCCCTGCCATGCAGAGGTGTAAGCCACTGCCTTGTGGTACAGGTTCTTGACAGAACCGAAGGCTAAGGGGCAAACCCAAAACAGAAAACCATGTCACAGTGGCAGCATTAAGGGCAGTTGATGTATGGAACTCCCAACATCTCCCAACCAGCCACTGCAGGGACAAATAGTTTTGCGCCTGTCTTGACATGTTCTTGCCGGTGTGAAAACTCTATTTGCTCCCCGAGAGAGTGCCACTGGTAACTTGCGAAAGCCAGTAGCACTTCAACACTTTTGCAGGCAGCTTTCATGAAATGTTGATGCGACATCTGCGTTCAATCATGAGGATAACCTGGAAGGACAAAGTGACAAATAAGGAAATACTCGAACGGACAGGGCTCCCCTCTATGGAAGATCTTCTGATCAAAAAGAATCTCCGGTGGACTGGACACCTCATGAGGATGTCCTCAGAGAGGCTACCACCCTCTATTCTCAACTGTCTTCTGGTTACAGAAAGAGAGGGTGCCCTCGTCTCCGGTTCAAGGATACCATTAAGAGAAACCTGAAGCTGAGAGACATTAAGACTAACTCATTGATGCAACTCTCACAGCAGAGAGCTAAATGGAGAGCGGTAATCAAGTAATGAAAGCAGTCTTTGTCACATCACGACCGACAGCATGATGATGATGACATAAACAAATACTCACTATTATCTTAATCCATACACATACATGCTCTACCATCGCCAGTTGTCCGATCTAACCTTGCTTAAAAACACTTTTGAACCAAAATGAAGCAAGAGATAGACGTTACCCCATCTCCGACCTGCATAGATCTGTGTGACTACATGTCTACTAGCTGTTGTGTACAACGCTACGCCCCTTTACCACCATGGACGTTGATATATATACAATTGATTAAATGTATTATTTCCAACAAGCCGGCCATGTATGTGCTGTATCTTTCATGTCGCGGTAGGCAAAGATGTATCGATTCTGGCGTATAATGGTAGGCTTACAGCGATGTTGATGTCAGGGTTAATGTACATTCTTGTGAGAGGTGGCAATGGTACTGCTGTATCGAAACACACACTACCTTCTGCTGGACTATTTTACCGGGCGTGGTGGCCGAATAGGTAGAAGGCAGGCTTCGCGTGCCGGAGATCGCTCGAGTCAAACCAATGACTTATAGTTATAGAATTGAAACTTGTCGCTCCCTAGCCTGGCACTCAGGATTAATAGGATAGGGCAAGGACTGGTTAGCTCAGTGTCAGGATAATGTGATTGAGTGAGATATCAGGTCATGGTGCTGGCGGCCTGATTTCCCAGTGGGGCAGCACTATAAGCATCACAATGAGTGTGCACTGTCACAACTCAGTACCTGTCATGATATGACCTTACATGTTGCCAAGACGTAAAACTCCAATAACCATCCAACCAACCAAATTATTTTGTAATCAGATGGGCAGTTAGTAGATGATCAATTAGGGATAATATTGATTAAACGGTGGAAGCTGCTACATGAGTACATGAGGTAAAACAGACCTTATTCATTATTTACAGAGATGTTAGAATCAAAGATAACACAAACTCGTAATGTTGTGTAAATTCAATACAGGGATTTTAACAATCTGGCCACCAGATTGTGACATGTAGTGGCCTGCTCCATACATGAATCCTTATTAATTTTAATAAGATATTTATATAACAGAAATTTCAATCTCATTGAGCTTAGAATTAATTATCTGAGCTCCAATCCAATAGGTGGGTAATGATCTTTTCAAAATCAGTGGTCTGTGAATCCCATTAGTATGTGTATCATTAGTCTGTGTATCATTAGTACAGAGCAGGAAATGTAAGAATTACAATTATAGTTAAGGGGCATCAATTGAATATTCGTTATAGCACAGTTTCACCACGGACTTCTCTTGCAGTGAACTGCTTCTGTGTGTGTTTATAAATATATATAAATATATGTAAGGAGTATAATATATTATGCGTATATAAATGCCGGAGTTAAAGTCCTTATTATTATTATCGTTCTAATATTGTAATAATAATAAATTATTTCCAATATCGTCCAATCAATACCTTATGTGCCAGCCCGGGCCTGCTCTGCAGTGGCACCAAAACGGCGGGTTCGGCCGCCGGGCCGCCATATTGGTCAGTCTTCTGCCACCTTTCAAATATATATATACATAGATACATACCAGGTCACAGGCGCAATGATTCGATATCCCATTCAGTCACATTATCATGGCATTGAGCGAATTAGTCCTTGCTCTATCCTATTAATGCCGAGCTCCAGGCTAGGTAGTGACAAGTATCAATTTTATAAGTCATTGGTTTGACTCGGGTGGATTTTGAACACCTCAACCTTCGGCATGGGAATCCTGCACTGTTGCCGATTGGGCCACCGGATCCGGCCACACATATAAGAGGGTTAACCGTTGGTAGTGTACTGAACACAAGTACCCCTAGTTCAATGCGTAATGGACCCCCCTCCTGAGCATGACCCTCCACCTCCCCCCCCCCCACGAGGCGAAGTACAGGTAAATGGCGGCAATAAACATGCCCAAGGTTGCTGCTAAAATACCTGCCATTTTATACACGAGTGCACTAGCCAGGCCTGTGCTTGACGGGTCCTTCATCAGATTGATGTATTCCACTCACCTTTCTTGTCGATTTGTACCCAAAGAAAGCCGCTGCAGACTACGCGACAATTTGACTTGAGCCACCCTTTTATCGGCCATCGGAAATTAAACCCTTGAGTGATTGGACCTTATTGATTATAATTATCGATTCGAACCAGATAGGGGTGGGTGGTAGCCGAATCGATGAGAGTGACGACTGCTTTCCTGTGTGGGAGGACGTGGGTTCAAACCCCGGCCGAGTCAATACAATTGATATTTGTCGCTCCCTAGCCTGGCGCCTGGCATACGTAGGATAGGGGAAGGTCTGGTTTGCTGAATATCAGGATACTGTGATTGAGTGGGATATCAGATTATGGTGCTGGCACACAGTCTTCCAGTGGGGCAGCACTATAAAGTCATCATGAGTATGCAGTGTCACTATTCGGTACCCGTCTTGATCTGATCTTAGATGTTACTTGGATGTCAAATCCAAGCGAAGAAATGAATACATTGATCCTCGCAAAGCCTAACGTGTATTGAACTCTAGACAACCAGCACATCGTCAATACATCATCATGGGTGATTTTTCACCAATCTCTGTAACTCTGACACATATCCATGATAATTGATAGATATAGTTCCCAATTCATCACTCTGAGACTACCGTTATGGCTAAGATAAATATGTCAAGTTGATCATGAGAATTTTCCTATATTTAATTTGAAGTAATTACCTTTTATGCTAAATCCATTTGAAAAGTTGTAAAACGATTGTTGAACCCCCCCCCGCCCCCACCCTCACATATTTCCACCCCCCGAAAATTCTCAATTAAAAAGAAGTCATATAAGGCCCCAGTCATTCTAAGCTTTGCGCCTGCTTGGAATTACTTTGCGACCACATTGCGACCACTTTGGACCAAAGAACCCCAGTCACCAGCAACATCCTTGCGTCCAAAACAATGGTTCCCAACGTCCTTTTCGACCATTTCGGTTGCAAGGACATTGTTAGTGCAGTAGCTGCAACCTCATTGTGACCAACATAGTTGCAAAGAGGTCAGCAACCACTGAGGACCATTTTGCGACCACTTAGCGACCACATGTGACCTCTTTGCAAGCAACTTTTTTGTGTGGTCGCAAAGTGGTCACAAGCAGTAGTGTGACTGGGGCTTAATGTAGACACACTATAGAATCTTGCTCACCCATCTCGCCATTCGACCGAATATCGCCTAATGTGGGCCAGGCTTGAGAGAAGGATGCTTTGACAAACCTTGCCAACCCACAGCACAACTGGGCGCTCCACTGGTGCATGCCAATTAAAGCATTCGTGCAGACTGTAGACTAGGCTATTTAAGTGTTCTGCACCAGTGTTCTTGTCTTAATGTTGCATAGTCCGATGGCGTTTGAATTTTTGCCTTATTTTTTACATAAATATATCAAACTCATCATTATAACCTACTAATCATTAGTCTAGAGTAATTTTGATGAAAACATGCTAATTTCAGAGCAATTTGAGCTGAAAGGACCCAAAATCATTTCGACAAGCTTGCCAAAAGTCCTGTACCTATGACACAGATTACTGTCTCGTGATGGTCACGTGATGTGAGTTGACCTAGTAATGTGTATGTCTTAGAACCTGACTAATGCCATATATAGTATTCGGAATGAGGGCAAGACAAACCAGGTCACAAGATTGATCTAATTCGTCTGTGGGCTCCCTGCCTAATGGCTTCCTCAAAGTAAGTGTCCAATGGGATGAGGTAGTACATTCACTGATTATTGTGTATATGCTTTCCCAAAATACTAGTTAACACACCAATATCTAAGTTGGGTATAATGAATCAAATGTAGATACATATTTTCCTTTTGAAACATATATATTTCATCAGACCATGCAACTTTAACCCGATGAAATGTTTCAGTCCGCATGTGTCGCGAATCACGTTCCTAATGTATTAAGTGTGAAATGTCATTCACAGCGAAATCAAATGTGATTGGGTTCTCCTTTTTTTTGTGCGATGTTGGGTTAAGTGTTATTTTTTTTGTTGGCCATTTGCAGTTCATTTTTCTCTTGTCCAGCTGTCTCATTGATTGATTTTAAGTATGTCAATCCAATGGAAGAGATGGTTATTGGGGGCCGGAATTGGGGGATGGTTTATGAGGTTATCTTACACAATTAGGACATATTGGGGTTTTCTGTTGAATTGACACAAACAGGATAGGCCTGACCTTAAAGTTGCACAGTCCGATGGTTTATCCTTAGTTAAATATATTAGGTTATGCTTATTATCCACCTTTCTTCAGTTTGGAGTAATGGTAATTTAAATGGCTAATCTTTGAGATATTTGAAGTGAAACTATGCAAAATAAATGTTGGCAAGCACACCAAAACTCTGACACCAGAGGGATGCAGTATCGATGTTGTATGCATCTAGGGTTAAACTGTGACTGCTCCGTTCAGGCAACCCTGGTGACCTTCCTATTACCGAATCTACAAGAGTAATGGGCTCATGTAGACTGCGATGTACGTAATGGGATTCTCATAGAAAATAACGATGGATCATCGTTGGGCTCAGAGATAACTAACTATGGATGATGACCTTCAGATATCGATGTCACAATTAGAAAATGTAAAAAATGGGACAAATAACTATGGATGATGATGATGATGATGATTAACAAAAAAGTCTACTGAAATGGAAAAATAGGGGTTGTCCAATAGGGTTTGGCTAATAGGTTCGTCCAATAGGGTTCATCCAATAGCGTTTGTCAAATCTGATTCATCCAATAGGGCTCATCGAATAGTGTTAATCGAATAGGGTTCATCGAATAGGGTTCATCGAATAGGTTTCATCTGATAGCGTTCATCCAATAGGGTTCATCCAATAGAGGTTGTCCAATGGGATTCATCCGATGGGGTTAATCCGATAGGGTTTGTCCAATAGGGTTCATCAAATATGGTTCATCCAATAGGGTTCATCAATAGAGTTTGTCCAATAGGGGTTGTCCAATAGGGTTTCTCCAATAGGGTTCGTCCAATAGGGTTCATCCCATGGGGTTCATCCAATAGGGTTCCTCTACCCAGAACAGTAGAATGAGTACCCCAGGGTCATTCTTAGCAGTCCGTAGCTGAATAGAATAGCTATTTCTAGGAGTACAACAAATAATCGTGAAAATAATACACATTATCTGACCGTGTCTTAAGCTTGATATCTGAAAATTGACTGGCGATATATTAAACTGCAATAATCTGTGGGGTTATATTGTTGCAAGTAGTTTGGCTCTGCTTGAATGCAATTTAAATCTTTTACGGGTCTTTTCTGTTATAGACGATCCCATTTAATTGGCCTATATATATACATGGTAATGTTCTTAGCTGCCTTCTAAGGCCGCTGGCCCTGTCTCAGTGCTGATTACTCTGCGCATGTCTAGCATTAATCTGATTTAGCCGTGGGCTTGACTCGACAAGAAAACAATCCTCTTGGGTCGGACTGTGTTGGCTATTATTAAAAATTCACGCGAGTACTGCTCCTTATCGCTCTACCCTCTCTTAAGACAGCATAGATGTTATCTTCGATAGAAGTTATTCTTCGATTAGGACAAGATAGGATCAAGATAGGGTCAAGTTATGTGATCACACAGACGCATATATATATATATATATATATATATATATATATATCTATATAAGTGATCTTCCTTCCTGTATGCCATATGTCTATATAGTATGTGAATATATATATATATATATATATATATATATACATATGGTGTATAGGTAAGGTCACCACATGTATATACATGCACACATATATATGGTGTACAGGCAAGAAGATCGCCGTAGGTATATATACGTATATATGCGTATGGTATACGTGCAAGATCACCTCCTTGATCACACCGACCAGCCATATATATATTTATATTTTTATATAGTTATATATATTTATATATATTTATATATATTCATATATATTCATATATATTCATATATATTCCTATATATTCCGATATATTCCGATATATTCCGATATATTCCGATATATTCCGATATATTCCGATATATTCCGATATATTCAGATATATTCAGATGTATTCAGATATATTCAGATATATTCAGATATATTCAGATATATTCAGATATATTCAGATATATTCAGATATATTCAGATATATTCAGATATATTCAAATATATTCAGATATATTCAGATATATTCAGATATATTCAGATACATTTAGATATATTTAGATATGTGCAATCAGTTTGAAAGGATATCAGACGATATCATATCCTTCGTTCTTTTAAGCTATCAACTATATTTTTCTTCTCTTTCCTTCTGTTAGTCTTAATTTATGTGATGTCGTGAATCACCATGAGACCTAGGATATGCACCTTACAGGGGATACTGATTAAATTCACACTTGCAGGATAACAATGCGGGCACTGTGACGATGAACTGTTATTATTAATATAAGGAACTCTCCACCGGATGGCCTGAGATCATATCACATCAGCTGATTGGTTGGGGTTTTATGTCCGAGCAAGATCCGAGGGCGATGTCAGCACGAGGACCGACGTCTGACAGTGTGCACGCAGGGTGGCTTTATAGTGCTGCACCATTGAGATGCAGTGCTCCCGGCACAATAACGCTATATCCCATTCAGTCACAATATTCCGATACAGGGATACCTAGTACTTTCGCTGTCATAGTTACCGTGAACACCAGGCAACAAGGTCTCAACATGTAGCAATTTTGTAAATTCTTTGCTTTACTCTAGCGGGGATAGAACCCATGATCTGGCTGTCATGGTTGAAGGGGGCAATCCATACAAAAAATACTACTGACATGCCTAATGGATTATGTTTGGATGGACAGGAATGGTGATCTAAATGCTGGTGAATTAAGGATTTAGATACACTAGCTGCACTGGGCGCGACTGCCGAATCGGTAGAGCTCGGGTCTCCCGTGCGGAAGGTCGGGAGTTCGGTTCCCGGTCGATTCAAACCAATGACTTATACAATTTATACTTGTTGCTTCCTAGCCTGGCACTCGGCATTAATAAGATATGGCAATTACTGGTTACCTCAGTGTTAGGATAATGTGACTGGGATATCAGGTCATGCTGCTGGCGGCCTGATTTCCAAGTGGGGCAACACTATAGTCACCATGAGTGCGCACTGTCACAAATCGGTACCCGTCCTGATGCCACCTTAGGTGTTGCCAGGACGTAAAACTCTAACAAACAACCAACCTACACTAGCCACTGTTTAATTCATTCACCAAGCAAAAGGGCGCACTGGGGAGAAATGTCATCGAGCAGGAAGGTGACACAGCACTGAGGCTCAAAGGTGGCAGTTCGGCCTTTAATTACTCGCCAGTTTCTAAGTTTCGATTGCAAGTTAGACAAAATAGCAGTGCAGGGAAACTAGCGTTAATGTTAGGGTTCACGGGCGAGCAACTACGGCGTTACTGTGATGATCTAGAAGTTGAAGCAGTGGCATAGACTGCTGTCCAGAAACACAAAATCCTAGCTCATGCGTAAATATCAGCTTCCATCCAGGTGCCTCCAGGATGTTCATTATTACCGAAGACAATGTATGACATGACGCGACACTCGGCGCTTTCATATAGGAATTTCTGAAATGATGAGGCAGTGGCGCCATCCCACAGCAAACAAAGGTGCATTGTCTTTGATCAGATGTAGTAGTAGTTTTCTTACTCAGACATAATCACAAATTTTATTTATGATTGGCACAGATTAATATAATTAAAGTATGTTTGAATTTTACTATTCTGCAATATTGTTTTCATTGTCAATATTAGGAGATAATAGACTATAATTGTCATATATTTTCTTTGATGCTACAGCAGTCAGGGTGGGCTAGGGAACCTGTCCCATTGTTTCATCAGTTCAGCAGTCAGGTTGGGCATGGGGACCTGTCCAATTACCTTGTTTGCTGTATTTCATGAGAAAGCATGGAGTGGCATGTCTTGTCGTACATTTTCTTTGTTGTTACTCACCGCGGATTCGCCAATTAGAATTTTGCGGGGTTTATTTCCAGAGTCCAACTTGACGTTATTAAAACCTTGGAAATAAGTCTTCCGTGTTCATATGACCTAACGTATTGCTAGGATGTAAAGCCCCCAAAGAATAAATAACAATGGGAGGAGTTCTTGAATATTGAATGAATGAATGAATGAATCCTATTGCTTCTGGTTGTGTATCTAAGGGAATCTATAACGCCTTATTTGCATGGTTTATTTTCAATGATATCCTCAAGGAAGCAACGATGGTTTATTACATGCAGATTAGATGTTGCCAGGATGAATGTATGTGTGTGAGGGTTTATTACATGCACTATTTCAGTAAAACTATGTTATAGCCAAGATAGTAACTATGCCTTATTGCAAGGCAATGCTTATTTTCAATAAAATTGTTATGTATGCAAGGAAGTAACCACTTATTACAAGGCTGATTTTTATTATTTTGTAATTTGTTATCTACCCAAGAAAATAGCAATGCCTTATCCATATGACATCTTTGAGTAAATTTGTCATGTATCCAAGAAAGTAACGCTGCCTTACTACATGACATATTTTCAGTAGAATTGTCATGTATCCAATGAAGGAACAATGCCTTATTACATGGCATATTTTCAGTAAAATTGCCATGTATCCAAGGAAGTTAGAATGCCTTATTACCTGGCATATTTTAAGTAAAATTACGATGTATCAAAGGAAGTAACGCTGCCTTATTGCGTGGCATATTTCACCCATATGTTCATGTATCCATTGAACTCACACTGGCATACTTCCAAGAGAATTGTCATGTATCCCTTGAAGTAACAATGCCTTATTACATGGCATATTATCAGTAAAGTTGTTATGTATCAATCGAAGTAACAATGTCTTATTACATGCCATACGGTCATGTAAATTGACATGTATTCAAATAAGGAGCAATGCCATATTGCATTCCTGATTTCAGTTATATTGTCATGTATTCATGGCAGTAACAAAGACTTATTACATGACATGCTTTCAGTTAAATTGTCATGTATCCGAATAAGTAACAATGTTTTATTGCATGACCTACTTTCAGTTAAATGCTCAAATCCATGGCAATAATAATGCCTTATCGCCTAACCTACTTTCAGTTAAATTGCCATGTATTCATAGAAGTAACAATACCTTCTAAAATTACCTACTTTCAGTTAAACTCTTAAGTATCTATGGCAGTAACAATGTCCTGCTTCACCATCTAGTGCCTGTGAAATTCCAACCATTGCCGAAGCAGCCGCTGACCGTGCCGGTGTCTCACTTTTGTCTCCTCCAGTGTGCAAGGACCACTCGCGCCACTGCCGACAGATCGGAGAAAAGCGGCCTCGTTTTCGATGCTACCGGAAGAGCACGCAGGACAGATGCTGCGCCACCTGCCGGAAATTCGAGAATCCAAACAGCCCAGGTACGGCACCACCACTATCACCACCACTATCATATCACTATCACCACCACTATCACAACCACTATCACCATCACTATCACCACCATTATCACGACCACTATCACGACCACTATCATCACCACTATCACCACCATCACTATCACCATCACTATCACCACCATTCTAACCATCACTATCACCACCACTATCACCACCACTATCACCACCACTATCACCACCACTATCACCACCACTATCATAACAACCACCACCACCCCACCCCCCACAAAAAAACTAGCATCAGCACCACCACCACTACCGCCCCCACCACCACCACCACCACCACCACCTCTATCATTACCTTCACTACCACTACCACCACCACCACCCCCGTCACCGCCCCCACTACCACCACCACTACCATTATCACCACTACCACTACCACCACCATCACCAGCACCGTCACTGCCCCCACCACTACCACCACCACTACCACCACCAGCACCACCATCACCGCCCCCACCACCACCACCGCCACCGCCAACACCACCACCACCACTAGCATCAACGCCACCGGAAGCGGTGGCCGAATCAGTTGAGCACAGGCTTCCCATGCAGAAGTTCGGGAGTTCGATTCTCGGTCAAGTCAAACCAATGACTTACAAAATTGCTACTTGTCGCTTACTATCCAGGCACTCAGCATTATTATGATACGGCAAAGACTGGTTAGCTCAATACATGTATCAGGATAATGTCACTGAGTGGGATATCAGGTCATGGCGTTAGTGGCCTGGTCTCCTAGTAGGCCAGCATTATATAGTCACCATGAGTGCACACTGTCACAAGTCGCTACCTATTCTGATATGACCTTAGATGTTGCCAGGATGTAAAACAAACCAAGCATCACCGCCAGCCCCTACCACCTGCACTTGTAAGCATTTCCAAATGCATAATTGTATGCATCCTCCCGCTCCCCTCCCCGCCATTCTCGTGGCTGCGTTTCACATCATTATTCACGGTCCTGAAGGGTGTGAGCGTTAGTTTGTGGGTAGCTGTGTGGTGGTGGGAGTGGAGTGTTAGAATCCAAAACCAGGGTACTCTAATGGTTTGTGAATGTGAAAGTGTGTGTATGACTATGAGTGCTACATTGTATCGCTCTGGTTTATGAGTGTGAGTTGGTATGTGAGTGCATGTGTGAGTGTATGTGTATGAGCGTGCCTGTGTGAGTGTATGTGTGTGAATGTCTGTATGATGGTATATGATGCATGTGTGTCGATGCATGTGTGTGAATATATGTGTGTGGGTGTATGTGTGTGGGTGTATGTGTGTGAGTGTATGTGTGAGTGTATGTGTGTATGTGTGTGAGTGTATGTGTGTGGATCTATGAATGTGTATACTTGTGTGGGCGTATATGTGTGAGTGTGTGTGACTGTCTGTGAGTGTATATGTGTACATGCGTGGGTGTATTTGTGTGGGTGCATGTGTTTACATGCATGAGTTTATGTGTGTGGGTGTATGTGCATTTCAAGGTTATGTGTGCATGTATGTGTGAATGCGTCTGTGTGGTGCTATGTTTTATGAGTGTAGGTATATGTGTGTGAGTGTATGTGTGTGAGTGTATGTGTGTTGGTGTATGTGTGTGAGTGCATGTGTGTGGGTTTGCATGAGTGAGTGTGTGTGAGTGTATGTGTGTGGGTGTATGTGGGAGTATATGGGTGTGGGTGTATGTGTGTGAGTGCATGTGTGTGAGTATATGTGTGAGTGTATGTGTGTGGGTTTATGTGTGTGAGTACATGTGTGTGGGTTTATGTGTATGTGAGTGTATGTGTCTGGGTGTATGTGTGTGGGTGTATGTTTGTTGGTGTACATGTGAGTATGAGTGTACAAATGTATGTGTGAACGTGTGAGTGTCGCAGTGGCACTATCGTTTAATATTAGTGTGTGACTATGTGTTTAAGTGTTACACCATGTCGCCGTATGGATATATCACATTGTCTAGTTCATTGTGATTCTCATTGCCATCTCTTATTTAAAGTGCAACCCGTTCATTTCCCACATTAATATGCGAGTGTCATTGATGTTATTGCAGCAGACACAATAACAACTAGGTAAACAGAGAGTAGTTCAGCCTGCCAAGTACCTGCTACGTTAACATATGTGACGGATCAAGGCATGAATCATGACATTCAGTTTTTTAGAGCGTATGTACCTGATCCTAGATGTATATATTTCTTTGTTATGTGCATCTATATCTGTTACAATTGCATGTCACCTAGGCATATATATCAAGAAATAAATAAGACGTACATAATAAATAGCGAGGAATTAATTAAAGTATGTTAAAACCATAAACTCCGCTCCTTTATATTCATATAATAAATTATATAGCATATATATATATAGTATATATATATATATATATATATGCGCCGTATATATATATATATATATATATATATATATATATAATGAAAAATCCGGCAGTACACTGAGTGTATGTAAGGGGGCAGTGGTGCGTGCCCAGACGTGTGGTGCCCCCCCCCCCCCCCCACAGATCTGAGTGTGAGTAGGATGGAAGTATCTAGGTTAAGCAGGCTCCTCCAGTCGATGACTGGGGCAGTAGATAGGGCTGGGGAGTAGATGGCGATTGGTCAATATTATTAGTAAGTTCACCTACAGCAATGTAAAATGCCCAAACACGTGGAGGTGTATTATATCATGTATGTCTATCACAATGGGTAATCTGCCAACCGCGTAGATCTCTCTCCCTCTCTCTCTATATATGTATATATTATATATATGTATTATATATATATAATATGTGTGTGGCAGTAGCAGCCGGGGAGCAAATTGATTATCTGCCACACGCGTCTGTCTATCCATCTCTCTCTATCTATTGATATATATATATATATATTACGCATATATGTATATGTATGTATATACTTATACTCATATATATATATATATATAGTAGTATTATATATATATATTTATATATATGTATAAACAGTAGTCCCCTGGAAACAGAATAACAAAAGACAGGAGTGGTTGAGAAAGAGTATATATTCTCTGGCGGGAATATATTATTGCCCACCTAAAAATTGTAATCCGTCCTGCTGAGAGGGAGCGGTAGTGGTAGTGACCAGGCGCAGCTGGTATCATGCGGTCATGAGCTGCTCACAGGTGGCAGTGCAGTGGAGAATGAAGGAACTAACCTAGTCCTATGGTAGTAATAGCTTAGTGACATTAGGGTATAGAGTAAGTAAGGGAGAGAACTGCTAGGGAGTAGTGTCCTTGTTTATATTCCCATAATAGATTATAGAGCACATAAACAGTAGTCCCCTGGAAACAGAATAACAAAAGACAGGAGTGGTTGAGAAAGAGTATATATTCTCTGGCGGGAATATATTATTGCCAAGAGACCCCAAGGTCCCCCCAACCCGGAAGTCTTAATAGTCTTGATATTCAGCCCCCGGACCTCCGGAGAGGGAGGCGGAGACCCTGATATCATTAATGATGCGTACACTCAGGGGGGTCTGGAGGTAAGCAAAGATGGTGTCGCTCGCCCAGTCCCCCCTCACCCTGAGTTCTTCTAGTGTGGCTCCGCACATGGACAGGAAGGTACACCCCCCTCGTCGTAGGGAGTGTGAGGAGTAATCAGCCGAGTCCAGCCCCGCCACACCACAGAAATGCTTCAGCATCCCCTGATAACCTGAGTACAGTAGGGGTGTCGATGAGCCTGCGGGCGTCGGGATCCGGAAAGCCATGTCATCGGGTCCAGCCGGGACCTGCCCGAAGTGCCTCTCGGTCCAGTGGACCGCACACAGCGACAGGTCTGGGCAACGAGCCACGGGAATCTCCAGCACACGTTCCGAGAATTGTATGGTTTTGGAGCGGCGCACCCTCACCATCATCCCCCAGGGGAGGAAGGAAAAGTCTCGTCTGAGTAGAGCTGAGTCCGAGGAGGTCACCTGGCACTTCCGCAGGAGCGCCCTGAAGCTGCACAGGACCGCTGCCCTCCAGGCGGTGTGTCCCTCGGAGGAGGTCAGGCCGGAGAAGATCCGTCTGAGCATGCCTGGTAGTATGGGAGCTGCCTGTCTGGGATGGCAACCCCGCTCCCGCTTGATACCTTTTAGGGTAGAGGCCAACTCGAACCTCTTGTAGTCAATGGCCTCCGCGCCCTCCGATCTCAAGAAAAAGTTTAAGCCACTCAGGTAATTCAAAACCGATGTGTATCTGAGTGTTTGCGCCAGCCACACACCGTATAGTGCCGTCTGGGATGGCGGGCATGGCGTGGTAGGGAAATGTCCCCCAAATTCCTCGATGAAGTCCAGGTATCGCCTCACCTGGACTCCTCTCGTCGTCCTCGAGTTAGGAGCGTAGTACTGCTGTTGCATCGCCAGTTTCTCCTTGTGTAGCTCCGCAACTGGAAGTAGAGTAAGGCAAACGGTCCATGAATATGTGGTTGCAGCAGAGTAGCTGGGCGGCGTCCGCCACCCTCACCCTGGTCCTGCTCTCTTTTTCGTTCCAACGGCTCAGGGCATCGCAGATGGTGTTGTCGGCGCTCCTCACGTGGACAGATTGGATGTCAAAATTGTGCTCTGTGGCTATGCAGAAGAGCCTCCGGATGAAGTACATCACCCCCTTCGATCTCGACCTGCCCGTGGTGAGGGCGGCCCGGACTGTCTCGTTGTCCGTTACCATCACCACCGTGCTATCTTTCCATCGGTGGCCCCAGGTCTGGCAGGCGCAGAACGCCGCCCATATTTCCAGTACATTGATGTGGGCTCCTCAGCAGGCCTCATCCGGGGGCGCATGATGGTGGCCCACCTGGCGCCTGATTGTGTCATTGGCCTCCGTGTCGAATGCCCCCACCCTCCAGTCCCGGTCGTGGATGGTGCCAAAACCCTCACCAGAGGCATCACTGTATGTGGAGACGTACGGGGTGTGGCGGCCGATGATCTTGGCCTTCCCATTGAACCTTCTCGCGAAGGCCAACCACCACTTCCTATCCTCGTGGAAACCACTGGAGAGGCTGACCTTGAAGTGCGGCTTTGCCACCCCCCCCACAGTGTCGTAGATGCGTCTACAGAATGTCCGTCCGCCTCGGACCACCTTGGCGCAGTGGGCCAGCAGACCAGCCAGGCTCTCCAGTCGACCCCTCGTGGTCTACCGCTTCCCCTCCAGCTCCCCCAGGGCTGCCGTCATCTTGACAAGCTTGTCCTCGGGTAGTGACATCTCCAGCGCCACCGTATCGATATCGATCCCCAGGAACCTGGTCCGGGTGGCCGGGGAAGTGACCTTGCGGAAGCTGATGTGGAACCCCATCCTCCGCAGGATGGCGATCAGTTTGGCTTGGGCGGCGCACCCCGCCTCAAAGTCCCTTGCCACCACGCAGAAGTCATCACGGTAGTTAACAACCTCACCGGCCCCCTCGCGGACCGCACAGCGGACTATGAAGTCCGAGAGCTTGCTGAACACGTATGGGCTGGAGGCTAGGCCCATGCAGAGCCTGTTGTCACGGAGGTAGACAGGGTTGTCACCGAAATCCCAGAATATCCCTTGCCTCTCGCGATCCCGTGGGTGGATGCTGACGGCGCGGTATGCATCCCGGATGTCGATAGTCGCGAGGCTGTCCCCCCTCTGCATGAGGGCCGCCACATCATCCACGCTGTTGTATGAGAATTTTTCGGCCACCCCATCCGTGTAATTGTTCACCGACTCCCCCTCAGGTCGACTGCAGTCCACTATACCCCTGACTCCTCCCCCATCCTTGGGGATGCAGAACAGCCTGTGGACGCAGGTAGGGCGGTCTGAGACGACCGTCAGGGCACCGCTTTCAATCTCCGTGTCAAGTTTTTTCGACATGGCGGCTCTGTCGGTGCTGTCACCCCCCCTGCCGTGTGGACAGTCATAGGCCGCCGTGCAATCATGGTTTATGACCATAAAACCAAAACAAACCCCTTTCAGTATGTATTCGGCGTCAGGGTCGGTGTCTCCTCGTAGGAAGAGTTCTGTGAACACCCTGCATGGCTTCATCTGGGAGATCACCCCCTCAATTTTGTGTATGCAGCCACATACGCCTCCTATGCACCTGTCCCAGACACCAAAAATAGCGTGGTCCCCGCCAGGTTCTGACACTTAGACCGAGAACACCCGCTCGTCTGCGTGGTCCCCATCCTCCACCCGGAGCCATTCAGGTCTCAGTCCATCCGGTCGCTGTACCCATCGTCTGGGGCCCCCGCCTGTATCGCTGGCGATGGCCGGTCGAGCCCATAGTTTTTCCGCCGGGGGGTGCCCCGGCCACGCCCTCCCGGGGCTCCCATCCCACGTGTCATTGTTTACACGCGGGCCGGTGCCTACACCCGGGTCCGCGCCGCTGGCCACTGGCCGGGTCTCACCGGCATGCCCAGGGGCCGCCACCGGCCACGCCCCCCCAGGGCTCCCATCCCACGTGCCATTGTTTACACGCAGGCCGGTGCCCACACCCGGGTCCGCGCAGCTGGCCCGGGTGCCAGCTGCGCGGCTGGTCTCACCACCATCGGCGATGGGAAAGATTTTTTGCATCTCTGCATGCACCCTTTCCTGCGTTCCTGTGTGTACACCGTGTAATTTTTTGTGTATTTCACTGGTATCCTTCCGGTCTTCGCCGTAGGTGGCCGGGTGGGCTCCATCGCTACCAGCGATGCCGCCTCCTCCCCAGTCGGGGCAGACCTCCGGTCTACTCCTGTCAGCGGCGCATGTTCGCGCCAAAACTGCTGGATGCAGATCAGCGGTGGCATCCCACTCGCCGGCCCCGCACCTCCCGTGGGTAGTGCAGGCCTCCGGCCCACGCGTCTCCGTGGTGCGCGTTCGCGCCAAAAGGTTGGGATGCAGGTCAGCGGTAGCGTCCCTAACCCCGCACTTCCCCCGGGCCGCATGTTGCATGGGCTGCCCGGTGTAGCCCTGCCCGGGGTCCAGTCAGTCCTTGGTACATTTTATCCTGGCATGGCTCCTGCTTCCACACCGACTACACCAATGGCCAAAACCGCATTTCTCCTCGCCGGTATTGCAACCCCCCTCTCTGTTCCATCTGAAGCACGCCCTTTTGCCCTCACGCTCAAATACACGTCCCGTTTTTGTTGTTGCGGCATCTACCAGGCTCTTTGCCCTGGGTTTCATAGACTCATGGCCATAGTGGAGCAAACTGGCCGCCATGTTTCCACCGGTAAAGGCACTCTCAGCCACTTTCCTGACTGCCGTGTCATAATGGACGTGTGCCGTGTCCTTAAAAATCTCATGCTTAGCCTTAGATGCTATGAAAGAGAGGTGCCCGAATAGGGCCTTGGCATCTGCAATAGTTACACCATCCAGACCGGCAAACCAGCGGCCCAACGCCTCATATAGTTCGGACACCGACAGTTTTTTCACCTCCTTCTTCTCCTCAGTGAAGTGTTTTAGCAACCACTTACTTTTTCTCCTCCTTGAGTTGCTCCTGGTACGGCTCCTGGATCCGGACGTGCTGCATGACCGAGAGCGCCTCCTCCGGTGCTGGCTCCTCCGTGAGACCTCCCCGTACGATGAGTGTCCGTTATCCGTAGCCGGCGATACTGCCGTCGCCGGGGTCTTGTTGGCGGGGGCTAGACCGGCCCCCGCCGGTGAGGGGGGACCGGGCGCCTCCCGGCCGTCCCGCTCCCGTATGAGCGCGTCCCGTCGCTTGGTGAGGTCGGACATCCTCTTCTCCCTCTCCAGCTTCCTGATTTCCTCCCGCATCAGTTTTTCGTCCTGGTCGATCTCGATATCTTGGACGTCCTTAGTGATCGCCTCCATCGCCCGGTCCTCCGATCCCGATCCACCAGACGCCATGTTGATCGCTGAGAATTTTTGTGTGACCCTGATCTGCTCCCCCGCAGCGTCCTCCCGTATTACGTCTGGAATACACCTCTGTCCGGGATGAATTTTCCCACATGGGACACAGAGACTCTCTGACATTACAGACTATCAGGACTATCAGGACATTACAGACTTAATTCCGGCATTACAGACTTAATTCTGGCATTCCTGCTTAAAAAGGTTCCTGCTGAGAGGGAGCGGTAGTGGTAGTGACCAGGCGCAGCTGGTATCATGCGGTCATGAGCTGCTCACAGGTGGCAGTGCAGTGGAGAATGAAGGAACTAACCTAGTCCTATGGTAGTAATAGCTTAGTGACATTAGGGTATAGAGTAAGTAAGGGAGAGAACTGCTAGGGGGTAGTGTCCTTGTTTATATTCCCATAATAGATTATAGAGCACATATATATGACAAAACCAGTCATGGAGTACATGAGAGGAGGTATATTATTAGTGATTTTATATGAATTCGTATGGTAGATTATGCAGCCCACACATTATATATATATATATATATATATATAGGCCTATATATGTTGATATATAAAGAAATATACATAAATACAACTATGCGACATAAATATGCGCTATGTTAGTACTGGCAGTATAGATTCCCTTTGCACTAATGCTGTAACATGGCAGGCGCAACCCGACACTACCTCTGACTACTCTAATCTCTTAATGTCATTGGCGTTCTTTAAACCGGTGTGGCGGTTTCAGCTCGCTGTCAGTTTCAGCCATGCGCATAGACTCAAACTCAAGGCCTTGTCAATGGTCGTGAGTCAGTAACCTTATGAATTTAATATAATGTTTTTGGTAAAGATGTTTTCTATATGTGTACCAAGCGATTTGTTTCTAGGTGGTGTGGATTTAGAGATATTTCACTTTTCCTGGATTGTCTGTATGAAGATTGCTCACCACCATTGACAATGCCTTGAGTTTGATGGTGCGCGCAGTGCAAAACATTAGTTCTATTCAAAATTAATAGAAATCAAGAACCCTAACCTTATAAATGTAATATAATCTTTTTGGTAAAGATGTTTTCTGTATGTGTACCAAGCGATTTGTTAATAGGTGGTGTGGTTTTAGAGATCTTTCACTTTTTCTGTATTTTCTGTATGAAGATTGCTCACGCCCATTGACAATGCCTTGAGTTTGAGTCTATGCGCATGGCCGAAACTGACGCACGGCTGAAACCGCCACACCGGGACCAGCAGACCTCACCTGGTTATTTCTGCCATCTCCATATGCTACTACCGCTGCTCCACTACCGTCTATTTATAGTTGTTTACTAGGTTGACCGAGTTCTACGCAGAATCTGCACAGGAAGAACTTCCAACTGTTCCTTTCCTTCTGATGAAATCCCAAACCTGTTTAAAACCATGACGTCTACCTAGATTTGATCTGAGATATATCCAACTTAGACACAAGTGTATACATTCGTTATTTACTGGTAGATTTTCATTATTAAGAACATTAAAAGTTTCGACGATGACCTAGTTTTAACGTGGAAATGGCGTATTGCACTTTGGTTCAACTGGTGTTACCACAAGTTTCATTTTTTTAGCCATTGCACTACAAATATCTCCAAAATGTGTAAAATGGTCGTAAACGCTAAGAGTAGGTCATAACAGTCAACATGATGTATTTAATTCACGAGACGGGGACACGACTGGGTATATAGTGTTTTATTAAATTTAGATTAAATGCAGGTTCAGTCTCTCTATCTTTTATTATCAGTTAAATAAGTTCAATGTCCAAGGAAGCACCTCCCAAGCCCCCCCCCCCCCCTCACACACACCTTCCCTGCAAAGTGAGATTTCCAGAGGGACCGGACATGAACATTTAACCCTTAATGGTCACCAAGTCCTTACATTGGTGGAGGTGGGTGGGGACAACTTGGAGATGTTGACAGTGCGGAGGCTGGAGTGGTTGTGGTGGCAGGGCTTAGGACAGTGGCACCGGGGCCACAGGGTATTGTCAAAGACCCTATAATACTAATACCCCTGTCACACTACGACGTAACGAGCCAACGTGAGCCTAACGTGACGATTTTTCGTCATTACGTTGCCGTACGTTGGGTTACGTTATGATGACGTCATAATGACGTTAGAGTGACGTCGAGCTACGTCATGTTACGTCGTGTTACGTCGGCGCGCGTCAAGGTTTTGAACCTGTTCAAAACTTTCGACGTATCTCGACGTGAAGCCGTTACGTCGGGATGACGTGACAATGACGTTAGGTAGACGTTCCGCGATCGTTATAGCAGCGTAAATGACGTTAGAGTCACGTTATGTCACGTCAGACCGACGGCCCGGGTGGGAGCAACGTGTGGGCAGCGTTTTGCACGTTACGGTCACGTTACGGTCACGTTACGGTCACGTTACGGTCACGTTACGGTCACGTTACGGTCACGTTATGGTCACGGTTACGGTCACGTTACGGTCACGTTACGGTCACGTTACGGTCACGTTACGGTCATGTTACGGTCACGTTACGGTGGCGTTACGGTCACGTTACGTCCACGTCGCACCCGTTACGGCGAAGTTACGCTCACGTTACACTAACGCCCGGTCACGTCGCCAATTACCCCTCCCCTCTAACGTTGTCACGTTACAGCTAACGTCACGACGTACACCGACGCTACTTTCACGTTATGCTCACGTCCACAATTTGCATATTACGCCCATACGTCGACGTAATATAATTATTTTCACGTTCTGCCTACGCTGACGTAGTCACGTCGTAGTGTGACAGGGCCATAAGACGGCTCACTCCCTTTCTCTCCCATGGTAATGTAAATTTTGCAGTGCCACCTTGTGGTGGGTTTGATCAGCCCGGCTGCTGGTTGGTGTTTCACATGTAAACTCATACAATTATATTATACATGAGATAGGTAAGTATGAATACACATCAATATGAAATTGCTATGAACAAACACACATCGTCATCAGCATCATCATCAGCAACGCCATCATCACACATCTTTCACATTCATATATACATTTATACATATAATATAGCACCTGTTTAACCAAGAGAACAGCCAGCGCACCAAGTGGTGGGTTTTATCATTTTTATTACACAGTACAGGATGAGTCAGCCGTCTTAGTATGATAGGGTCTTTGGTATTGTTCTGATGGATAATAATGGGTGGAGGGGGCGCCACCTATCGTTTGAGTATTGAGTTCGGTAGAGTTCCGTTAGGGGGCTGCACCAGGCGGTCGGAAACTGCCGATAGAGGTTTGAGGCGTGGGAGGCCCAGTTAACGGGAGGTGGCACCACTGTCGGGAGTTAATGTTATTCCTATGGGGAGTAGTCATCGGTGCACCGCCGTGAATTACCTCATCCTAACAGGAGCAATTCAAAAATAGAAAATTACATTGAAATTAACGGATTGTTAAACGTTAAGGACAACTTCTCCTTGATGGAAGGTCTATTTGCATTCCGGATTTTGGACACCAAAGCCGGAAAGCACACCTAGTAGTTACATTGATAGTGTTAGTTCTATACAGTATAACCCCGTTAAACCAAACTTGAAGGGACCCTTGAAATTTGTTTGGATTAATCGCTCATTGGTTTAACCGAGCTTTGGCTTTGACTTTAACTTGGCTTTGGCAAAAACGCGGGTGCATTATGAATGTAATATACAATGTATGTGGACACTGATTATTGTTTTTTATGTATATATAACCCCGTTAAACCTAGATCGGTTAAACCAAATGATCGGTTAATTCAAACTTTTTTCGACGGCTTGGCAAAATACTACCATTTATCATATAAAAAAGTTGATGGGGTCTCAGATGACCTAATAATCACATGAAAGATTGGTGTAACCATACCGGAAGTGGCCTGGGGTCCGACAATTGGATTAACTGATAATTTTGATTCACCGACTTCGGTTTAACTGACTTTTTTATATGATAAATGGTAGTATTTTGCCGGGCCGCCAACACAAGTTTGGATTAACCGATCGTTTGGTTTATGTGAGCTTGGTTTAACGGGGTTATACTGTATGTGGGTGCATGTCCCTCTTATGGTTTGTTAACTCGCCCTTGATTTGTTTTCTATCTCCAGGCTGCTTTAGGAAGCATGTATAAAACAAATACAACAGACCTGCTGGTGGTCACGGTCGATAAAGAGCACATATGTACAAACAACACAAGGCTATTTATAGCACAAAGCATCATGTTCTTCTTCCGGTGTTTACCGGGCAGGGTAGCAGAATCGGTAGAGCGCGGGCCTCGCGAGCGGATGGGTGCCGGGAGTTTGGTTCCCAGTCGAGTCAAACCGATGACTTATAAAATTGATATTTTTCACTTCCTAGCTTGGCGCCTGGCATTAATAGGATTGGCAAGGACTGGTTAGCTTAGTCTCAGGATAAGGTGACTGAGTGGGATATCGGGTAATGGTGCTGGTGGTCTGATTTCCCAGGGGCAGCACTATAAAGTCACCATGAGTGCGCACTGTCACAAGTCTGTGCCCATACTGATATGACCTTAGATGTTGCCGGGATGTAAAACTCCATCAACCAAACAAATTATCGGTGTATTTGTGGGTTTGTTATCTCTCCCCTCTCTCACAGTGCCTCTTTTTCCTCTCTCTGTTTCCATTGGCTGGGCGCTGTCTGTCACGTGCACAGAATGTCTGTATGGAGACAAGTTGGCCTGGTGCTCCAGCATAGGCAACCGCTACGCCGCCGTCTCCTGCTACACCCATGAAGTGGAGTGTTGTGAAACCTGTGGGAAACTCGCCACCGACGAAATCAAAGGTAAGGTTTGCAAATAATAATAACAATATTTTTTTTAACCAAAAAAAACAACCAATTATATTATTACTAGCGTTCAACAAATTTGGAAAAGTAGTATTTTCAATTTGATTCTCAATTTGGTTGTGGCAGTGATAACTTTCATTGTAGTTTAGTGCCCATGTGCAAAATATATATATGTACTATATATATATATATATGCGTGTATATGTATATATGTATATATACACAATTGTGTATATACATGTATATATACATATATATGTATATATATATGTATATTTGTATTTTTACGTATACATGCGTGTATATAATATATATATATATAATAGGCTATGACTCAGGAGGATAAAATAAAGAGACGAGACGAGGAGTGGTGGAAGCCTACCTTTATTTCTGAGGCCCATATGGCTGAGCAATAAACAGGCCTACCTAGAAAAAAAAGGAAAAAATTCGGAGCTCATGTGATCGTGACGCACGCTGGCTGAGCTATGGCTACATGGAGTGGTGCTAGCCAGGCAGAGCGGGATCCGGCCCGTAGCAAATATCAACAAATAAATAAGACGTACATAATATATAGCGAGGAATTAATTAAAGATCGATAAAACTGGATAGGAGTTAAACTCCGCCACTTTATATTCATATAATAAATTATATAGCACATAATAATATATTTATATATTATAAGTGAACATGCGATCTGCCTGACAGCATACCCTGCACAATAAAGCGGTTGTATACATTTTGGGTGACAGGGAAACTTTTGCTTATTTCACATTTTCACCCTTTGTGTTTCTCTCCAAAATTGCTTCTATGCACAGAATTGGATGGGACTCAAATTTGACGTGGCGATGCTTGAGAAACGAGTATTCTTTCTGGCTTAGCCTGGCGGCATCAAAGTTGGTGACGAGCACTGTGTGACGAGTGCGCGTCACAAACAGTTTCTTGTCTCTATTCTGTTATAAACGAAAATTGATTTGCACAAGAGCTGTTCTCCTCTCCTCAGTCGTGCCTGTATATCACTTATCAGTATAGTTTCCTCAGATGGGCGCAAATATATAATCTTTCAGCTGTAGCATATATATGGATATACCGTAGAAGATACTTCAAATGTGTACGCATATATGTTGTATATATATTTGTACATATATTTA
Source organism: Branchipolynoe longqiensis (assembly GCA_030323885.1). Lineage (NCBI taxonomy): Eukaryota > Metazoa > Annelida > Polychaeta > Phyllodocida > Polynoidae > Branchipolynoe > Branchipolynoe longqiensis. Next base: position 117,292,650 of record CM059187.1, on the reverse strand, counting down.
TTTTTGCATAAATATATATATTTAAGTATTTGTATATATGTATATATGTATATATATATATTTGTATATATATTTATGTACATATCTATATGTATTTGTATATATACCTGTATATATATTTGTATATACATTTGTATATTTATTTATATATATTTGTATATATATATATTTATATATATTTGTATATATATTTGTATACATATTGAAGATTTGCATAGACATGTGTATGTTTATACATTTATGACGGTCTGGTCTCCTAGTGGGGCAGCACTATAAAATGGCCATGAGTACACATTTACACATTTGTGTATATATTTGTGTAAGTATTACTATATCTGTATATATTTGTTTACATCTATATTTGTAAATATATCTCTATTTATATTGAATATTTCTGGAAAATATCTTAGTAATGCAAACCACGTGGCTCCGCCGGAGATTGGGGGCTGTTCGGCACCCTGCCATCTCCGCAGGGGGGCGCTACTGTAGTGTCTTTGTGGGCAGCAGATGAGGGCCCCGAAAAGGGAAGCAATGTCAGGCACATTGATCATTATATCCGCGCACAAAGGCAAAGGAACGACATGTAAATTATAGACTTCTGTCTGAATACCCATTCCAATTTCTGTACGGCTACACGGCCATTTCTGTCAGAGACTTTCTTTTCCCCTAGTCTACTATCCCAATTATAAACCCGAATTATGACCATCCTACATATATATATATATATATATATATATATATATACATAGATAGAGAGAGAGAGAAACAGAATATAAATATATTCAGCATTGTATGATATAGAGATGTCTTTCTAGGTATTGGGGTACTATTCCAATTCTAAGTCCTAACCAACACCGTGCTATGGATATATAAGTAAATCTACATGCATATATATGGACATATATGGATATATATATGGATATGTGTGGATATATATGATATATATGATATATGTATATGGATATGTATAGATATTGATATAAATGGATATATGTGGATATATAGGGATATAAATGGATATATATCTATATATATATGGATACATATGGATATATAAGGATTACATATGGATTATATATGAATCTATATGTATTATTATATATGAATCTATACAGATGCATATCCATATATATATATTTTTATCCATATTTTATCAATACATATCCTCATGTATCCATATGGATTATATATGGATTTATGGATGTATTTGGCATATATATTCGTATGTATTCCCATAGATATCCATATCTAACCATATCATTACACCAAATAGGTTCCCTGATGTCACCACCTTATCCATATATATCCATATTTATCCATATATATGGATATATATATATCAATACATACATCCAGATATGCGGATATATATAACTGTGTAAATATAGTATAGCGCTTCTGTGTGCCGCCATGGCCAGTTCCATTTCGAGTCACCGACTCCACGCTAACTAACTAATTAACTAACTAACTATCTAACTACCTGTATGTCTTCACCTCTGCAGATTGCCCTTATGGGGACCGAGAGATCTGGTGTCCTTATTTCACCAAGGAGAAGTGTCGGAGTAAAGCGGCACGCTCCTCCTGCTGCCAGACCTGCCACCACCTCCTCCACGGCGACGCCTCCCGCACACACGGCGAGCCCACGGGTCAGTTGCACCGCAGTTTGATTTATGTTGCTATTTCTTCTCTTCTAAATAGTGTCGTTGGAGTGATGAAAATAAACCATGCGAACAAGGAGCCCATGTTATGGATTTTTAATGACAACAAGCAATGCATAAGCAGGTACAGTAGGAAAGTGTAGTAGGACAGTTTGAATGTTCGACTCAGGCCCTCAACCCTGTGCGTATGACTGTTCGTTTGTAGGGTTGGGTGGGCGGCTGAGTGTAGTGGTCGGTTGAGCTGCTCGTCTGACTGCCGGGTTGGGAATGAGTGAGAGGGTTGTGAGCTGCTCTTATATAAGACCTGTGACGTCATCATCTCGGGTACGCGAGATCGTGACATCATAGTCTTGCGGGCTTGGTTCTGAGTGAAGCTGGCAGGGGAAATGCAGGGTGAACATTCCAGGCGGCGCCACCGTAGAGCCCACGGGTCAGTTGCACCGCAGTTTGATTTATGTTGCTATCTCTTCTCTTCTAAATAGTGTCGTTGGAGTGATGAAAATGGGAAATATTGCGCCTAGAGTGGGACTCGAACTCACATCTCTTGCATTACGGGGCCTGTTTGCTAATCATTAAACCACCTAGGCTCCCTGATGTCACCACCATATCTATCAACGGCTAGGAATTTCCAGCATTTTGGTGTGCACACTAATATTATTTTGCATATTTTCATTTCAAATAGCAAAAACTCTAAAACCGTCGGATTAAGCTAAATGTTCTATAAACACGACACACAGACACATTGGATGAATCCACGTCTCTGACTGGTCCAAATAGACCAACCAGTGGTCCACAACTGGTTCATCAATGGTTGTGGTATGTGCTGTCCTGTTTGTTGGAAAGTGCATATAAAATACCCCTTGCTGATTATCAGAAAGAGTAGCCTATGAGGCAACAGTGGGTTTCATCCAAAGAAATATGGCAGAATGACCATATGTTTGATGTCCAATAGCCGATGATAAAAATCAATGCGCTCTAGAGGCGTCATTAAATAAGACAAACTTTTGGTCCAAATATACCTAGCGTTATATTTGACTAAAACAAATATTCACGCAAAAAAGGAAGTGTGTATGGTTTGGCATGGGTAAGGAGTAGGACTGGAAGTGGGGTGTTCCGGAATTTACCTGCTACAATATATGCACCTGTTCCTCATGCCGCTCAAAACCAGATTAACCCCAAATAGATCTAAGAATAATATTTAAAGCTGCATAGTCTGATGACAACATCAAATTCTCAAAACCAAAATAATTATCTAGATTTTATTCGACTTATCTTACTAACTTAGATCATCATCATCATCATGCTGTCGGTCGCGATGCGACAAAGACTGCTTTCATTACTTGACTGCCGCTCTCCATTTTTGTGTGCGGTTGTACATTTCATGAAAGCTGCCTACAAAAGTGTTGAAGTGCTGCTGGCTTTTGCAAGTTACCAGTGGCACTCTCTCGGGGAGCAAATAGAGGTTTCACACCGGCAAGAACATGTCAAGACAGGCGCAAAACTATTTGTCCCTGCAGTGGCTGGTCGGGAGATGTTGGGAGTTCCATACATCAACCGCCCTTAATGCTGCCACAGTGATATGGTTTTCTGTTTAGGGTTTGCTCCCTTAGCCTTCAAGAACCTGTACCACAAGGCAGTGGTTTACAACTCTGCAGGGCAGGGGCGTCAAACTCCCTGAGGTATTGCACTACCTGCATACCAGCATATTGATACTAACTTAGATACTGGTGAACTAATCAAACATATGTTGCAACATTGAAAGTAATGTTGAGGCAATTTAATACAACATTTAACTGCAGAGTGTTAGCATGCTTGCCAAAATTAACTTGACATGTTTGAACTTCAAATATCTCACAAGTTAGCCATTTAAAATACAAGTTACTTCAAGCTAAAGTAAGGTAGATTATACCACTCAATCTAATATATTTATCTCAGAAAATGACAAAGTCAAAATATCGGACTATGCAACTTTTAAATTAAGTACATTGCATTGTAAAGTGCTGTGGTTGTGTAGGCAGGTTAAATAGGAAACCACTACAGGCAAGTATAGAGAAGGAAGGCAAGATATAGAGTGTGCAGAAGGAACCAGAAGGAGCTTGCTTAGTTTATTATATATATAGCTTTTAGAATCCAAGATGGTGGTGATCACATGGTCCAATCTTCCAATCCCTAACAAGCATTCCTCTAACCACCAATGAGGGTTCAATATCCTTGTTGCCAAGGCATGGTTAGGTCTGTCTCTGGGGCAGCGAACCATAAATAACTTGAGGGGAGGGGGTATGTGAGGCAACTTCTCAAAGACTGTCCACCTAAGAAGTGACACTCTCTCTCTATACTATTTTACTATACAATTTCTATCCTTTATGAGTAATAGCTTACCAACTCCACATATCCCTCATATGCCTTTGGTTTTATATCCTATTTACCATTTTATAGACAAGTTTGCAATTTATTATAGTAGAGTTCATATATCCCATATCTCATAATATCGGAAAATCTTACAGCATGACCGACAGATTAACAGTTATTGGCCCCATTGCTTCCTATGTACCGTAGTGTCCTTTCTGTTGGAGGAATCTCAAATGTGGCCTGGAATGACTCCAACGCTACAAACAATTATGTCCAGAGATTTTCATTTTCGTCGACGTAATTATACAAATTAACTTTCATCATCGCAATTTCATCCCAATTATCCCAATTTCAAGCCCCACTTTTCCCAATTTAGTTCAGATTGACCCTAATTTCATCTCGGTTTGACTAAGTCTCCTTCATGTTGCGCTTCTTTGTACGTCATAGTTCTACACGTGGTGAATATGTGTTACATGGCATTGCATGTTTCTGGAATGTCAGTTAATTAAATATGTTGTATAGCTATATAAATAGAGCGATACTAAATATGCATACAATACTTACACAACAACTAGTAAAATCAGTGGATATAATTACAAGAAATACGCTAATACCTAGTAGATAGGTATAACGATTTGCTCGTGAATGTAACTTATTTCTTTGATTGTGTTTCTGTACATTGAAGGGTAAGGTATGATGGGTACAAAGGATAGTAGAATACTGAATAGTGAATTTTAGTGCGTTCTTAGTGAGGTGTGGGGGGGGGGGGGCTATATTATGATGTTGTTGGCCGAATGAGTTGAGCGTCAGTCTCCCGTTTTGGTAGATCGTGGGATTCGAACCTGAGCCTTCGAACTCTGGTCGAGTCAAACCAATGACTTAAAAATTGAATATTGTCACTTCCTAGCTAGGCGCTCTGCATTATTAGGATAGGTCAAGGACTTGTTGGCTCAGTGATAGGATAATGTGACTGAGTGGGATATCAGGGCATGGCGCTGACAGCCTGGTCTCCCAGTGGGGCAGAACTATAAAGTCACTATGAGTGTGCACTATCACAAGTCCGTACCTGTCCTGATATGACCTTAAATGTTGTCAGGGTGTAAAACTCCAACCTCCAACCAACCGACCTCTGCGCTCAATATTTCCCATACACCGATGTAAATACTGACACCGATGTAAATACTGGACCTTAACTGCGTGTGTCCATACTAGGAGCAAAACTTGTCCAATGTTGTGTTGTAGAATCTTTGGTAGCAGGTCTTAAGGGGCTGTCACATTAGTTTTTTTTGCGGGAGCGTATGGCGGCGTAGGCGCGTTACGTCATATACGTCGGCATACGCCGTATACGCTACTCATACGCTACGCATACGCTACTCATACGCTACTCATACGCCGCCAGATGCCGCCAGATGCCGGCTTATGTGAAGCGTATGAGGCATACGCCGCCATACGCTTTCATAAATCCGTTCATCCAAATTTTGTTGTGCATGCTAAAAAAAACTCGACCTATGAGGGCGTATGGCCCATACTGTCAAAAAATGTCACAGCACGCTCCCATACGCTCCTCATACGCTCCTCGTACGCTCCTCGTAGGTTCCACATATGCTCAAAACCATCCGAAAGGTCACCAAATGTCATCATAGGCCGCCACGCGCAGGACCTACGTAGGTTTTCAATACGCTCCCGCCATACGCCGTAATGTGACAGGGCCTTTAGCGCATCCCATTATGAGCTATATTGATTGATTGGTGGTTGCTTTACGTCGTGTCGGCAGCATAGGCCATATTCACGGCGAGTGAGCTATATTGTGCCATTGACATGCTCCGTAATAGCGACAGGTGTAGCCTCCCAAAGAACCTTGTTTACCTTTGGGTTAGAATCTCCCCGTTCTCACTCTCGGCATCCTATGTCCATAATGCACTCGTGTATTGGCCGGCAATTGAATCACCGTCGCAAAATGGCAAACATGTCAAGTCAGCAAAAAAAAAGAAAAATTAAGTATATCATTGATATGGGGCTACGTATGGGTGTTATAATATCCCATTGAATTTGCATGTGACGGTGCTCAAGCTCCATTTATGCGGGAATGTAAATTACAATACTATTAAAGTACCCTTGTTCTATTTATAGAGACTGACTGAATACGCGGCGAGCGGGTTGGTTCCACTTAGAAGTGTGACTTAAGTTACACTCGGTCGGCAAATGGGCTTTAACACAGTCATTTAAACCAGCTTAAATTAAAGATGTTGACATGTTGACATCTCTATTTTCCAACATAAACGCACACATACATGTATATATATATATATCTCAAAAGGTGCTAAGCAATATGGGACAAAACTTTGTCCATTGTAACGATCAACATACTGTCTGCTTATACATTTGCTCATGTTAAATTGATTTGTTCTTTTACATGGTGTTTCATAATCCCAATAGAATACATATTGAGTTGAAGCAAATGTCCTTGTGTTTTCAGTGTGACCGTTTCTGTCCTGTTTTGTGTCAATCATTACATCGGGCACAAAAAAAGTTATCACCTTTTGAGACAGGCTCATATATATATATATATATATATATATATATATATATATATATATATATAATTCAATATGCAAACTGTCTTTGTCTCATTTGACTAGACACCGGTTTTGTCGGGACATAATTGGTATGGATGCACAGCTGTCCGTTGAAGACAGACACTACTGTATATACAGTTTTGAAAGTGCAGTATTCCCGACTCCGGAACCGGAAGTGAGGCACACCCAAGAGGTTCATGCCCGGAAGGTGATGTACAGCGCAGTGAGTTGCTGGTAGAGAGTACATCTGGGGTACCAGCGGAGGGTGGTGAGAGGGAAGATATAGGACGGGGGTGGCTAGTGTACCGTGACCGACAGATTAACAGTTATCGGCACATAATGCATAATGTATGGGTTATCTATGGAGAAAGGGTCTAAGATAGACTACATATATATATATCATGTGGATATAAGTAACGATTCTAGCAATATGTTGTATATTTCCGTAATAATATATACGCATATATATTATATACGATAAAAACCTCCCTACCCGACCACCTCTACAGATCGACCACTCCCCTATATCAATCGCTTTATTTGGATCCCAATAATACCATTGTAACCATATTTTAACTCCCTAAACCGACCACCTTCCTAAATGAACCACTTAAAGTCGGTCCCAAGGTTGATCACTTTAGAGAGGTTTTACTGTATATGTATATTATGTATGTATGTATATATATATATATATATATATACACATTTATATAGTCGTTGTTGTTTGTTGGAGTTTAACGTTCTAGTAACATTTAAGATCATATCAGGAAAGTTGGTACAGTGAGTGGCGGTTACAGTGTGCAGGGGTGGTGGCGCCACCATCGGAGCTGGGGTTGGGGAAGCTGGAGGAGTATGTAAAGTCGACGGCTGGCAGTTTGAGTGGTGTAGATAGGCTAATTGGAAATCACTACAGGCAAGGAAGGAAAGCAGATATAGAGTGAAAGGTAGGAGAGTGAGACTCCCTCATTTATTAAATATATATAGCTTCAGGAATCAAGATGGTGGTACACACATGATCAAATCCTCCAATCAAGAACAGGCATTCTTATATCAACCAATGAGTGTCTAGAACCTTGTAACCAAGGCATGGTGTGTAGTTCTGCAATACACTGTTGTGGCTGGATGTGCAATGATCCGTAAATAAAACTTGGGGGGAGGGGGTATGTGAGGAGAGTTCCAAAGACTCTCTCACATTTCAAGAAGTGACCCTCTCACATGTCAAGAAGTGACCCTCCCTCACTATCTATTTTAATACATAATCTCCATACTAACTCCAGAATGGATTACCAACTCCACACAATCCCATATGCCTTTGGTTTTACATACCATTTATCATTATATAGGCCAGTTGCATTTATTATTGAATAGTTCTCCATAACCAATATCCTAAATATCGTGACATTTTACAAGTAGATAACTATGAGAGACTCCGACAGTCCATGGAGCTGAGTGAGTGATGAGGGAAAAGAGGGATATTCCGGGTTATTATCCTCGGATAATTCCTATACAGCATATCTAGACACATGTATTCATATATATGTATATACACATATGAATATGAATATTACCCCCCAATCCGCACCCCTAACTTCAAGACTGTTATGTATATATATATACATCTGAATATGAATATTACCCCCCAATCCGCACCCCTAACTTCAAGACTGTTATGTATATATATATATACATCTGAATATGAATATTACCCCCCAATCCGCACCCCTAACTTCAAGACTGTTATGTATATATATATACATCTGAATATGAATATTACCTTCCAATCCGCACCTCTAACTTCAAGACTGTTATGTATATATATATATATACATCTGAATATGAATATTACCCCCCAATCCGCACCCCTAACTTCAAGGGGGTTATCGGACCGTGGTTCCCGTGACAATGCATCTGGTTTGGGAACAGCCTTGTAAAGTCGCCATGAGTGTGCACTGACAGTGACAACTGACACACATCGGTACCCATCCTGATATGACCTCAGATGTTGCCAGGAAGATAAATACCCCCAATAAACAAAGAAGGAAGCCGAACATCGAACTACTGTCATGATAATAGAGTCAATTTAGAAGTTCAAGCCGGTAGTCCATTGGAGCTTGCAGGTGTGGGGAGGGGGAGGGGGGATGGGTAGCAACACATGAGCAGCACCGTGTGTCGCAGTTTCATTTCCCAGCAGTTGAAGTTCCCACAATTGCTTCTGCGCATGCATCAACATCTAACAGCATCGTCTGTGCATTGTCAATGGTTGTGAGCAATCTTCACACATAAAAAGTGAAATATCTCTAAAACCAAGAAACAAATGGCTTGGTACACATATAGAAAACATGTTTACCAACACAATTATATTAAATTGATATGGTTAGGGTTCTGGATTTCTATTAATTTTGAATAATGTTTTGCACTGCGCGTACCGCCAAACTCAATGCATTGTCAATGTTCGTGAGCAATCTTCATGCAGAAAAAGTGAAATATCTCTAAAACCACACGACCTAGAAACAAATCGCTTGGTAGACATATAGAAACCATGTTTACCAACAAGATTATATTAAATTTATAAGGTTAGTCACACTGACACTATAGTGACAGCGATTTGCGGTGATCGGCGATGGTTTAAATCGGGCTAATGTTGACACATGCGCAGACAATGCTTTGACGCATGCGCAGAAGCAATTGTGGGAACTTCAACTGCTGGGAAATGAAACTGCGACACCGTGCACAGACTGACACCTTAAACAGCCCCTGTGTGTGAGTGACTGGCTCTAAGCCTCTGCCTGCCGCTCACACAAGGTCTGCTGAATGGCTCTGTGTGTTGGAGGAAATCACGCGCAAAACAATGGGCGCGCCATGCCCGGAGGGGCCGGAGGAAGCCGAGGGTGCTGGAGGGTGCTGGAGGGGACCGGAGGGGGCCGTAGGGTGCTGGAGGGGGCCGGAGGGGGCCAGAGGGGACCGGATGGGCGGAAGGGGCTTGGGAAGGGTGCCGGGTGGGTACCGGGATGGGTGCCCGACCGGAGCGGGTTCGGTGCCGGAAGGAGGCGGGGTGGGTGTCGGACGGTGCTGGGGTGGGCGCCGAGGCGGGTGCCGGAGAGTGGTGGGTTGGTTCCGGGGTGGGTGTCGGAGGGAAGCGGTGTGGGTGCCGGGGTGGGTGCCGGAGAGGGCGGGGGGTGCCGGGGTGGGTGCCGGAGGGTGCTGAGGTGTGTGCCGGGGTGTGTGCCAGGGTAGGTGCCGTGGCGGGTGCCGTGGTGGGTGCCGGGGTGGGTGCCGTGTGGGTAAGGGGTGGGTGCCGGAGGGTGCTGGGGTGGGTGCCGGGGTTGGGTGGCGGGTGGGTGCGGGTGGGTGCCGGGTAGTGTCCGGGCGGTGCCGTGGGGTGCCGGGGTGGGGCCGTGTGGGTGCCGAGGTGGGTGTGGGAGGGGCCCTGGGTGATTCCAGAGGGGGGCGAGGTGGGTGCCGTGGTAGGTGCCGGAGGGGAGCTGCGGTTTCAGAGGGGTGCGGTGGTGTCGAGGAGGCGGAGCGGGTGCCGGAGGCGGCGGGGTGGGTGCCTGTTTTGGGTGCCGAGGGGGGGGTGGTGGGTGGCGGAGGGAGCGGGGTGGGTGTCGGGTGGTGCTGGAGGGGCGGGTGTGGGTGTCGTGGTGTGTGCCGAGGTTGGGGTGGGAGGGGGCCCATGGTGGATTCCAGAGGGGGCGGGTGGGTGCCGGGTGGGTGCCGAGGGGGGGGGTGCTGGGTGGGCTTCGGGGGGGGGGGGGGGGGGGGGGGGGGGGGGGGGGGGGGGGGGGGGGATGTCGGAGGAGGCGTGGCGGGCGCGGGGGCGGGCGGGGTGGGTGTCTGGGTGGGTGCCAGAGGGGGGCGGGGTGGGTGCCGGAGGGGGCGCGGGGTGGGTGTCGGTGTGGGTGCTGGAGGCGGGCGGGGTGGGTGTCGTGGTGGGTGCCGGAGGGGAGCTGGGTTGGTTCAGGGGTGGGTCGGAGGCGGGTGGGGATGGTGACGGGGTGGACCGAGGTGGGCGCCGGAGGGGGCAGGCTGGCTGCCCGGGCCACGCCGCTTCACAGGGAATAATACATGGTTGGGAATTGGGCACGATGATTGCGCCTGCCGAGATGGATGGGAAAGGGGTCGATGGTTTGGGGCTATGGGCTGTGAGTGTGAGTGTGAGTGTGGATGGGTGTGGGTGTGAGTGTGGATGGGTGTGCCTATGGGTATGGGTGGTGGTGTGGGTGTGTGGGTGTGTGGGGGGTCGGTGTGGGTGTGTGGGTGTGTGATTGTGTGTGTGAGTGTGCATGGGTGTGGGTGTGGATGGTTGTGGCATTGGGGATGTAGGGGTGAGTGTGTCTGGCTGCATACTGGAGGAGGCGGTGGTGTTCGAACCCGGAGGCATGGCACTATATGGGTCACTCTCCTAAAAACTGGATAGCATGGGATGGGATTTTAAAACATCAATAAAAAAACTTCCTACTTATTTTGTTACTTATACTTTTCATATTCATGTTCAGATTTGATGAAAGAAATAAGGGAAATAAAATAAACTGTGTGCAACTTTGGTCCTTTTAGTTATGAAGTGTTTTTGTACCAAAAATAAACATTTTACAGTCAGCCATTTGTAACATGACATATGTGATGTGGTTGAATCCTCATTAACATCTTGTACTGCATTGATATATCAAACAAAACAGTTCCCAAATCAAAAAGGAAGTATTTAGTAACATGTATGCATGCTTAAATTTTAAAAAAAAGGTGATGTCTTCAGAAATAACATTACAAATATCCGTCACACATGTAACTGGTGGTGTCTGGATGCCACACAAATATTGTACACTAAATATTCAGTGAATAAATCATGGCTGGGAATTACTTTTTTTTTTATCAATATAGGCACTACATATTTCTGTATATTAGGCCATGATTAATATGCTTCTAAGTATGACATTATTTAATTCTGCTTAGATTTTTATTAAGCACACTGTGTGGTGTCCTAAACATGTGTTACATCTCAGCAACACATGTTATACTGCCATAAGACATAGCTTGATCATAGAGTACACCTTTATTGTTTATCTGATCAATTTATATTTTACATAGATGTCAAGGGGAGATTTCCAGCTTTCATTTGCAACCAAAAAATGTAAAAAATTCAAATATTAGATTTTAACTCTCCATGTGACACTTGTGACCATTTTTCAGGAGTGTGACCCATACATGTGAGTGTCAATGTCAGTGTATGGAGGGCGGTGGAGAGGGGGGGGGCTAGAACCAAGAGCTGTGGTACTCAAGGTCTAATTGTGGGTGGGTGGGTGGGTGTGGGTGGGTGTAAATGTGTGTGCTGGGCTGGGTTGAGGAGTGGGAGGGGGGGCGGTGTTAGAATCCAGAGCCATGGTCTTCTGGGGCCACGTGCGACTGTGTGCTGGGTTGGGATGAGTGAGGAGGTGTTGGGGTGGAGGGTGGGGAGAGGGTGGAGGGTATCGAGAGGGTGGAGGGTGGGTAGATGGTGGAGGGTATAGAGAGGGTGGAGGGTGGGGAGAGGGTGGAGGGTGGGGAGAGGATGAAGAAAGTGCAGGGCGGATCGGGGGGGATGTGGGAGGGTGTGGAGGGTGCGCGAGGTGTTAGAACCCAGAGTCATGGTATTCTGGGGCCATGTGGGAGTGTGTGTGGAGTGTGTGTGGAGTGTGTGTGGAGTGTGTGTGGAGTGTGTGTGGAGTGTGTGTGGAGTGTGTGGGGAAATGAGTGGGGAATGTGTATTGTGGAGGGGAGTGTGGGTGTGGTGTAGCCGTTGGTGTATGGAGGGTGCCTGGGGAGGGTGAAGAGGGTGGGGAGGGTGTAGTGTGGAGGGTTGTGATATGGAGTGTGGGAAGAGTGGGGAGCCATGGTATTCTGGGGCCATGTGTGAGTGTGTGATGAGTGTGTGATGTGTGTGTGATGAGTGTGTGGGGAAATGAGTGGGCAGGGTGTCATGTGGAGGGTGGGGCGGGCGGGGCGTGGAGGGTTGGGTTGGTGGGGTTAAGAGGGTGGGGTGGGTGGGGTGAAGGGTGCTGTGGGGAGGGTGGGGATATGGAGGGTGGGGATAGTGGGGAGGGCTGTTAGATCCCACAGTTGGGGTACTCTATTATTGATCGTGGGTGCTCAGGGTGATATATACATGTCATGCTGATAAGGAGCCACAGCCCCACCAAAGCTCGTAGCATTGAAGAATATGCATGTAAGTAGGGCGAGGCCGGGACTCTCCTCCTATACCCTGGGGCCCCCCCCCCCCCGCCGGCCTCCTGTTTGCACATCCTATTGCCTGTTGTTGACATCAACCACCGAATATGCTTATTGTGCATTCGTTTACTATATATCCAGTTATGCCGCATTGAATGCAATTATATGTGTATAATACAATAGCTATAAGGTATATATTTATCAGTATAACAGAAAGCAGTCACTGGAATACAAGCAGTATGTCCTCAGAACAATTAAATATGATGACCTTCATTTAATTAGAGCTGAATTAGTGTTGCATAGTTGAGTTTTAGTCATTCTTCTGAGATAAACATATTAAATTGATCGGTATAATCTACATTAGTTTGAAGTAACTTTTATTTTAAATACCTAACTTTTGAGTTATTTGAAGTGCAAACGTGCTAAATTAATTCAGGCAACCACGCCAAAACTTATGCAGTAACCAGGTAAGGGCCGGGACTATGAATTCAAAACGTCTTGGTTTTCAAGGCGTATTGAAGAACCTAGACAGTTTTCATATAGAAACAAATAGGGGTGACCTGTCACATTCTACACCTTGCTTAATATTGAAAAGATAACCTAACAAAACATACTATTAGAAAGGGCTTAAACAGCTCTATACAGTTACTGTCATGAAACAATGTTTCCATGAATACTCTGTCCATAATTAAATTGAAATTACATTAACATTGAGTATTCTTATTTTGCCTATAACATTGCGGTGCTTGTATTATAGACTTAGTCATTTTAACTGGGAACCACCTTGGTCTGTTCCAATAATCACTGATCTTAAAATAAAACTCATATACATAGTTAATACGAAATAACCAGGAAGAGGAACAAATCATGATGTATGGTATCATATAAACTATTACTGTAATATACACACAGGCAGATGTGTTGTTTTAGCAGTCTTCCCAATTATGGCCATGCGAGGTGGGTGTGGGTGTGGTTTGTTTGTTTGTTTGTTGTTGTTTTACATCCTAGCAACATCTAAGGTCATATCAGGACGGGTACCGACTTGTGACAGTGCGCACTCATGGCGACTTTATAGTGCTGTCCCACTGGGAAACCAGGCCGCCGGCACCATGACCTGGTATCCCACTCAGTCACATTATCCTGACACTGGGTGTGGAGTGGTATTACTGTGGGGTATATTCACCTGTCACCACATGTTGGTCTGTTTGTGAACAGCATGAGATTGAACGAGTTTGATGAATATATTTAATGAACACATTTTTTCCAATATGCTTTTCTATAATTAGCAGTGAAGATCTTTTGTAATTTGTCCTTGTTCTCTAATATTATTGGATATTTTTGTATTATTCTTGTATTGCTGATATTATTATTAATATTCTTAGTACATGTTTAGAATATTCTGCAAATGATGTCGATATTGCCTTAATCTAGAAAGTTTATGTAGGTAGCATACAGTTAAAATAGCATCTTCTTAGATGAATTGTGTGTGTAATTATTATTCATATATGTTAAAAGCTAGATAGTATATGGTACAAATGTTCAGTGTCATAGACAATTAAAATAATTAATAACCATATTTATGGTCATCAGTTCTGGTCATAATGGAACTAGTAAACTTCCCCATCCCCACACTCACTCCCTCAACACACCCTCACATTTCTGTTGTACACAGGCTGAGGGTGTCCCACTATCTGCTGGTAGGATCCCTATCTTAATGCTTATATAAAAGATTTGGCTATAGTCATGGATCAGTGACCATGACCCACTTACACACTAAGCTGTACAGTCTCTAGAGTCCCAGGAGGTGCAGTGCCTTCCAAGCTGAATTTCATTAACCTGTGAATATGCACGGCCTGCTTGCCAACAACCCATTGGTTCTGGGCATAATTCTATATGTCCAGCCAACCGAAATCTTGCCATGACTCCCGGCCTATCCTGCTCTGACTCCCGGCCTATCCTGCCCTGACTCCCTGCCTACCCTGCTTTATTGTTGTCTGTAATACTAGTTTTATTATTTCGCTTGTTATTTCTATTATTAAAGCCAGTAATAATCGTAGTTGCATGATGGAAATAACGAGAGCAATAACAATAATATCCAGAGAATACTATATATAAAAAAAAGGCCAAAAAGAATGTGAAAAATAAAAGATATTGGGAACTGAAAAAGAAATATGGATTAATTAGAACCAGGTGCAGAGTCAATGCGTCAGAGAGGCTGGGTGGTTGGGGGCAGGAGGCTGGGGGTCTCAATCATTGGAAGCCTGGAGTCCTGGAAATGGGAGAGACTGGCGGTGGGATGCCCAAAATGTCAATTCGGGAATCCCAGCGGCGGGAAGCTAAGGTCTTATTGCGTATCTACCTAATTACATTATGTGCATATTACATGAATTTGAAGTGAAAAGAAACTAACCAATGTTCCTGGACATACGAATGACTGCATCACATTCTGCACAATATTCCTCCATTTGTACCTAATCAGTTTACCCATGTGGAGTGTGTTCTTCAGAGAATTAAGTGTGTGCAGTATGTTGTGGCACTGGTCCATTAAATCCCAAACCCAAAGCATTCTGACACCTATTCCAGGAGACACTCAGTGCAGGACCCAGAAACTGTCCAAGAAAGCTGCCACACTTCTGCTTGTCACCTGATTAGAGAGGTTTTACTGTTCTAATGTATTCCATCTCTATTCAACAGCTGACACTGCATCGCCGGACGTGACGAGTGTCTACGTCGACCCGGCATTCCCTGAAGGCGGTGACGACGCCGCCTGGAACTCTACATCCGGGTTACTAGCGGTGAACGCCAGCCACCCGGCATCACCGGTGACCAGGTCGGGCCCGGCATCACAGCAGCCGACGTTGGTGCTGCCCGTCAAGGTCAAGGTCACCGAGGAGAATTACACGGACGCTACCATATTATCTGCCGTCGCGACGCACCGCGAGGCGGGCGCCGGCGATGACGTCACGACGACGAACGGCAGCGTGGCGCGGGGTGCAGCATCCACGACCACGACCACGACGGTGGCGCCACCACCGGCAGCGAATATGAGCAACTCCAACAGGAGCAATGCCTCACACCGCCCGGTCGAGGCGACCACAGCCGGGGCTCTGCCCGCACCGCTCCCGACGTCAAGGGGCGCCACACGGAGTACAGTATTACCGCCAGGTGGCAGTGCGGCATCGGTGTCGGTGTCGGGCGGTGGCGGCGTCAACAAGAGTGACGTTGTGATGATATCTGTCAGTGACGTCACAACGCCTAACACGTCGACGGTCTCCTCCCCCACTGTGACATACAGGACAAACACTGGACCTAATAATGCCAGGTCGACGGCACCGTCAGGACCTAATAATTCAAGGTCGACGCCGCAGTCACAACTCTCATCCTCTTCCTCCTCTTCTTCTTCCTCTTCCCCCTCCCACACCCCATCCCCCGCCCCCTTCTCCTCCTCTCCTCCTTCTTCCTCTTCATCTCCATCCGCCCGCCCGACTGTGACGACGACGACGACGTCGCCGCTGGCGCCGCTGGTCACGGAGCTGCGGATTAAGCTGCAGCCTGACCCGCCCGGCGCGCCGCCTGGCGGAAACACGGCGAACACCAGCGCCAGTGGCGCCACCCGAGGCGGCCACTTCCTGCCGAGCCTCGAGGACGACGAGGACTACGCCGCGCAGGTGTCTGGCGACGGCGACATCACTATCGATGACGTCACTGAGGACCGGCCGCGGGGCCACCACCATGACGATGACCGCCGACGCAACGGGAACCACCACGGCGGCGGGCACCACCACAAGAAGGGACGCCGCAAAAACGGCGTCACCCAGGAGGTACCGTACCGTTACATCCCGGCCGAGCGGGAGGTAAGGATTGGAAACGCTACTTGACTATGCAATACACCCCACCAACGATTTAATTTTTTTTAAATTGTTAAATCCCCTTGACTATCTCGATGTAGTCACTACCTCCCCTGACACCTTCTTTGAAAAAAAAAATTTGAAAAGGAGGAAACACACTCAAGCCACATCATTCTAATTCACCTTTCAAAACAATTCGTCATTTTCAGTTTCGACAATTTCACTATCAACAGATTTAAAAGATGGGAGCACACTCAAACCAAATTATCCTAATTCACCTTTTTCAATTCGGCATTGTCAATTTCCCACAAATTCGCTATCAACAGATTTAAAAGAAGGAAGAACTTTGAAACCACATCGTTCTAATTAAACCTTTCAATTCGTTAGTTTCAACTTCCACAATTTCGCTATCAAAAGATTTAAAACACGGAAACACATTGAACCCACGTCATCCTAATTCACTTTTCAATTGATCATTTTCAACAATTTCGCTATCAAAAGAACTAAATGAAGGAAACGCATTGAAACCACATCATTCTAATTCACCTTTCAATTCGTCATTTTCAATTTGAACAATTTCACCATTCACACCTATATAGCGTATCTTCCGTAAGATGTGTGTGTGTGTCCATTTCTTTTTCTAATTGAGTCTAATTATCCAGCGGTGGTTTCTATCAAGAGCTATCTAGGTGGATCCCATAGCTGGTGTCCCTCTTCTAAATTGCCACTGTTTTAGATGCCAGTCTTCTTCATTCTTTTCTATATCCTCACCTCATCGTAGTCCCCTCACCCCGCACCCCGCTACCCTCAGCCCCCCCCCCCCCAACCCTTACTTTTTACCCCCCACCCCTCATGTTTCACCCCTCATCTCTCACCCCTCACTCGTTATCTCACATCCCTCGCCCTTGACCCCCCTCACACTCTTCACCCTTTACCAATCACCTCTAAGCCCTCACCCCTCACCTCTCACCCTCTCATTCCTCATCCCTCACCCCTCAACCATCACCCCTCACCATCAACCATCATTCCTCACCCATCAACCCCACATTCCGCATCAGTCACCCTTCATCCCTCACCCGTCACCCCTCATTCCTCACCCATCCTCCCTCATCCCTCACCCATCCTCCCTCATCCCTCAACCCTCATCCCTCACCCCTCATCCCTCTTCCCTCCCCCCTCACCCTCTCATACCTCACCCTTCACCTCCAACCATCTTCCCTTACCCTTCACCCCCTCATCCCTCACCCCTCACCTCCAACAATAATCTCTCACCCCTCACCCCGTCATCCCTCACCCCCACCTCTCATCGCTCACCTTTCATCCTCAACCCTCACATCCCTTATCCCCCTTGCCCCTTCCTCACATCCTCACACCCCTTACCCCCTCACCTCCCTCACCTCCCTCACCTCCCTCACACCCCTCACACCCCTCACACCCTCATACCTCTCCCCTGCGCCGTTCTACCCCCCCCCCTCCCCCAAGAGTTCCCTGTCTCATTAGGCATCACAATAGTGTGTAGAGAACATAACTGTATTTTGCAATATCTTCCACCACTCTGTATTGCACCGTCACGCTACGTTAACTATCCTCTTTCCGCTTCAACCCTAAAGGCCCGGTCACATACACGTTAGTGGACATAGTTGAATGTAGTGGAGGCTAACATAGTTGAACGTAGTTTAACGTAGTTTAACATACCAGAGAAGTATGGGACGTTCAACTATGTTCAACTACGTTCAACTACTTCAACTACGTTCAACTACGTTTAACTAAGTTCAACTAAGTTCAACTATGTTCAACTATGTTCAACTACATTCAACTCTGTTCAACTATGTTCAACTACATTCAACTATGTTCAACTACGTTCAACTATCTTAGCCTCCACTACGTTCAACTACGCCCACTAACGTGTATGTGACCGGGTCTTTATTGTCATGCATGCCTGATACAGCAACCCTCACCAGGCTCAGTTTGGGCGACCATGTAGTAGCTGTTGTGTGTTGACAGGGTATTCTTTCTTCCCCAGTCCTTTCACTGCCGACTTCCCCCATTTACAACGCGGGCTACGGAAGCTAACGAGTGTTCTGCAACAACTCTTTCTCCACCTCCCTCCCCTTGTCATCTATTCCATTTTTACACGCTCTATCGCTCAGCTAAATGAAAACTGACAATGACACTTTTTTTTTTTTTTTGGGTCCATTAGTTGTTTAAGCAGGGGAAATTTCAGTCATAGACGACTGGTCTTCCTCATTCCACTGCTGGTCGATAGAAAGCCTGAGCCGACACTTTTACCGACCCAAGGTATTTTTAACCTCCCACACCACATAGACATGGTATGAGAGCAACCGGCCTTTGATGATGCTGTAAGTTATAAACAGTGGTGGAAATCCAAATTGGCAGAGCTGGGGGCACGGGGAATCGAACTGCCGACCCTCAGATTAGGAGTCTGACCTAGAAAAGTGTCAGACACTCTAACCACTCCACCACAGAGAACACCACGTGCAGTTCTGAATGTCCCCCCCCCCTCTCTCTCTCTCCCCCCCTTGTCAAGTACCCGTTAATCACACCACTTGGGGGATACTGTCACCGGGTGGTTTTCTTTATAGTTTGTTTTATGCGTGTGTTGTTTTTATCGATCGGTTCTTTCCCCTTCTGGAAACCTCATTTGATTCCTTAATGAGACATAAAATCCTACATCGGACATTTTGTAGGGTGATGTTTTGCTGGTTTAATTAGTCAAGCGCCTTTGTGTTTAACAAAAAAAAATGGTTATGGGTAATGAGTGTGGAGGCTATCTTGGCTGTTATATTTATTATTTGCTTTTAAGCATTATAATTATAGCGGATAATGCCTTCAATGGTGCCTGAATTATGCGATGATAATAGTAATAATAAAGATAATGGTGATGAAAACGATAATAATAGCGGAGGATATAGACAATAGAAGGGGGGTAAGCATACTTCCAGTATATCTGGATGAGTTCAGTAGGGACACACCTCCACACATCACTATGTATTAAAGCCGCATAGTCCCGAAGAAAACATCAAATTTTCAAAACCAAAACAGCAATCTAGATTTGATTCTGCATATGTAACTTTGATACTGGTGCACTTATAAAACATTTCTCACCACAGATGAGGGAATACTAAGCCAATTTAATAGAGCAGGTTACTGCAGAAGCCTATGGTGTCAGAGCTTTGGCGTGCTTGCCAACATTAATTCAGTACATTTGCACTTCAAATATCTCAAAATTTAGCGGAAGTACCAAGAGCTGCCGGTGGGGGCGCCACCGTAGGCCAGCAGGCGGCAGCTAAATCGGATTCGTCCCTTTTTGGACAATAAACAATAGTATAACGTAATATAATAATAAACCTCATACCGAAGATTTATACCTGTATAGCGATATACTAGCTATACAAGATCGTGCGTACATATGTGTGTATACACATAAGATCGAGCTATATGTTTTGTATTATATATATATCTATGTACATATACAGATATGTACGACCTTATATTGTATATATATGTATATACACACAAATATATATATGTGTATATATACACATATATATATATATATATACATGTATACATACAAAATGGTGGCGTATATATCAGACTCTCTCAAAAGGTGCTAAGCAATATGGGACAAAACTTTGTCCATTGTAACGATAAACCTACTATCTGCTTATGCATTTGCTTAGGATAAGCTGATTTGTTTTTTACATGGTGTTTAATAATCTCAATAGAATACATATTGATTTGAAGCAAATGTCCTTGCATTTTCAGTGTAATCATTTCTGTGCTGTTTTGTGTCAATCATTACAATGGACAAATAAAAAGAGTTATCACCTTTTGAGACACGCTCATATATTGTTCGCGGTCAGAGGAAGGATGCGTGAGCTGACTGATGAATGCGATTACATGCAGCTGGCTGCACAAGAGGGGCTGAGGTTGTGAGACCAAAGTAATCGATGACCAATAATATAAGAATTCCACAGTAGATTTCTGTCAGTGGACTATAGGAGGAGCTGAAGTGGAAAAATCCTGATTAATTATACTCATATAATGCTTACACAACTCATATAAGATCGTGTCATATATGTATATGTAGTGGTCTAGACTGACCACTACAGCCGGATAGACAGGTATGTGTGGGTAGTATGGTGATATCAGGGAGCCTAGGTGGGGTAATGGTTGGCATACTTCCCCGGAATGCAAAGAGATGGGGGTTCGAGATGCGCCCTAGGCGCAATATTTCCCATTTTCATCACCCCCACGACATATATATATATGCATATAATTATATAGGGGCCTATATACGTTTATATTATATAGGGGCATATATAGGCCTACGTATATATATATATATATATATATATATATATATATATAAATACAAGATAGTAGCGAATCCCATCTACTTTATTCTATCAGAAGACAACAGCTGCGTAGTGTGAGAGTGAGAAGATGGCAAAACGGGGTGTTCATTTACTGTCGGCCTTTCGTCTGTCAGATTCCGCTGTCTGTTGAATAAATTGCGATTAGCTGCCGCGTGGCGGCGCCCTGACCGAGATTCCCACCTTCTGACTAACCAACCCCACAAGGCCCGCCAAAAACATCCTCGGGATCGACCCCAGCCCACCGCGCGTGCGCTTCGGCAGCCATTTGTCAGGTCCCACGGTGAAAATAAGGGGACCGAAATCGTGTCGGTGGCGCCGCCTATTGATGACGGTGATTGGCACAAGGGGGCGCCACCGTGCACGGTGACGTGTCCTGACGGGATGCCATTGGCTGCAGAGGACGGAACGAGCTTGTGGCTGACGTCATTTGTTCTGTGGTTCGTCCTAGCGCTGGATTGGTGTGTGTCTGTGTGTGTATGTATGTGTCTGTGTGTGTGTCTGTGTGTTTGTTTGTGTGTATTTGTGTGTATGTGTGTCTGTGTATATGCGTGTGTCTGTGTGTGTATATGTGTGTGTGTGTCTGTCTGTGTATCTATGTGTGTGTGTCTGTGTGTGTTGGTGTGGGGAGTGGCAGCGGCGTGCTTTTGACTTAGGGGGAAGGGTATGTGTGGTTCTATCGGGATGTTTTCTTTTTTGTTATGGCTAGTGTCCGGGGTTCCTATGGACGACCATCTAAACCCAATAACAACCCAACATAAAAACATGTGTGCCAAATGAAACCTAAACTCCCAGAGTCTATGGGATGGCTGAATGAGTTAAGCATCCGGCTCCCGTTTTGGTAGATCGTGGGATTCGAATCCACAGGTTTGAACCCTGGTCACGTCATAGCAATGACCTAAAGTTGCATTGTCCGATGGTTTAGAGTTTCCCTCATTTTCTGAGATAAAAGATAAAGATATAAGGTTGTTGATTATAATCTACCTTACTTTAGGTTGAAGTAGCTTATATTTTAAATCGCTAACTTCTGATTTATTTGAAATGGAAACATGCTAAATTAATTTTGGCAAGCTTGCCAAAACTCTTATCACCATAGGCTTCTGCAGTAACAGGTTCTATTAATTGACTCAGTATCCCCTTATATGTGATGAAAAATGTTTAATAAGTGCACTAGCATCTAAGTTAGATATGTAGAATCAAATCTAGATAATTGTTTTGGTTTTGAAAATTTGTTTTCATCGGACTATGCAGCTTTAAACATTGATACTTGTCGCTTCCGAGCCAGATATTATTAGTATAGGGCAAGTACTGGTTGGCTCAGTGTCAGGATAATGTGATGGAGTGGGATATCAGGTCATGGTGCAGGCAGCCTGGGCACCCAGAGTGGCAGCACTATAAAATCACCATGTGTGCGCACCATCCCAAATTGGTACCCATATTGATATGACCTAAGATGTTGCCAGGACGACCATCCAACCAGCAGTGCTCAGAGATCATAAATTAGGTACCGGTGTAGCAGGAAATCGCAAACGCCTGGAGATCACATACCCCAGGGTTTGCAATTTCCTAGGAAATCACAAACCCCCCCTAGAAATCACAAACCCCCCATGCTTTGTAGCATTTTGTAATATTAAACTAATACACTAGTAAATAATGGTTTAAATAATGAATAAATAAGAATTTGGAATATTAAAATGGTTCTATTTACTGTATGCAGTGACTGAAGTTGGAAATAAAAAGGCCATTTTGCTAACGACATTGTTTACATTGCTGATCCTGAAACTGAGTGATAATACCAGGATATTGTCGCACCTCTTTACCTGTCCTTTATAATGGCCACAGTGATGACATCTGTGAATAAACACCATTTTCATCGCATGTGCGGTCGGAATTACAAACTGGACTATCGGAAAGATGTTTTCATCAGGATAAAGACTGCCAAACATGGGGGGGTTTGTGATGTCCAGGAGGGATATGTCATTTCCTAGGAAATCGCAAACCCCCATGCTCATATATGGCATCGGGGTTTGCGATTTCCTAGGAAATCACAAGTGGGGGTTTGTAATTTACAGGGTTTGTGATTCCCTGCTACACCGGACTAGACTAAATTGAGAATATCATCTCATATGGAATAGCCCCCCCCACACACAACATATGCACACAAATAACCCACCCTTGATAACAGCACAGCTTATACAGCACCCCACTGCCTTAACTCAACCTCATAACTAAACCACTAACTCACCAATCTACCTTAATGACAACTATACCATACCATACCTATCTATGTTCCCACACATATACATATCTGCAATTTAATGAACTTCATGGAAATAAAAGTGCCTCAGCGTTGCAGAATTGTATATTCGCATAAATAAATTGCTGACCAAAAAATAAAAATATTTAACCACCAATCAGCACATCATGCACTCACTCCGTCATCCAAGTCATAATGTTTACGTCTAGCCCATATCCACAAACAATGCACCAGACAGGAGAACCGACTGAGTAGAGCATCCGCTTTCCATTGGTCCCCGTCCTGAAATGACCGTAGATGTTGCTAGGAGGTAAGACCCCAACAAACAACAAAAATCCATTGGTCAAGATACCAATCCTCAGTAAAGTCAAGCAGAAGACAAACACAAATTGATATTTGTCACTGCATTGCGCGGCTTTAAGTATTATTAGGATAGGCCAAGGACTGGCTGGTTCACTGTGAGGATATTGTGACTGAGTGGAATATCAGGTTATTGTTATCCATAATGGGGCAGCGCCATAAGGTCATCGTGAACGCGCAGTGCCATAAGTGCAAATACAATTATTAGAAGTTCAAATAGAATTATTTTGTTCAGTATCATGAAAAGATCAGTTTAAGAGATATTACGTCATGCTGTCGTCGATGTGGTATATCGGTAAGGCAGCACTATAAAGCCTCAATTACACGTATACTTACCAGGATTGGTTAGTTCATGATAATACTCCTGATAGAGATATTGTGTCATGCTGTTGGTGTCTCAGAAGGACAGCACTATAGCGTAGCACTGTCGTTAATCGGCGCATGTCTTGATATTACATTAGATGCTGCTAGGACGTAAAACACCAATACGCAGAAGCAAGATAAAACCCCAGCTTAAGCACTGTCGACACCCAACTCTTAATCCTCACTGCAGCATAATCCTGAATCGATTTTTTGTTAAACTATCGACACTATATCCTCTTAACACCAGCCCACGCTCGAACAATCTCCTTACCTTTCAGCTCTTAAAGGTGCATATTCCAATGAATCCACCGGACGCCATAGACGAGTTACTGAGAGTAAGAGCGCTGACTTCCTCTGCGGAAGGTGCAGAGTTGGAAAAACCCTGCCAAGTTAAACAAATGTAAATTGATTATTTTGGATATGTAGCCTGATGCTTGGCATAACTTCAATATGGCAAGGACTGGTTAGCTCAGTATCAGGGTAATGTGACTGAGTGGTAAATCAGGTCATAGTGCTGCAGCCTGTTCTCCCAGTTGGAGAACACCATCAAGTTGACATGAGTGTTCACTGTCACAAGGCGGTACCTGG
This sequence comes from Branchipolynoe longqiensis, assembly GCA_030323885.1. Classification (NCBI taxonomy): domain Eukaryota; kingdom Metazoa; phylum Annelida; class Polychaeta; order Phyllodocida; family Polynoidae; genus Branchipolynoe; species Branchipolynoe longqiensis. The sequence goes on along the minus strand of CM059187.1, from coordinate 117,268,053 downwards.
CCTGATATGACCTAACTCGTTGCCAGAATGTAAAATCCAAACCAACAAAATCCATGTAACCATGCCAATTTCAAAACCCAAACACCTGTCTCAATTTGACCATATACATCCAAGCTTCATACTGGTACACTTATTAAATAGATATTGCTATATAGAAGGAATATTAAAGTTGCATATTTCCATAGTGTTTAGTATATGCAGGTGTTTTTAAAGATAAATGTACTAGGTTAATGATTATAATCTATGTTAATTAGCTGGAAGTAACTTTTATTATATATGACTAACTTAAAGCTGCATAGTCCAATGAAACCATCAAATTTTCAAAACCAAAGCAATTATCTAGATTTAATTCTACATATTTACCTTAAACAGTTGTTACCACATAGAAGGGAATACTGCAGCAATTTAATAGAACCTGTTACTGCAGAAGCCTATGGTGTTAGAGATTTAACAAGGTTGCCAAAAGTAATGTTGCATATTTCCACTTCAAATATCTCAAAGGTTAGCCATTTAAAATAAACATTACCTAAAACTAATGTAAAGTAGATTATAATGATCAAGCTCATATTGTTATCTCAGAAAATGACAGAAACTCAAAGCCATCGGACTATAGAACTTTAATAGACATTTAAAAAATGAAACCATGTCAAAATAATTTGGGCATATATATGTCTATATAAATATATATGCATATATGTATGGCAGAAACTCCAAATGATCAGATTATGCAACTTTAATCGACTTCCATTATCCGCCCAGGAGGGAATCCGCTGGTCTAATTCCTCGAAGTAATCCATCTCAACCAAATACCCACCCAGTGCTCGCTGCTTTGCACTGCCTCTCAGCCCCATCCCATCCCGCTCCATTACAGACCCGTCTCCATTCCAGTTTCTTCACTCTGCACATGACGCGTTGATTCACCATTTAGAAGTGCAGACCTCATAGCATATTGCCTCTACATCTCGATCCCAACCAGTGGTCCACAACTGGTTCATCAAAGGGTGTGGTATTTGCTGTCCTGTCTGTGGGAAAGTGTGTATAAAAGATCCCTTGCTGCTTATCGGAAAGAGTAGCCTATATGGCGGCAGCGGGTTTCCTCCAAAGAAATATGTCAGAATGGCCATATGTTTGATGTCCAATAGCCGATGATAAAAATCAATGCGCTCTAGATGCGACATTAAATAAAACAAACTTTGTTGTATATCTCGATCTTCCACTGCAGGAAAACCGGATGTGGGGGCTGAATTGGTAGATCGCACAGGCTTCCCACGTGGATGGTCAGGAGTTAAAATCCGAATCGAGTCAAACCAATGACTTACAAAATTTATACTTTTTGCTACTTAGCATGGCACTTTCCATTATCAGGATAGGACAATGACTGCTTAGCTCAGTATCAGGATAATGTGACTGAGTGGGGAATCGGGACATTGTGCCAGTGAACTAATCACCCAATTGGGCAGATGTCATTGGGACATAAAGCTCTAACAGGAAAATCAGTAGTCTTTCATTACTTTATATCAACATCATAATTTCAATACTCCCCCATCACCCCTCCCTCCCATCCAATAATTTTAATTTCTGTTTAAGTCCAAGAAAAACTCACCCTTGCACACCACATTCTCCTCACCCAAGTTATCGATTCTAGTGATTTTACAAATGCGTAGGCAGATATGTATTACTATTAGTCTGAGTGGATTGAAAGGGTTCTAGCCGAAGACTGAGTGAGGCCCATTTTAAAACACTGTACCTAATTGGAGAAGACTGTCACAATGCCTCCGATTACAAGGATGTAAATCATGCCATTTGCATTTACTGCACATATATACAGAGCTATTTCACCCGTTGCTATCTAATTATAGTTTAATGACGTTAAATACCACTAGTGTCACATGACTCAGAGACTGGCGCTCGGCATTAATAGGATAGGGCGAGGACTGGTTAGCTCAGTGTCAGGATACTGTGACTGAGTGAGATATTGGGTCATGGTGCCGGTGTGGTGGTTTCAGCGGGTTCCCGTGCTCAGAGGTGTCCGTTCTGCGTGCTTCTGGCTGCGGGATTTGCTTGGCACTGAGCTTTTGCGCATGCGCAGCTACAAACTCGGGTCGATAATAATACGCTTCTCCGGCTCGGGTGGACAATCTTTTTTTTTTTTTTTAATAACCGATAAAATACAGCAAAATAGGATTTAAAGTATTTTATGATGGCCCAGTTTACCTATATTTCCATTTAATTAATCTAAGTTATTCTTTTTTGCACATGGCACGTGTATTTGTCGACTCCACTCGCCGTGTTTATTTGAATTTCTGACGACTCGGATGACCGAGTCGCCCGGGTCGTGTTAATCGATTACGGCCCGTTGATGCGAAAACTGCGCATGCGCAGAAGCAGCGCAGAAGCGAGGGACACCTCTGAGCACGGGAACCCGCTGAAACCACCACACCGGCGACCTGATTTCCCAATGGGGCAGCACTTGTATCAAATCACCATGAGTGTGCCCTGTCACAAGTCGGTACCCGTCCTGATATGACCTTAGATGTCGCCAGGACGTAAGACTCCAACAACCAACCAACCCAGCAAATACACTGTATAGCCCAGGTTCCAGGAGTATGCCTCGGACGTCCCTCTGCGTGACGCACACCCACACTGTCAGTTCATTCCACCTCAGTGTGTCTGCTACTACTTGACCCACCACTCACCCCCACCTGACCCCGCCTGACCCCCACTGGCCCAGACCCTCCCTACCACTTCCGGTGAACCTCACCCAGAGCCACACTTAGCTGTCAGGCTCAACTCCCCGGATGTAACCCGCCCCCTACACCCCACTCCCATCTCCGTACACTCTCACTCACTCACACTCACACACTCACACTCACACACACACTTACACACACACTGACACACTCAGTCACACACATACTTGCACACACAGCCGGCTCATCCTCACACGGCCCTAACACACCCTGCTGAAGGTGGTTGCTTCGATTTTTTTTTTGATTTAATTTTTTAATTTTTTATTGAGGCTGTATTTATACTGTCCATAGCATATAAGCCTGGGTATTCAGGCTTGTTTTCAATGCTGGCCAGCTGTAGTGTTGGTGTTGTCTTATCACACAGTAGCTGCTGATAAGGTATTTGATTGCCTGTATTTCAGTAGCAGATAGATATTGGTTGGTCTGGTTAGTAGTCTATGTTAATTTTTTTGGATTTTCTTGGCATATATGTGCTTTATTTTGTCTACTCTTATTTCTAGACTAGCCTACTCCGATTTGCTGTGGTCAGCAATAAAATTAGGTCACTGTCGAATGAAACTGTGCGCATTTAAAGGCATTAATAGACTACATCACGGTTCCAGCGGCGCGGTGCATTGTGGGATGGGTCAGAGCAAAACAACCCCCCCAAAAGCACATGGCACATGCTAATACACTGGGTGCAGCTATGAAATGTGCTAGTTTCAGCTCATTTCAGCTCTTGTTTGAAACATAGAATACTAACTAAAAAAATATATATAATAAATTAAGATATTAATCTTTTATCCATCATTGCATTTACATCAATATAATCAGCACATCTTATGCCATGTGGATTTAGATTTAGAAAAATCTAGGCACTCAGACTAGTGTTAGAGCCATAGCCAGAGTACTCAATGCATTGTCAATGGCAGTGAGTAATCTCCATACAGAAAAATTCAAATATTGATAAAACCACACCACCTAGGCACAAACCGCTTGGAACACATATAGAAAACAGGTTTAACAAAAAGATTATATTAAATTGATACGGTTAGGGTTTTGGATTTCTATTAATTTTGAATAAAACTGATGTTTTTCAATGCATGTATCGGCAAACTCAATGGCCGTTCGCCTTTGCTTTGCTCCCAAGGCCGTTTTCAGCGCATGCGCAGTCAGAACCGTGATGTAGTCTATTGATAAGAAACTGAATGTATTTTGTCGTGGGGGGGTAATGAGCAAAATGAGAGTTGTTGCGCCAAGAGCAGGATTCGAACCCACACCTCCTGCCATTCTGGAGCCAGCATGCTAACCATTACACTCCCTAGCCTCTCTGATGTAAGTACCCTACCCACGCCTGCCTTTCTATGTGTATCTTTGCCTAAGAGGTCAGTGCAGACACTACTACTACTATACATTTAAGCGCTGGCAGAAGGGGGGTGGGAGGAGTGGCAAACCCCAATTAGCAATTTAGCAATTTAAAATTTATTTTTATTTTTATTGAGGCTCTATTTATACTGTCCATAGCATATAAGCCCGGGTATTCAGGCTTGTTTTCAATGCTGACCAGCTGTAGTGTTGGTGTTATCTTATCACACAGTAGCAATGTGTTGGGGTTAGGTAGTGCTTCCTTATTAAAGCTGCATACTCCAATGATTGTGAGCTCCGCCATATTTTTAAAGATACAAATATTAAACTCGTCATATTAATCTAATTCTTTTGAGTTTTAAGTAATTTATTTTAAGGATTAACTTGGGAGTTTAAAAAAAAAGAAAGCATGCTAAATTAATTTTGGTGTGCACACCGAAATGCTGGATATAGACTTTGTTTACCTGGTTTACCTGTTCTCGACCCTAGCAAAGTGTCATAGGAGCACCAAACTGCAATAACTGTTTAAAGTTGACTGGTCCGATGAAACATAATTTTGTCAAAATTAAAACAACTACCTACATTTGATCCTATATATCCAACTTAGATACTGGTGTATTAGCTAATGATTTGGGACAGCATATACAGAATAACCTGTGAATTTATAACATCACCCCTTTGGACACTCACTTTGAAACATCCATTATGCAGGGAGGCCATTAATCATTTAGGCCAATCTCGTGACCTCATTAGAGCCAAGTAGGATTGCTATGCAGGGCCATACCTAGGATTGGTAGGTCATCTCGCATCACATGGTCATTGTGAGATGGCCATCTGGGTCATAGCCACAGGAGTTTTGGCAAGCTTGTCAAAATTATTTTGGTTTCTTTCAGCTCAAATTTCTCCAAAACTAGCCATTTTTCATCAAATTTACTCAGGACTATAGCATAATAGGATATAGTGATCAACCTGAGCTATTTATCTCAAATATGACTAACAAATTCAAATGCCATCGGACCATACAACTTTAATGTAATGAGTGAACTTGTATATAAGTTGCATATGTATGATACAATCTAGGTAAGTGGTTTGGTTGAAAACAATTATCTTTTCATGCGACCGGACGCGGTGGCAGAATCAGTAGAGCGCGGAGTTCCCGTGCGGAAGGTTGGGAGTTCGAATCCTGGCCGAGTCAAACCAATGACTTATATTATAAAATTGATACTTGTAACTACCCAGACTGGCACTTTAATACGTATTCACCAATTAATCTTATTTGTAGTGTCACCACGTTCCAGCTACCATTACCATAAAAATAATGTTAATGGTTACAATATTTGTAGGTCTCTTGTGTAACTCCGCCTCGCATGCTGATATGCAAACAGTTATGTATTATATCCTCCCATACACGTACAGTAAAACCTTTCTAAATCGACCCACCTTGGGACCGACTATAATAGGTCCGTCTTGGGAGATGGTCGATTTAGGGAGTGTGGTTACAACGGTAAAGTGATCGATTTGTGGAGGTGGTCGGGTAGATAGGTTTTGCTGTATGTTAATACTGCCAGCACAATTCAACGCGGGTTGAAATAAATTGTAATTCATCCTCCATCTTGAAACCTCACCAACCTGTGTGCAATTGGCTAAAATTCCAAAAATAAATCAAATCCCACCGTCCACGAGCAGGATACGTGACAAGGTCTGAAAGCAATTCCATAAAACTGTGAAATATAATTTAATCTTTAATGCCAGAATCTCACTGTCTCTGATCGATAGTAGCATTCAAATCAGAAGTGTGGTGATGCATGCACAATGAGAGATAAGGAAGAAGAAGCAGCAGCCGGAAATAGGGCTGACTTGATTTATTAAGCGAGGCAGTTTTTTGTTGTTGCCTTTTTTTTTTTTTTTTAAACCCTGGCAATGAGTCATCAGTAGAAGCCGATCGTGGGTGATGTACACTCTCATCCAATGGTCGAAGATTAAACCAGCATTAGAACGCTTATCGAGGGATATAATAGTTGTCATGGTTACCCACATGCGAAGACATTTTTCTTTTTTTAGGCCCCTTGAAAATACTGTTGAAATGCTTCAGCAGTAACGCCCTTAAAGTGTTATTAATAGACAGGGAGTGGGCATGTCAGGTTGCGTAGACTGCATGAGCTGTACATTAGTAGAAAATCAATCAAGTGGTGCTCAGCTAATTGAATTGGTCGACTAATTAATTACGTGGTTAATTTATTTAGGTTGACAGTTGTAGCGACTATGGGATGGCTTTTAATATTTGTGGGTTGTGTTTTGGTGTTATAATAAAACACGCATAATGAAAAAATATGCCCTCACCCCCTAACACCGAATCTTCATCATATTTCCGTTAAGAATAGAATATTGTAGATATATCATGGACATTTCTCTGTGTTACATAATGATTGAACAATCTCATGCAAATTTCTCTGCGTTGGATAATAATTGACTATAGCTCACGTCCATCACTATATATATATATATATATATATATATATATATATATATATATGAGTTATGACAACCACTAGAGCAGCAGGAGTGAGGAAATCAAACGACTGGTGCCGCCACCAGTCCCCAAGAGAAAGCTGGGGAGATTATTATATAGTTCAAGATAATCTAATAGCAAGAACCTTTCCCATTATTTATATTTGCATAATCCTTATACAGCATATATCTCTACATATATATATATATAGCTGCGTCTAAGACTAGCTGATATGTAATGTAAAACTGACTTTACTTCTAAATCCAGTGTAATACTATACAATTTTAACGCCATTTGATGACCAGCACCAGTCGACAGTATGTGACGGCATTTTTGTTCGTCACACATGAGGAGATAAGATTGGTTCCATTCTCAGCTGAGCGAGGACAGGAATCTGCAAGTTTTCTATTTCATTCATGAAAGAAGCTGATTTTGCAAATCTGCTTCATTAAAGCCCCACTCACACTATGGGTTGCTACCACTTGCAACCACTTGCAACCACTTTGCACCAAATAACCCACACTCACCAGCGACCTCCTTGCGATCAAATCAATGGTTGCCGACCTCTGGGCGACCATTTTGGTCGGAGGGAGTTTGGTATGCAGTAGCGTAGCGACCACTGAGGACCACTTTGCGACCACTTGCGACTTCTTTGCGACCAGCCCTTTTTGTGGTCACAATCAGTCGCAAGGAGTAGTGTGACTAGGATATAAAGATTCACCTCTTCTCATCTCACCTGTCAACTCCTACAGGTGGGTTTGGGAAGGAGGCTCGAATCTAGAAGCATATGTGGCCTAACGGTCAGGGTGCTAAGTCATGCAAATCTTTCATTGCAGTTTTACGTGCCAGCATCATATACAGTTACATCAGGACGGGTATACTGACATGTAACCGTGCACACTCGTGGGGCCTTCACAGTTATGCCATGTTGGGTGAGAGTGTCACTGGCACCATGTTCTGATATCCCACTCAGTTGTATATTAACATGGCATTAAGCCACCCAATCTTTGATCTAAGCTAGTGATGCCGAGCAATGGATAGGTAGCGACAAGTATCAATTTAGTATGCTTTTAGTACGATTGGGTCTTCCGATCCCAGGACCTCCCGAACGGGGCGTGAATGCTCTACTCAGTCAACTATCCCATCAGGTGCTTTTCTCACTATAGCCACCATTCCGTGATATATATATATATATATATATATATATATATATATATATATACATTATAACCCCGTTAAACCAAACTTGAAGGGACCCTAGAAATTTGTTTGGATTAACCGATCATTGGTTTAACTGAGCTTTGGCTTCGACTTTGACTTGTCTTTGGTTAGTGTTTTTAAATATATATATAAGAACAAAAGACACATTTTCAATACAATATTTTAATGACTACTATTTAGTGTATAATGATAGCTCCCCATGAAGATAATGTATAAATGTACATCTCATTACGAATGCATGATATGAAGGTAATGCATACATTGTACATCTAATGACATCTAGATAAGTATTTTGGGTTCGAAAATATTATGCTTTCATCGGACCATGCAGCTTTAATATAACTGTCCATACAACAACTACAGCAGAAACCTATAATCATTGCATTATTCAACATTAACGCCTTTTTTTATTATATATATATATGTTTAACATTTCATGTTTGCTTTCCAGGACTACATCTTCGACGATCTCCACTCCTCCTCGGCTCGTCCTAGCACCCTCTCGCACTGGTGGGCTTGGCTGGGCGCTGTGCAAGCAGTACTCCTCAACTGGGCGATAATGGGACAATGCCTGCGTCGATGGGTCACGTGATGACTGGCATGAGGGCACAGACTGATAGTGTTGTTGTGAATAGTGGTCTCGTCGACTCGTCCAGTCCCCGGCAATGCTCAAGGAACGAGAAGCCTGCCACATTTCACCGCAACTCTCGGCCTTATCTGTCTGCGCGTGCGCGGGCCTTAATTAGTACCGGGGCTGTCCCAGCCAAAGGCGAAGCCAGCCTAATGTTAGGCGTGCGTGGAATGTTTATTTTACTATGGCATGCGGAAAGTGAGGTGTTTCAAAGAAGAAGAACAAACACCAGAAGGGAGTTGCAGCGAGAGAGTGGATGCACAGTATTTTTGTTAATGTTCATAAAACAAAATGTATATCTGAATATCTATATATATATATCAATATCTATATATATATATATATATATATATCAAGATATAAATATGTATATATATAGCTAGATACATCTATATATATATATCTATATATATAGATATATATACATATTAATGTATATGAGACTGTCTCAAAAGGCGCTAAGCAAAATGGGACAAAACTGTGTCCATTGTAACGAGCAACATACTATCTGCTTATGCATTTTCTCAGGATAAACTGATTTGTTTTTTACATGGTGTTTCATAATCCCAATAGAATACATATTCATTTGAAGCAAATGTCCTTCTGTTTTCAGTGTAACCGTTTCTGTGCTGTTTTGTGTCAATCGTTACAATGGACAAATAAAAATAGTTATCACCTTTTGAGATAGGCTCATATACACATCTAGACATACATCTAGATATACATCTAGATATATATATCTATATATGTGCTGTGCGCTGTACATATGTATATACTGCACATGTTTCGTACAACTGAGTATACTGTACATGGTTTTAGTTATCGTCTACACTATGAATGTTTTTTTGAGGAATGTGATGCATCAATAATTGTGCTTTATGATTCGAAAACAGAACTGGTCCAATGATAATTTCCTTGCGAGTTTATGGGTTCACACATTGCGAGGCCATGTCATAATTTCTATTCGGCACCGTGCACTATTGAACCAGATATACCACGACACTGCGAGGAAGGACATTAGCCTATTATTATTGATGTTGTTGGTGTTGAAACAGTCTAGCACGGACTTCCAGTGCTTTACCGAACCTGAGGTGCATTTGTATGGACAGTGTTGTCTACGCTGCGAGCACTGCGCTGTGCTAGGAGGGCCTGAGTGGTAGAACCCGGGAGGAAGGGTCTGAAGCTGAAGCCATCTGTGTGCCTGCAGAATCCATGGTGGAACAGCTACAGGGGTGCGTCCCCTAACCTCCAGGGTGTGTTAGGGGTCCCAAGGTACCACTGACACCCCCCGGCACACACTCCTCCCTCCCCACCAATCCCTGGAATGATGACACGCACACAAGGTAAGCTGCACTCAGCGACTATGGCTGTCTCTGATCTAATAAACATTTGCTCCATTTGCAAACAGCTAATTCTATTTTCTCGGCCCTAGAAGGTTTTCTTTTTGTTGTTGTTGGTGTTGCATTTTTACAGGTGTTACTACATTAATTGTGGACTTTTTTCGTGGCTCTAAATATTCTGTGTGTGTGTGCATGCGTGTGCGTATGTGTGTGTTGCGAGTTCGAATTTATCCTTGGGCCGCCCACCAATCCACTCCCCACACTTCCATTTTATCCATCATGGGTTCGAGTTAGATGGTTGTACGATGTTCATCAAAGTGTATGAGTATAGATTTGTTTTTGTATTATGCATTCGCTGCATATAAGTATATATATATATGTATATATATATATATATATCCATAATATATATATATATATACATGTATGTATATATCCATTTACACCCATGTGTATATATCCATATATATATATCCATATATACATTTATATATACTTATATACACTAAAATCTCTCTAACCGACCACCTCTACAGATCCACCACTCCCCTATATCGATCGCTTTATTTGGGTCCCAACAATACCATTATAGCCATATTCTACCTCCCTAATTCGACCACTTAAAGTCGGTCCCAAGGTCGGTAAATTTAGAGAGGTTTTACTGTATGTATACATATATATATATATATATAGCCATCGGTCCCAGCTCCACCCACCCACACTCTCCCCCATCCACATTCACTCCTGACTTCTCCGCCCGATGGCGCTACAGTCGCGTTCAGAGGATATCAGTTAATTTCCTTGATTGCTGCGCGTGCTGTGCATGCGCAGGCGTCTATGAATACTCGGATGTCGGACGCGGGAGAGTGGGTCGTCGCCACTTCCGGTCCGCACCCCCGGTGAGTGCCGTGAAGGCATGGCGACAAAAGCAGGGGTGGAGGTAGGGGGATGGATGGATAGGGGTTGCTTTGACCCAGCAGCTATCCACCAGTTGTAAAGTTGGATGGAAACTTTATGTGATGCCATTTGAGGGGTGACCTTTGAATCAGGCTGGGTGCAATTGTCTGGGGGCAGACCACACGCTCGTTACTACAACTACTATTGTTGCCAGTCAACAAGTATCTGCCTGCCCTCCCCCCTCCTTTCCTCTCCACCCTCCCCAATCCTTCCTTCCCGCCCTACCTCCCCCCCCCTTCCCTCACACCCTCCATTCCTCTATCCCGCCCTCCATTCTTCCCTCCCTCCCACCCTCCCACCCTACCTCCCACCCTCCCTCAATGCCTCCTTCTCTCCCCCCATTCTTTCCCTCTTCAACCACCTCCTTCTTTCCCCCTTCCTCTCTCCAACCCTCTCCTTCTCCTCCACGTCCTCCCATTCTTCCCCTCCACCCTCCGTATGTCCTGTCCAACGCCAACTCATTTCCTCCTTCCTTCCTTCCTCCTTTCCTCCTTTCGACCCCCTCATTCCCTTTTACCCTTCCTCCTTCCACCCTTGCCTCCCACTCTCCCTCCTTCGCTCACCCTTTCCTTCCCTCCACCCTCCCTCCTTTCTTCCTTCCTCCCCCACCATCATCCCTTCAATTTTCCCGCCCTTCCTCCTCTCTTACCCTCCGTCATTTCCTCGCGCCCTCCCCCTTCCCTCCTTCCCACCCCATTCTTCCCCCTATGCTCCCTCCTTTCCTCCTCTCCCCTTCACCCCCACCTTCCTCCCTTCAACTCTTCCCGCTCCTCCTCCTCCCACTCTCTGCCCTTTCCTTCCGCCCTCCTCCTCCTCTCCTCCTCGTCTCCCCCCCCCCCCCAATCCCTCTCCCCTCCCTCCTCCCGTCCTCCCCCACCTCCCTCTTGCTCCCACCCAACAAAGGGCCTCCGGTCAATTTGACGACGCCCGATAGCAGCGCCGCGCGTGAGACGGGGCGGAACTGAGCTGTGCGCGCGCATCGTTTGCATAATTTGCATAATGTGGGCGGGGCGCATGCTAATGATGGCCAGTCAGACGGTAATAGAGTGTCACCGTTATCGAACCCGGACACTGTGTCCATATGGTGTTAACTCTGACTGGTTATGAACTGTCAACAACAATTAGAATGTTTAGCGATCCGAGAGAAGAAATTAGTTGTACTTTATTTTTGTCAAGAGTCTAGTATTGCTACAAACCCATACAATCAGTCCATTACCACCACCCACCACCAGCCGGCTCCTCACTGTAATTATCGATGAATGCTTCGAACTTTCTTTTAAAGGATAATTATAATTATATTTAGCCCCTCAAGACATAATCTCTAACTGCGCTCGTATATAATGCATACACGTGTATATATTTATATATTTATTTATATATGTACCTGTATTTATTATGTATATGCATATAAATGTGTGCATACGTATATATATATATGTATGTATGTAAATGTATATATGTGTATATGTATATATATGTATATATATGTATATATGTATGCATATGTATATATGTGTGTATATGTATATATGTGTGAATATGCATATATATGCATATGTATATATGTGTGCATGTATACACAGATACATGTTCGTATATATGTATTTATATATGTATATATAAGTAAGAAACATTCCGATATCATCATATCCCCCTGACCGAGTAGATAGAAAATAAGTCCCGATATAAAAAAATATATAAAAAAGTAATGGTGTGTGAGGAAATGCAGCGTAATCTCGCAGAGAAGATGCATTGCTGCCCACTGAAACTGAAAGCCCTGTAGGGTAGGCACTCCAAAGGGACCAATCTCCACACCTGTGTGTATGCCACTGCAATAATACTACTTTAAAAAGACTATTGATCTCATGTATTAAGAACTGTCACCAGTCAATAAACAACTGCCTAAGTGTGTCCATTTCTAATAGGTCTCCACTCTATATTATAACAGCTTTCTATTATGACTGTGAATACCCACCTCTGTATATTGTAGGGCGCACACCTCAGTGGTTCCCTCGGACATGGTTGTCTTTGAATGTGAGTCTTAACAGACGTCTTATTTCTTCGTGTACATCGTCCATTCAGACTTTCAAACAGAAAGGATAGATTCTTATATAATAAAAGCACACACGTTGGTATCATTGGATCGGCCAAATGCCATTTGTTTTCATTGTGATTTTTGTTGTGTCTCTTATTGATCTTTCCTTCAACAAGTCTGTAATGGTGTATGTACTATTCCAGTGGGCACATGTTTGTATTTATCAAAGTAAGTGAGATGAAGCTAGTTTACTGCACAATGATTGGTTGAGAGAGAGGGAGGCGTGTGGTTATTTCCGCCCACGTCTCAACTATGATGACGTCACGTGACCGTGTAATAGCGAGCACGGTGAAAACAAACAAAAAATGTACTAGAACAATCTGAAAGATTAAATGGTTGAATATACCCCACAAATCGAATGCGTTGGTTCTTTTGTTTGTTTAGCAATGGGATCATCGCTCTGAGCCTTTCGTGAAATAATGTCCTGAAACCTGTGTTTTCTTGTTGTTTTGTTACACTAGGTTGGAGGAATATTGCTTGACAAAAAGAACCCCTGTCTTTAAATGTAATACAGGGTCGAGATGTAACATCGGGACATCGCTACCTCGGCACAGAGACTGAGAAAGCAGGAGTGGGAAGAACATAACTTTATTGCCATGACAGTCATGGTTCGTCTGCTCACAGGCCATGCGATAATTAATGCAGCTGGTGGAAACCGGAAACAATGTCTGACATGAAGTCGAAGTTATGCAGTACATATTTAACAGTATAAAATACTTATGGGGCTGTCACACTATGATGTAACGCGCTAGTGTAGGGACAACTTGAAAATAAATTTAATACGTCAAAAATCTCGGCGTAATATGCAAATTTGGGACGTCAATGCCGCGTAGTTGACGTGAGCATAACGTCGGTATAGCATCGTACCAATGCGAGAGGTCAAAGGAATTATTTTTTATGTAAACGTGAGGCTTGCGAAATCCCAGCGCGCGACATCAGCCTAGCGTGACAGTAGTGGCCACTTAGTGTCACTTAACATTGTCACGTACAACACAATCGTTTTCCCTGATGTGAGTCGATGTCAACCAACCGAGAGACTGGCATCAGTCCAACATCGCCGGTATGAGCCGCAAAGTCCTCCTCCCTGTGTGTCACTATGACGTAATGCACCGTTGATCTAACGTAGCCGACGCATCCCTCCCACACATCTAATGTTGGCATAACGTGAGTGTGACATCACCCGAACGTCAGAGCATCACATCGAGCTACGTCGAGAGTTTTCAACATGTCCAAATCCTCAACGTAACTCGATGTAACCTGACGTAACTCGACGTAAATCGATGTCAGTCTAACGTAAGCATGACGTAACTCGACGTACCTCAACAAAATGATGAAACGTCACGTACGTCGGCTTACGTTACCTCCTTACATCATAGTGTGACAGGGGTATTACATATATAACCAAAACAGGTAGAAAATGCAATTACAGTTCATATAAATAGAATAACATTTTTATCATACAATCCTCAATCGAGGCAACAATATTAAGTCAATTTTGTGCTAATTATATTGTTTGTTTTTCAGTTTGCTTGGGTGTGTTTTAACTGAGCCTAGTGCATTGGTGGGTGGGTGGGTTGAGAAGAGGTGTTGCTCTGATGGTTGTCAGTGGGCGAGTGGCTGAGTAGGAGGCCGCTAGGCATGAGGAAGCGGGTGGGGGTGGAGGAGGAGGCGATTGGTTGGTGAGTGTTGATGGTGGCCCAATCAGTGAGGTGTGTGGTTGCTGATTGGCAGGTGGGAGGAGCTGCTTCACTTTTCTCTACACACCAACAATGACAGCAAAGGAGCGCTACCCGCTCATTTAACTCCACTATGGTAAGGTATTTGTTGCAAAACATTCATGAGCATTGTCAAAATAAACATAGTGCGCATTGCTGTCTGTGAGCTCGTGGGTTCAATCCCTATCCTTGACCGAGTCAAATTGATACCTGCCATAGCCTAGCCTGAAGCTCAGCATTACTAAGCTAGGGCAAGAAGTAGTAGAATGAGGAAAACAAATTGTCAACAATTAAAGTGTGTCCTCCTTAATTAAATAATTAATTTAATTAATTAAAGAATATTTGAAGAGACACGACTATTTGTGATTAATGTTTCATAGTCAAATGGCTTTCAGCTCCATATGTGTAGATAAATATATATAATAACATACATAAATAGATAAATATATATAATAATATACATAAATATATAAATAGATAAATATATATAATACTGTACTCTACTTTACCTTGAAGTAATTAGTATTTAAATTGTTAACTTTGAAGATATTTTAAATGAAAATATGCAAAAGTAATTCTGACATGCACGTCAAGATGTTGGGCATCATAGGCTTCAGCAGTGACATGTTCTGTTAAATTATTCAATATGCCTTCTACATAGAAATAAATGTTTAATAAGTGCATCGGTGTCTAATGTGAATAATATGATTAAATCTCGATACGTGTTTTGCTTTCGAATACGTGATGCTTACACCGAATTGTGTAGCTTTAAGTGAACCCTCATTGTCTAACTGGCATCAGCAGTCACTAGGGGTGATGGAGAGAAGGTCGTAGACAAGGAATCTGTATCTTTTACTTTTGAGAACTCAGGGCACAGAGTGCCTAATTAAAGTTGCATAGTCCGATGAAGCATCAAATTTTCAAAACCAAAACACTTACCTAGATTTGATTCTACATATTTATCTTAGATACTGGTAGAGTTAATAAGCATTTGTTATCACATAGAAGGGCATAGGCAGTCAATTTAATAGAATCTGTTACTGCATAAGCCTATGGCATCAGAGTTTTGGCATGCTTGCCAAAATTAATTTGGCATGTTGTCACTTCAAATATCTGCAAAGTTAGACATTTAAACAAAAAGTTACTTCAACCTAAACTAAAGTAGCTTATAATGATCAAATTCATATATTTATCTCAGAAAATGACAGAAACTCAAAGCCATCGGATTATGCAACTTTAAACTACAGTCCCTATAGGATGCCACCAGGTTGTCTGTGATAGAACACATTCTTGGCAGACGGAATAAAAAAAAACCATTAACACAATTAAAATTTTATCGAATGAATGCATCACATTTCGAACCCAAAACACCTCCCTAGATTTCATCCTACATATCTAACTTAGATACTGCTATCCAAGTAGTATCTAACTTAGGTATTGCTGTCATTAGGTCCACAACTGGTTCATCAAAGGCTGATCCTGTCCTGTCTGTGGGAAAGTCAATATAAAAGACTCTTTACTGCTTATCGGAAAAAGTAGCTTATGTGGCGGTAGCTGGTTTCCTCCAAATAAATATATCAGAATGACCATATGTTTGAAGTACAATAGCCGATGATAAAAATCAATGTGCTCTAGAGGCATTGTTAAATGAAACAAACTTGTTATTTCTGTCATTAAGCATTTATTGCTGCTTATAATGGATACAACATCAATTGATTAGAACCTGTCAGTGTTGAATCATATCGTGTCCAGCATTTCCACATTTATGCCAACATTATTTTTGCATGTTTTCAATTTAAGCATCGCCAAAGTTAACCTCCTTAAAATAAAAGTTACTTCAAAGTTGAGTAAGCTAGCATATACCAAATAAGTGGGGATGATTACCATATTCACATACTTTCATTGTTAGTATTATTTAATTTATTGATTAAACAGGGGGATTTCAATGATGCACAATCTGTTCTTCCTCATTCCACTGGTGCTTTCCCTATCCTAGTGAAGCCAAGCACCACTCTAGGTACCGACAAGAATAAATTGTCAACAGATTGGTTTTCCTCAGCTGGATTTTAATCCCGTAGCTTCAAGTGCAATGACCTGCCACATAGGAAGCAGATGCTCAACTCATGGGCCGTAATCGATGAGCACAACCCGGGCTTCTCGGGTTACCCGAGTCGTCAGAATTTTAAATCGAACACCGTGAGTGGAATCGACAAATACACTTTTTGTTTGTTTGTTTGTTGTTGTCTTACGTCCTAGCAACATCTAAGGTCATATCAGGACGGGTACCGACTCGTGACAGTGCACACTCATGGTGACATTAAAGTGCTGCCCCACTGGAAGACCAGGCCGCCAGCACCATGACCTGATATCCCACTCAGTCACATTATCCTGACACTGAGCCAACCAGTCCTTGTCCTATCCTAACAATAGAAGGCGCCAGGCTAGGAAGCGACAAGTATCAATTTTTAAGTCATTGGTTTGACTTGACCAGGGTTCGAACCCACGACCCCACGATCTACCAACACGGAAGACGAATGCTCTAACTCATTCGGCCATCCCGTCTGGTCACAAATACACGTGCCGTGTGCAATACAACCCGACACCAGTAACCCACCTCTTGGCTGGGGGTGGCTAGGAGCAATGACGTCACATTTAAGCTGGTACCATCCTGCAGGATAACAGCTACCAGTACCAGTCATACATGTGTTTTTTTTTTAATAACCTCGATTAATGAAATGGAAATATAACTAAACTATGCCATCATAAAGTACTTTAAATCCTATTTTGCTGTAGTTATATCGGATATTAAAAAAAAAAAAAAAGGTTTTGGATTAAGCCGCCATTTTCCCCACCCCGAGTGTGGAGAAGCGCATTCGATTATTCGACCCGAGTCTGTAGGATGTGCACATGCGTCAAAAAGTGACTCGGGTGACCTGAGTTGATTAATCGAGTATGCCCATTGTGTCATCCCCTCTGGTTATTAGACCTAATTTCCCCTTGCTGGGTCAACCACCTCTACAGCAAGTAGTAGTAGGGCCTACACAAGACTCCGGGTCAGGTGCGAGGAACCTGGGCCACGTTCAAGGTGTGACTTGGAGACGTCTCAGAGATGTCTCGGTGATGCTTTTTGGCATATTTCCATTCAGGTGTGTCTCCCATTTCAGACAGGAATGAAAAGCGCCTAGAAAATGGCCGTCGTATTCAGTGGTTTCAGCCAATCACAGTGCAGCTTTTCCATTGCAAATGGCCACCGCCAATGGAGGCCACCATTTTTGAGGCGGCCAACAGCTAATGCCGTTCAGACCAGCATGATGTCAGGGCCGCCTCACAGGCACCTCCGAGACGGATCCTGAACGCGGCCAAGGTAGTGCCCCGTTTTTCAGACAGCATCACTATTAAAAGCGCCTTCGGCATCTATTCCATTCACATCTGATTTAAATACCACCTTTGTGATGGAAAGTTGATTATACATAGGCACATCCGCATATCTGAAGGGTCTAAAAATAAGATCTATATGCTCTGTTTCACCGTGTTGAATGTTCCTAATCTAACTACGCAAATTCAGCCAAGATGTATACATAATATAATTATAGGCTCTAAGTCTAAGAATATTTATAGGTATATGATATAATATTCGTAATCTAATGACACAACTTCAGACAAGATATATATCAGAGTCAGAAGCTCCAATAGAGTTTATAGGTATATAATTGAATGTTCGAAATCCAACGACACAAATTCAGCTAAGATGTATATATATGTGTATATATATTTATATATATATATATATATATATCAGTTAGAAGCTTTAAGAGAATTGATAGGTAAATAATTGAATATTCCTAATCGAATGACATAATTGCAGCCACTATATATATTATATACATATCAGAGTCAAAAGTTCTAAGAAAATTCATAGGTATATAATTGAATGTTCTTAATTTACTACTGACCCTACTTCAGCCAACATATATTATATATATATATCAGACCCTCTAAGAGAATTTATAAGTATATAATATATATATCCCAGAGCTCAGAAGCTCTAAGAAAATGCATAGCTATATAATATTATATATATAAACATATGCATGCACCAGCACATCCCCCCCCCCCCCCCCCCCCACACACACACACAAACTCAATCTAACTAAAACTAAAAAGTAAAATTCGCGAAATCAAGCAACCACTCACCGAAAAGCACAAATATATATGGTAGAAGAAATTGAATGCAAGCTGGGGAGGGGCACACACTTTGCCCACCTAAACTGCCAGAGTGCATCCAACAAAATCGACACAATAAAAATACACCTAAAAAGAGAAAATCTCGACATACTGGCACTGTCAGAAACATGGTTCACTGACAACCACAAAAACAACACCCTCAACATAGATGGATATAGGCTTGTACGCAATGATAGGCAGCAAAATAACACACTAAACCAAACAAAAAAGGGTGGAGGTGTTGCCCTTTACTGCAAAGACACCAAAATTCTAGATCCTGAAGCACTAATAACAGCTAACTTATCAAATGAACACATAGAACTACTATGGTGCCTAATAAAAAATGAAAAGCAAGCAAATATAGCCATAGCAAGCCTCTACAGACCTCCATCAGGGGAAATTGAACTCTTCATTGAAGCCCTAGAGAAGAGCATAAACACCATAAAAAAACTGACAAAGGCAGAAATCTTCATACTAGGAGACTTTAATGTAAATTACAACAGCAATGATAAAAACAAACTAATGCTGCAAACCACAATCAAAATCTTAGGCCTACAACAGCTCATCACTGAAAAAACAAGGCTAAGTAAAAATAGCACAACAATTGACCTAATACTAACCAACTCAAACCACGCCACTAAATGGGGCACCAGGAGCTGGGGTATAAGTGATCATGAGCTAATATATGTAACAAGGAAAAAACTAAAAAGCACAAATCACTATGAGTATAAGATGGGCAGGTCCCTAAAAAACTACTCAGAAGATGCATTAAAAAATCATCTGCACCAAAACATAAACAACATCACACAAAACAGAGATGATGTTAATATCTATTGGGGCAACATCATCGCAGAAATAAGAAAATCAGCTGACGAGATGTGCCCCATTAAGAAAATAAAAATACAAAAAAACCAGGACCCCTGGGTAGACAATGACCTGCTAACGCTCATCATAGCCAAAAGTAAACTGGGTAATAAAGCAAAGCTCACAGAAACTATAGAAGACAAACTGGCCTACCATATTGCCAGAAACCACTCTCTCAAAGCTGTGAGAACAGCAAAAAAGAAATACATAATAAAGCAGGACAGAGACTGGGGAAGCAATACAAACAGATTCTGGAAGAATGTAGACCTATTATTCCCCAAAAATAACAAAGAAGAGCACACAACCTTCCAAGATAACGAAGGGACAATACTCTCAGACAAAGATGCAGCAAACAAACTGAACACGCACTTTGCCACAATAGGACAAACGCTGTCAGGAAAATTTAAAAAAAGGTGGGAAAATAGATCAGGAACTGTGCAGAATGAAATCCCCACCTGCAAAACAGATATAATAGAAGTAAAAAAACTAATAAATGACATAGACACAAATAAACCAAGTGGAATAGACGAAATACCAACCAAAATGCTGAAAGAGGCACTCCAAGCCATCCCAGCCACTATAGTCGACCTATTCAACATCTCCTTTGAACAGGGGCATTTTATCTCAGCCTGGAAAATGGCAACCATTACCCCTATCCACAAAAGTGGAGACAAACAAAACATGGGAAACTACAGGCCAATATCGATTCTTCAAACCCCAGGCAAGCTCATTGAAAAAGTGCTACATAGACACATAAATGAACACCTGGAAAAAAACAATATACTAAACGAAAGACAAGGAGGTTTCAGGAAACTGCACTCCACATCTAAAACAATAGCTAACCTAACAAATGACATATTGGCGTCAATGAACCAAAAACAATTAGTTGGAGCAGCCTTCATTGACTTCAGCAAAGCATTCGATACAGTAGACCATAACATACTATTGGAAAAACTAGAATCCATGGGCATAAAATCCAACACTATGGACTGGATAAAATGCTACCTGAAAGACAGGCAACAGAGAACAAAAATAAACAATACACTATCAGACAACCAACCTGTCACATGTGGTGTACCCCAAGGGTCAGTGCTAGGGCCACTGCTCTTTATAATCTACATAAATGATCTTGAAAAATGGTTACAAACCGAATGCCTCCAACTATATGCAGATGACACAGTCATATATGCAAACGGCACCACAGAAGAGGAGGTAATAACTAAACTAAACAAGCTCCTACTAAAACTGGATGAGTGGTGTGAGTCCAACAAAATAACCATCAACACAAGCAAGTCAAAAACAGTCCTCTTCTCGCATAAACAAATGCCAGAAAGAGAACATGACACAAGAAATGTCAATAAAAATCTTCAAGGGCATGGTGCTACCCTATTTTGACTATGGAGATGTAAACTACATGGGTGCAAAGAAAGAACTTCTAAAAAAACTGCAAACACTACAGAACAGAGCCCTGAAAATCTGCCTCAGAGTAGACAAGCTGCACCCCACCTATGACATACACAAAAGAACCAAAGTAAAATTGCTAGAAAATAGGAGAATAATTCATCTGAAAACATTAGCATACAGCTATAGTCAAGACAATAAACTCCTAACAAAACCACAAAGGGCAACTAGAGCAAATAATGCGCCACTACTAAAGCAGACCAGAAGCCAAATAAAAGCTCACGAGAGAAGCACGCTAGAAATGGCTGCCAAGGTGTGGAATGCCCAAACAGTAAAGGAACGACAAATTCCTGACCTAAAAACATACAAAAAATATCTGTGCAAAATAAGGCTAGGAACCCCCAACTAAGCTGCACCGCAAAGGGGCAGGTGATATGTCACGGCCCACCAGCGAGACGCCCAATGGAAGGTAACCATACCAAAAGCACCCAGATAACACACCTCACAGCTACGTACAAGCCTATGATATGTAAATAGGAGTAGGCTAGTCTAGAAATAAGAGTAGAAAAAATAAAGCACATATATGCCAAGAAAATCCAAAAAAATTAACATAGACTACTATAGTACTAACCAGACCAACCAACTATCTATCTGCTACTGAAATACAGGCAATCAAATACCTTATCAGCAGCTACTGTGTGATAAGACAACACCAACACTACAGCTGGCCAGCATTGAAAACAAGCCTGAATACCCAGGCTTATATGCTATGGACAGTATAAATACAGCCTCAATAAAAAAAAAAAATAAAAAAATAAAAATATATATATATAGCAGAGCTCAGAAGCTGTAAAGGGAATGTATAGGTGTATGAATTGACAATAGTATTTGATTACTGAAATTGCCACATTCACCGACAGTGCATTGAACTACAGGATCCATGAAGAGAGATTTATCATTGCCTGTCCCCAGTTGGAGGACATTCATTACAGCACACTGTCAATAATGACGGGAGGAAGACGGGAGGAAGACGGTAGTAATTCACCACAATTACCACATCCGCCCGGCAGACGGCGCCATAATTAAAATTCCATGTGTTCTGCGTGTGCAATTTTGATCACAAGTCTGAAAAGTGAACGACTGCCAGAGCATGAATTCTAATATGTGATGGTTCTCATAGGCCGTACTTGATTAACACGACCGGGCCACTCGGGTCACCCGAGTTGTCAGAATTTCAAATCGGACACCGCGAGTGGAGTCGAGAAATACACATGCCATGTGCAAAACGACCCGACCCCCAGTAACCCACCTCTTGGCTGGGGTTTGATAGGAGTGATGACGTCACATCTGTGCTGGTACCTGTAGGATAACACCCACCAGTACAAGTCCTAAGTGTTGTTTTAATGCTTTAAAAAAAAATAACCCAGATTGTCAGCTTCTACAATCATAACATACTTTAAATCCTATTTTGCTGTACCTATATCGGTTATTGAAAAAAAATATTAAGTTTTAGATTAAGCCACCATTTTGTCCACCCTGAGCATATTCGTTTATTCAACCCGAGTCTGTAGGATGTGCACATGCGCCAAAAAGTGGATCGGGTGACCCAAGTTGATTAATCGATTACGCCCATACTGTAGGGACCAGACGGGATGGCTGAATGAGTTGAGCGTCAATCGGATTCGAATCCATGGGTTCGAACCCTGGTCGAGTCAAACCAATGACGTAACAAATTATACTTGCTACTTCCTAGCCAGGCGCTCAGCATTATTAAGATGGGGCAAGGACTCGTTGGCTCGGTGTCAGGACAATGTGGCTGAGTGAGATATTAGGTCATGGCTCTGGTGGCCTGGTCTCCCAGTGGGCAGCACTATGAAAGTCGCCATGAGTACACACTGTCACAAGTCGGTACCCGTCCTTATATGACCTTAGCTGTTGCCAGGACGTAAGACCCCAACAACCAACCAACCATACTGCATTGTGCAATAGTGGTTATATAGAAAGCAATTATTGTCCGATATCGCTATCTATGTGAACAGAAAAAAACCTTAATAATAATAATGTACTTTTAATAGATCACTCACTGAGGTGATGTACAATAAAACCATAGATTGACATACGTTTTCAAACCGGTTTAAACAAAAGTTGAAGGATCGAGACAAAAAGAGATAAAATAAATTTATATCAAACATATTGCTGGCTGAATCTATTGCATATTAACAGATCTCATTTCTGTAGATTACTTTTTTAAAAGCTGTACAGAAAATTAATCTTACTGTGTGAATGACAATGCTATCGACTACTGCCAATGTAATAGGAACCAGGTTACGCAGTGGTGGTGAGGACATTGCACTATTATTCCAAATCAGTTACCGTCCCAGTTTAAAATTGAACTAATAATTAATAATCCTATGCATAGTTTAAAATCTGCTCAGTCGGGATGTAGACCTGGTATGAACGGGTATGAATCCGGTAAATCTGGTATGAATCTGGTATTAACTGGTATGAATCTGGTAAATCTGGTACGAATCTGGTATTAACCAGTATGAATCTGGTAAATCTGGTATGGATCTGGTATTAACTGGTATGAATCTGGTAAATCTGGTATGAATCTGGTATTAACCAGTATGCATCTGGTAAATCTGCTATGGATCTGGTATGAACCGGTATGAATCTGGTAAATCTGGTATGGATCTGGTATTAACCAGTATGAATCTGGTAAATCTGGTATGTATCTGGTATTAACCAGTATGAATCTGGTATTACCCAGTATGAATCTGGTAAATCCGGTATGAATCTGGTATTAACCGGTATGAATCTGGTAAATGCGGTATGAATCTGGTATTAACCGGTATGAATCTGATAATTCTGGTAAATGGATCTGGTATTAACCAGTATGAATCTGCTCAACCGGTATGTAAATATACAGTTACAAACTGGAGATAATAGTGCACATATAGCAAATAGTTTGAAGTTGTTTACTCATAATAATAATACTCTTCACTTAATACAACGACATTGCTAGCGAGAGCCAGTCATCCTGGGGCACTGCATAATAACGTGACGTATTTACCAACTGTTTTCTTTTGTTAAGTTGACAATGTATGCATTTTATTTTCCATAGAAGTTAGAGTTGGAAAGTGTCCTAAGAACATATTAAAATTTGACAAGGGATGATGTATTTCACATATCCTGACCTAGGCAACCTTTTCCATTAAGTGGGGCCTGTCACCCAAAAGGCATATCCCCCCTAAGAGTAAAAAACAGGAACCTGTGAGGGTTATCGCACCTTTGGTTGTGAATTTAAAGTTGCATTGCCCGATGGGTTTTAGCTTCTACCATTTCCGTAGATAAATACATTATATTTATTGTTATAATCTACTTTACTTTCGTTTGAAGTAACCGCTATCTTAAATGCATAATTTCTGGAGATATTTAAAGTGAAAACATGACAAATCAATTTTGGCAAGCACGTCTAAATTCAGCAATTGGAAGTTCTATTAAATTTACTTAGTAGCCCCTTCTATGCAGGAACAAATGCTTAAAGTTGCATAGTCCGATGCTTTTGAGTTTTTGCTATTTTCTGAGATAATTATATTATACTAATCGTCATAATCTACTTTACTTTATTTTGAAGTAACTTTTATTTTAAATGGCTAAGTTAGGAGATATTTGACATCAAAACATGCCAAAATAATTTTGGCAAGCACGCCAAAACTCGGACACCATAGACTTCAGTAGTATCAGGTTCTAATAATTGACTTATTATGCCTTTCTTTGCAGCAACAAATGCTTAATAAGTGCACCGGGGTCTAAGTTGAATATGTAGAATCAAATCTAGATAAAAGTTTTGGTTTTGAAAATTTGATGTTTTCATCGGACTATGCAACTTTAATATATACACAATTACCAAAGTTTAATATGTAGGATCAAATCTAGGTAAGTGTTTCGGTTTAGAAAGTGTTATGCTTCCATCGGACTATGCAGCTTTACGAAACTATCATCATCATTAATCCCTTAACCACAGGAGTCATTGGAGCACCACAAATGACTTTGCAACCAGTTTTCTCCATTTTTCCTGTTCTTCGCTACACTTTGGGACCTGCCAACTTCTAATCCTGTCCATTTCTTTATGTTGTCTTCCAGGATACAATAATTTTTTTTTGGGTAAAGTTCATCTGGATATGACATTTCTTCCAGGATACAATAATTTTTTTGGGGGGTAAAATTCATCTGAATATGACATTTGTCAGCGCCGAAGCACTGGTCTTCCGACCATCTTACTATTGGAATTGACATTCTAAACAATCTAAGTTTATTCGGTGCTGTATTAGTCACAGCACCGATCCTGTAGAATTAAGGGAGTGGCTTCTGCTGTATAATGTACAGCACCAGTCACTGCATTCATTCAAAAATGGGGAGCAGCACCGAGTAGAAGATGTATACCCGGGGCAACTCAAACAATCATTGTGGGTTACACGTTTTCTCTTATAAAACAAGCAAAGTTTATAGCCAACAGGACATTTTGTCTGTATTATATAATGTTCAAGGTGTTTAAATAGATTGATAGTTGTGTAGGATGTTCGGTGTGTTGATGGTTTGTTCATGGTGGTTAAGGGTGGTGGCAGGGGAGGGGGGCCCATTGGGGTGGTAGTAGGGTGGGGGTTGGTGGGAAACCCGCGGGTAGATGGCAAGTCGAGAATTGATATGACGTGGATGAGTATAGAATCCTTTATTCCCCCCCCCCTGAATCGGTAAGAGCGCAGGCTTCCCGTGCAGAAGATCTAGAGTTCGACTCGTGGTTTAGTCAAACCAATGACATACAACATTTATACTTGTTGCTACCTAGCCTGGTGCTTGGCATTATTAAGATAGGGCAAGAACTGCTTAGCTCAGTATCATAATAACGTGACTGAGTCATGGTGCCAATGGCCTGGCCTCCCCATGGAGCAGCACTATAAAGTCACCATCAGTGCGCACTGTCACAAGTCAGTGTCTGTCCAGATATGATATTGGCTGTTGCTAGGATGTAAACCCCAACAAACAAACACATTTTCTTATCTCCCCATAAGTAGGGAGATATTATTTCTTAAATTATGTATCTGTGGAATAGCACCATTACACCTGAGCTCCATGTGCCTTAGATAAAAGATTCACCCCGTACTTATTGTACAGGGGTGAAAACCAACCCATTAGAAAACCTGGTGAAGAATTTCGACATGTTGGGGAAATTAATTGAGTGAATAATGTCTTAATTTTAGAGGCAATATTTATTCTTTATATATGTTTTTATATTTCCCTGCTACCTTTGAGTTGAAAAATGTAATAAAACATGCAGTTTTATCAACTTTAAAAGTGAAATCGATGGCGTTCTCTGGCCGCCATCCTGTCTTTTTGCATTCTCTCCCATTTCACCAACTCTGTGATGATATAAGTAACCATTTGACACTGGTGCCAGGCATTTGACTTCCTGTTCCATACTAAAGCTATTTTCGCCTGTATTTAGACTGTGGTGTCGTTCACCCCTGAATTGTCAGTACGGGTGAATCTTTTATCTCCATGTGCCTATGCCCAGATCTGGTAACCAGCTAATCCTTTCCTTGGTCCATGCCTTCTGGGAGGCATTAATGGACTCTTGTTCAACAACACAACTGAGAGCTTTATAGGTTAACATTGCCTGAAGAAATGACCAGCTTAATACACATTCAAGATAGATCAAGGGGGTTCAAGCTGTATTTCAGGAGCATGTTTAATTTATTAAAGGATTTGTTAACTTTTCAAATCTGAGCCAGCTCGGTCAATGTAAATTATATTTAAAATAAAGAATATTAAATATTATTTGCGATGTAGATATCCGGTGCTGCCTTTGCATAGCTCCGACTGCTATGAATTCCAACCTTGCATATAATGGTATAGTTGCATTATCGGATGGTTTTAGGCTTCTGCAATATTTTGTAGATGAATATATTAGATTGTCCGTTGTGAATTACCTTGGAGTCACTTGTTTTATGAATATCTAAATTTATAATTAGTCGTAGTAAAACAAATAAGAAATCACTGTTCGTGTGCATACCGAGAGGATGGACACCAGCAGCTTTGGGAGTAACATGTTCTTAGTATTCCTTTAAGGAAGCAGCAAATGTTTAATAAGACTAAGAGCACAGACATCTAAGTTGAATATGAATTAACTTTATTTTAAAGGGTTAACTTTGGAGATAAGTTGGATATGTTGGATAAAATCACATTTTTTGTGTGTATGGAATAGGGTATGCTTCCATCAGACTATTCAGCTTTAAACAATATATACCTGAAGATATAATCGGTCACCACAATAAGCACAGAATATTATATCGAATTGAGACAATGTCACACGTTATAGAATATCAGGAAAACAGATTGTATCTATGTGTCAGGTAAAACATTATGTGAATATAAACAAGCTTCTATTCTACACACCAGGCAGGTGCCGACACAGTGCAATTTATATCACCATAGAGAATGCGCACACTCTACCAACACCATTTATTCATTCAATACGCATGCGCATTGGAGAAGCCATCACTGCTGCGCGCGCACCTACTTTTGATTGAAACCCACACTGCAGCAGTATATCGGGTTGGCTGACGGCTCATAATCGGGTTTACACCGATGTGCGACTATTAATAGCCGCTGGGATTCAAGCCGCCTGCATATTTGATAGCACTCCACGACGTCTATAAGGTCCTCTTAAAGCTGCATAGTCTGATGAAAATATCAAATTTTCAAAACCAAACCATTTATCTAAATTTGATTCTACATATCTAACTTAGATACTGGTGCACTTATTAAACATTTGTCACCACACAGAAGGGAATACCGAGGCAATTGAATAGAACCTGTTACTGCAGAAGCCTATGTGGTCAGAGTTTTGACAAGCTTGCCAAAATTAATTTTGCATGTTTCCACTTCAAATATCTCAAAAGTTAGCTACTTAAGATAAAAGTTACTTCAAACTAAAGTAAGGTACATAATAATGATCAACCTGATGTATGAATCTCAGAAAATTTCAGAAACTCAAAACCATCGGACTATGCAACTTTAAACACTAGCCGCTATTGAATCCACAGGAGCCGAGAGAGAGGAGGGAGGGGGG
>CM059187.1:117191104-117239370 GCA_030323885.1 Branchipolynoe longqiensis | reverse complement strand
AATTCAGGAGAGTGCACATCCAAATACTCGCTCACGTTCAACCCGCCGGACGACCGACAATGAAAACAAAATGGCGACTGACGAAAATGACAATGTGGAAGCCGAACTGGGAACGCTTTCACTGCAAGAACAGCGCGAACACATAGCGAAGGACGTCCAGGCATTGGAAATAGAAGACAAACTAGCAGAGGTGGGGGAACGCAAATGTAGACTTCTCGTGAAAAGGGAGACTCAGCGATGGGAGGCTCGTATGGAGGACCGACAAGATGGCGGCGACGTAATCTTGGATGCCAATTGGGGTGCCACCGGTGACTATTTTTTTCATATATCAATATTATGTGCTTGTGATTTCCTCCTCGCCTCCTGAAACCCTGAAACCACTTTTCCTCCATTTACACCCTTATATACCCAACCATATCCACACACACACACCCACAACCACTCCCACACCCACACTCACGCCCATGATCACACCCACACCCACACACATGCTCACTCACATACACACCACACACAGACCCAAACCCACACCCACATCCACCTCCACACCCACACATGCACAGGTCTACACACCCACACATACAGACCCACACACCCACTCCCAACCAGACTTGCTTTCCCCTCATATATCAGTAGGAAATGGGCCGAGTGAGTTGGTTAGGAGCAAGACCGGAAGTGGATCGAGCCGAACTTGACCTGGTTTAGTGCAGAGATATGCTCTCCATGCCGCTCAAACCAGTATAATTTAATAATAAAGACATATAATATAAGGAGTAGCAGACAGACAAGAAACTGCACATTTAATAACATGCGCATAACATGGTATACTATACATATATCAATATATACTTAGTTGCTGGTGATTTGATCTCCCAGGAACATAACCCAACAGTGAAATCAATCTAGGCACAGTTTGAGGCGGGGCGTGCGGGTGGGTGTTGAGGTGCTGGCGCTGATGCTTGCTGCCTGACAGGCCATGCGACCAGTGGCCTGGTAGCTGCCGGCAACTCGATATAGAAGCTAATCAGGCGCCATAAGGTGGCTCATTGCAGCCAGATAGGGTTTGTACGGGGATGTGTCCTGTCATTCAATCGGGAACTGCCGATAAGCGTCTAGCTATCTACTCGGGTTCACACACCCGCACGCACGCACGCACGCACACACACACTGCGAGTGTTGCGTTGTTCTTTGTGGTTTGTAGTAATGGCTTGTGGTGGGCGATTGACAGCTCTGAGATAAGGTCTTGTATACACACTCACAGGATTCCCGACACATGCTTGACTTGCAGATTAGGCTAGTTGCCATGCACCCTCACCCTCCCCTCACCCCCTTCACCCTTCCCCCCTCCCCCCCTCCCCCAGCCCCTTCCCTTCCTCCCACTCCTCACCCTCCCCTCACATTCCCCTCAACATCCCTTCCCCTCCATTCCCGTCACCCCATCACCACTCACCCTCCCCCCCATACCCCCCTCCCCCCCCTCCCCTCACCCCTCCGCTCCCCCTTCCTCCCCTCCCCCCACCCACCCCTCCAACCCTCCCCTCACCCTCATCCCCCTCCTCCCTTCAACCCACCCCTCAACCCTCACCTTACCCCCCGCCTCCCCACACACCCCCTTCCCCTCCCTCCACTCCCCCTCCCTCCCCTCGCCTCACCACCCGCTCCATCCCCTCCCCCCTTCCCTCCCCCTCCCCCCCCTCACCGCCCCACCCCCTCCCGCAGCCTCACGCTCCCCTCCCCTTTTGCACCCCCTCTTCTCCTTCCCGCACCCCGCCCTCGTTCGCCACCACCATTACAGCCAGTAAGTACTTCCACTGATGAATCCCGGGGCCTATTGAATCCATTTATCCGAGGGTCCCTCCCCTCCCAACCACCCCTTCTCCCCCCTCCCACCCACCTCCTCCCTTTCTCCTCCTCCTCCCCTTCTCTCCCTCCTCCCCTTCTTACCTTCTCCCCCCTCTCCTCCTTCCCTCCACCCCTCTTCTTCTCGTCTCCTTCTCCCCTCCTCGACACCTTCCCTCCACCCATCCTTCCATCCTCCCCTCGTTTTCTCCTCCCCTTCTCCCCTCCTTCGCTCCTCTTCTCTCCTCTTCTCTGACCTTCCGACACTGCTTGCCACGCTATACCCTCCTTCTCTCCCATTCCACCTTCCCAGCTCCCCCTCACCTCCCCTCTCCTCATCTCCATCTTTTCACACACACCCCCACCCCACTCCACTCAGTAGTTTTTCTGTTGGTGGATGACTCTTAGCATTGTGCTTACTGACTCTGGCAGGACACTCCTCGGGCCTATCAGCACCCTCCACCCGGGCCATTAGACGGCCACCGTCGGGGCACGACTTGCCTTTGATCAATGATTTCCCGTTGTCAAAGACCAACAATAGCCGATGCCCCTCTCGGCACGATGGGTGTGGGGACCAGTCTACATGTAGAGGGAGGCACGAAATCCCACTCCCGCTTCCCGCCTCCTTCACACACACACACACACATACACCTACCACACACATACACACAACCCACATTAATCTCTTATCTTATCTGGCACATGCTCGGACCAAGGTAAGTTTCCCGCGCAATGAGCCCCCCCGCCCCTGGCGGGAAACACTTAAACTACACAAAATACAAGCCAGATCTAACGGTCACACTTTAAGGACGCGCAACCGGGGAAGGAGGCGGGGGGGGGGGGGGGGGTGAAGAAGACGATAGGGGATGTCTGGGCGGAAGGGATGATGGGGATGAAGACAGTCCCTGTCACGTCCCTCTGCATCCGTCACATAGGCAACGCTGACAAGTTCTTTGATCTGAAAGAAGTCTAATTGATATAGTGCGCCATTTGCACCGACAAATCGTGGAGCGAGTGCTTGCTTACCTCTTTGATTGCCAATCGATATTTGCAGTGAAACCCCAACCAGCTTCTGGCCATGCCAAACAGCCCGTACCCCCCCCCCCCCCACACCCCTCGTGGTCTTTTCCCCCATTGATGTACGCCGAGAGTCTACTGCAGCTTCGCGACATAGAGGGCGCCACCTCGGAGCACGCGCAATCAGTCACGTTTGCAAAATGGCGACGTGCCACTGCACGCACCTAGCTATATCTATATAATTGAGGAATAATGTGCACATGCGTCCTTTATTATATATAATATATATTATTAGATATAGTACATAGTTGTTTATGTTGTATATTATATGAATAGTATATATTGTATATATTGTATGTATTGTATATATTATATATATTTTATATAGTTTTATATTGTGCATATTATATAAGTTATATATATTGTATGTTAGATATATATATAGTATGTAGTGTACATATTATATAATGTATATATTATATATATTAGTGTACATATTATATAGTGTATATATTATATATATTAGTATATATTTTATACATTGTATATATTTTGTATATTGAATATATTGCATATATTGTATATAATATACATATCAATTATATATTGTATTATATATATTGTATATATAGTAAATATATATATATATTGTATTAAATATATAATAATTACAATATATATATAATACAATATATAATTGACATAATATGTATAATATATACTATATATATATATATATATGCGCATCTGCCGGGGGCCTACGTGCCTCCGCGCTGACTGGGAGGACTAGGGTGAACATTGATCGGGAGGCGAACGTCAGGCTCCGCCGGCAGCGAGTTGAGGTTACGGCCGTTGCGTCTGGCAGCGAGTCGGCGGGGGCAGATGGGGGAGGACAGGGAGGTGGAGGTGGTGGTTGGGGCTACGTCTGCACAGGACAGGTGAATTTTTCCGCATCACGCCACCACAGTTTGTGCTGGTGCGATGAGGTGCGTGGGAAGGGAGAGCGGTGGTGGTGGGGGGGGAGAGAAAGGGGGGGAGAAGGAAGATGGGTGGAGAAAGGCCGGGAAGGGATACGGGGAAGGGGGGAGGAGAGGGGCGGAGACGGTGGAAGAGGGGAAGGAAGAGAGATGGGTCGGGAAAAGGGGTGAGGGAAGAGGGGGAGGAAGAGGGGGGAAAGGGGGTTGTATGGGAGGGAAGAGGGGAGAGGGGAGTGGGAGGGAGAGGGGGGATTATCATCATATGCCACCAAGGGCGCTTCTGTGATTGCCTGCGGTGCTGCTGCCAGCGGCTTCCTCTAGTGGGGGTTGTGGGGGTGGTGATGTTGGGAGTCGGGTGGGATGTGGGGGTCACATCAGGGCTGCGCGCGCAGCATACCCCGCTCACAGCGCCTGCTGGCGGCAAAGCTGGAAACGTCATGGCAGACTTAATAAGGGCCTCCGGCGGATCCGCTATGTCGGGGCGTGGTGTGTATAGGGGTGTGTGGGGAGGGGTTGTGGGTGTGTGGGGGTAGCAGGCGCTTATTAGGACAGCTAGCACTGACAGCAGGGCTTTGGTAAACATCAAACCTGCAGGGCCAATCTCCCACCCATCCACCTTCCCACCGGCACTGCCCCTTCCACACTCCCGACCCACACACCCGACCCACACACCCACACACCCACCCACACACCCACCAACCTACACCTCTCCTCCTAACCTCCTTCTGACCATGGCAAGGCACCGACCGACAACATTGCCCCCCCCCCCCCGTCTACCCACGCCATCACCCCTTCCCCTCCACCCCACCGCCACCCCCGCTTCACGCAGCGTGGCCTGGTCACGTGGTTCCGGTAGAGGCCGGCCACGTGGCACACGGCTGGTCGGGTGGGTATTGCCACCCCCACCAGGTGGCGCCGCCATTGCTATCGGGCCGGCCAGATACACCAGCCGTGCGCCAGTGATGGGGTGGGTTTATCTGAGCCCTCCGCTTCTATCTGGTTCAGGGGTGTGTGTGTGTGGGGGGGGGGGGGGGGGGGGGGCAGCCATTCCCCAGAGTCCTCTGGGCAGGCGCGTCTACTAAACATGCCCCGAGCAGAGTTTGTGGGGGTCAAAGGTCGGCTGTGAAAGAGGGCGTACATGCTTGCGGTGGTGCGGAAGGAACAGTGGCCTGCCCACTTTGCTACTACTACTATTAGACGCATGCTCATGCACTCCTAATTTATTATATACGCAGACTCGTCTTCGTATGAGGGAGATTGCACACACCTGACCTGAATTGATTACTTGCCTCGTATATAACTCATTGCCACATGCCTATGCGCATTCACATACCTGGCTATTTTACCTACCTTTTCGTGCATAAGCACTATCATGCATATGCACCTTTTATACACACATAGTGTGGATATGCCGTATGCATACAGTCGTAATATACCCTCCGCACAAACCCTCCCTTGTGGGGCGCTCGACTTCACAGGGCAACAAATGGTTGGCTGGCTCAGTATCAGGACATCTGGGTTCTTGTGCCAGCGCGATGGTATCCCATGCCAGATCTGATATCCAAGTAAGGACGTGCTATTAAGCTCCTATGAGTGCCTAGTCTCAGAAGGCGGTGCCCTCCTGATTCTACCTGATATGTTGCCAGGACGTAAAGCCCTAATTACTCATGGCCACATATGACTGCACTCCGCATAAACAACCCTGTCCCTTAGGAGAAAGAGGGAGAGAGAGGCCGAGGGTGAGAAAGAAAGAGAAAGACAAACAGAGACATAACCCACACATATATGTATACCCAGTATTATCTCAATGAGGAGGTAAATGACTGTAAACTGAGTTTAACCCATTTCCCTCCGACGATCCCTCCCACGCTCCTACCCTCCCATCCTCCCTCCACCAGACGCGGTGGCCGAATTGGTAGAACGCAGGCCTCATATGCGGAGGATCGAGAGTTTGGTTCCCCGTCGAGTAAAACCAATGACTTATAAAATTGATACTTGTCGCTTCCTAGCCAAGCACTCGGCATTAATAGGATAGTGCCAGGACTGGTTAGCTCAGTGTCAGGATAATGTGACTGAGTGGTGCCGGAGGCCTGATTTTACAGTGGGGCAGCACTATGAAGTCACTATAATAGTATAAGTGTGCACTGTCACAAGTCGGTACCTGTCCTGATATGACCTTAGATATTGCCAGGACATAAAATTCCAACAATGTGATACAATGGCCCAGTCCAAAGCAATAGAGAACAGCGCGGGTTTGTGAAACTCCGCTAGCGTACTTGAGTACATGTACATAGCCAGCGGGCGTGTAATTTGAGTCATTATCCACATTGCGTCATGCTATATTTAGGTGCCTCAGCAGTCCCAGCGATCTGGCGTATTATCTCACGCGATGTTATCTCCCGGTCTCACATGATAAAGGCATGCTGTGATCTGATTTGCTCGGAAGGCGGTCGTAGCAGAAAAGCGGTTGCGGTTGGGGCTGGGAAAGATGGGGTTGGGGGGAGGAGGTCGGAGAGAGGAGGTTGGGGGAGACGGGGTTGGGAGAGAGGAGGTTGGGGGACAAGGGGTTGGGGGTGAGGGGGTTGGGGGAGAGCGGGTTGGTGAAGAGCGGGTTGGGGGGGAGAGGCTGTTGGGGGAAAGGGGGATGGGTGAAAGGGGGTTGGGGAAAAGTCATCGGGGTTGGGGGTTCTTGTCACCCAGAGCATTCGATAATCACGCCCCGATACCGGGAGAGGTGTGCTTAATTTCAGACGTGTCTGGAAGAAAGATAAGGATGGCGGCTACCCGGGGACGGGAGATGGGCGCGCCTCGTGCGGCCCGCTGACGGCGTCAATGACCGGCGCCTCGGCAGTCCTTCCGCCGGGTAGTTGCCGTTATGGGTTCCGGTATCGGACGGCACTGAGTTCAGAGCGTGTATTGAGCATTTGGCGAAGGCGAGGCGTTAGCCCCCATTTTGGTGCTAGGACAGCAGACCCCGGTGCCTGCCTTATCGGACCGCTCAGCAGTTAGTTCCTTATCGCATCGATTAAAAGTCGTCTGGCTGAAGACCACGGCTCCTTCCTTCGCCCACTGGCTTTGTTTAACGAGACTCGTTCAAAACGCATCTCCCTCGTGGCAGGTCTCATGGCGGACAGGTGTCGTGGCAAGTAGCTCTTGTTGCAGGCAGGTCTAGTGGCAGGCAAGTGTTGTGACAAGCAGGTATTGTGGCAGGCAAGTCTTGTGGGAAGCAAGTATTGTGGCAGGCAAGTCTTGTGGCAGGCAGGTCTTGTGGCAGGTGGTCCTTGTGGCAGGTACTTCGTTTGGCAGACATGTCTTGTGGCAGGTTGTCCTTGTGACAGGAAGCTCTTGTGGAAGGCAGGTCTAGTGGCAGGCAAGTCTTGTGGCAGGCAGGTTTTCTGGCAGGCAGGTCCCTCAGTAGGTCTTACGGCATTTCTAGCACTAGGTCTCACAGAAACTCTCGTAGCAACTCTTTGAGTAGCTCCCACTTGGTTCTAATCACCCCCACACCCAACAACTCCACCCCCCCACACACACACGACGCAGCTCTCACAAATCGAACCCTAATCGGAGGGCCGTGCTTTGATGTGAGCTGTTTTGATGTGAGTGATGAGAGGGCTATTGGGTGTGTGTGTGCTGAACCATATATAGGTGGATGGACTCGTGGGTAAGTAAGTACGGGAGGGTCACCACCCCCCCCCCCCAGATTGATAAGCAATAGTTAGAGAATTGATGGTTGATTGATGGTGATATTGTTGCTGCCAAATAAATGGCTACATTCATTGGTGATTTGTGTGTGGGGGGGGGGGGGGAATGCTGCCGTTGTTCGAGTAGCGGGTGGCGCCCCCTGGTCCTGGCCAATGTGAGGCGGATTAGCAGGAAGGGGTGCCAGTTCCGGCTAGTGAGGACTCCGGTAACTAAACCAGACAATACGGCTTCATTGATAACAATATTGTACAATTACAAACGAAGCTTGTTCTATGGTGCAATTTTGTTCTCCTCTTAAATCTGCCTTGTCAGGTTAAAACCTAGCTGATGCTGATTTCATTTCATTTCATGAATCGGTTGGAATTGCATTTTGAAAGGAAGAACTTGCTTATCTTTTCTCCATGACTAATCACTATCAATATGAAAATAATATATATCTATATTTAATAACAATAACAACAATATTAATAAGAATAACAATAATCGTCATACTGGTGATAATGATGATAACAAGAAGCAGAAGAATAAAAACAACGGCACGAATAAGAAGAATAAGAATGATTAAACACGCACTATATATATAGCATATTATTGAAAATAAAGTTTTAAATTTTAAGAAAACACCTTTTATGCTCACAACAAAGACTGTTATTTAAGAATGCGCTGATTAGAGATTGGCATTACATTTTTTCCGCGTTTGTTCTTTTATTTTACTCAGTTACGCACATGTCTGTAAGACCACGTTGAATAGAAACTCTTTTTCAGTTGTAAAATGCAGCTCCAGGCAGAAGTCCTTATTTTAGTTCAATTCACTTAGGTCAGCAGAGGATTAATATGGCATAATCCGATGAAACCACACAATTCTCTCAACAATGCTACATGCCTGCAATTCACCGTCCATATTCAACTAAAATATTGGTATTTTATTAAATATTTATTTCTACACAAAATCTTTAGTAAGTCAATGTAATCGAACCTGGTGGAACCCTATGACGTCCAGCATTTCCTGTGTCCAGCAACATTATCTTGCAGGTTTTCAATTCAAATGACTTTCCATAGTTAGCCTTTTAAAATGATCTTTTAAGACTCCAAACCAAAATAATATAGAAATTCGATGTTTATTGATTTTGAACAAAATGGCAGAAGCCCCAAAATCCACCGGATTGCGCAACTAAGCACGTTCCATAATTGGTTGTTGGAGCTTTACGTCCGAGCAACATCTAAGGTCGTATCAGGACGGGTACCGACTTGTGACAGTGCACACTTATGGTGATTTTATAGTGCTGCCCCAACTATGGCTTCAACTTCCAACAGGTAAATAACAGCCCCCACTCCCCACTCCCCACCCCCACCTCTCTGAATGACGCTTTTAATGTGTCCGGGTCACAGACCGTGAAGGGTGTCACCCGTGTATAATCTGGCAGCAGGCCCCACTGCCCACCCTCGCCACCAGCAAGCCACGGCCCTCATTACAAATCCAATTACCTCCCCTCAAACGACCCCGGGGCCCCCAGCAACAGGCGCCGGCAAGCCGGGTCCACTTTGCATATACTACTTACACTACGGCTGCCGGCGGTCAGCGTGGGGCCGGGCAGTCAGTCAAGTGTGTGTGTGTGGGGGGGGGGGGTAATGGGAAGGGGGTGAATGTGATTAGTGAATGAATGTGGAGGTGGAATAGTGTCGGGGTGTGTGTGTGTGGGGGGGGGGTGATGGTGGGAAATTGTGTGTGTGTGGGATGTATGTGATGGTGGGAATTGTGGGCGCGCTGGGTGGATGTGTGTCGGTGTGTGTGTGTGTGTGTGGGGGGGGGGTGATGGTGGGAAATTGTGGGTGTGTGGGATGTATGTGATGGTGGGAAATTGTGGGTGTGTGGATGTGTGTCGGGGCGTGGGGTGTGTGTGATGGTGGGAAGCAGTGTGTGTGTGGATATATGGGTTGGAGTGTGGGGTGTGTGTGATGTTGGGAAACGGTGGGTGGGAGGGTGGGGTGATGTGATTGTGGGAAGCTGTGGATGTGGATGGGTGGGTGTCGGGGTGTAGGGTGTATGTGATGGGAGGAAACTGGTTGTATCTAGATGTGGGATGTGTAATGGTGGGACACTGCATGTGTGTCGGTGTGTGTGGTGTGTAATAATTAGAAACTTGGAGGAGTGGGTGCGTGGATATGTCTTTGTTTTGTTTGATTGATGGAGATTTGCATCTTAGCAACATGTATTGTCATGTTAGAATGGGTACCAACTTGTGACAGTGAACACGCATGGTGATGTTGTAGTGCTGCCCCACAAGAAGACCAGGCTGCCGACACTATGGTATGATATCCCACTCAGTCACATTAACCCGATACTGAGCTAACCAGTTCTTTCCCTCTCCCAGTAATGTCACGGTCAGGCTAGTTGGCGACAAGCATCAATTTCGTAAGTCATCGGTTTGACTCGGCCAGGATTCAAACCCCCGACCTTCCGCACGGAAAGCCCGATCTCTAGCGAATCGGCCACTGCGTCCGGTCGTGGGTGTATATTGATATATGAGATGTATAACGGTGGGAATCGGGGTGTGTGGTGTGTGGGGTGTGTGTGTTGTGTGTGGCGTGCTTGATGTGTGTGGTGTGTGTGTGGTGCGTACTGTGTGCGGGTGTGCGCGTGTGTGCGAACTGTGGGTGTGGAACAGGTGCCGCTCTGTATGCGACTCAACAAGGGGCACACAGGCAATCGGAGCAGCTTTGTAACGCTCAATTAAGATGCTTCTTGGCACTGGTCGCAACGCAGCCTGTAATTACGTGGCGGTGTTCGCGTCGCCGGCGGCATTCCACCACTCCTTCCGCCGCCACCCACCACCTCTACCGGCCTCCCCTCCCCCTCCACCGGCATCCCCTCTCCCTCCACCGGCCTCCCCTCCCCCTCCACCGGCATCCGATCGCCCTCCACCGGCCTCCCCTCCCACTCCACCGGCCTCTCCCCCCCCTCCAGCGGCCTCCCCCTCCTCCGGCCTCCCCTCCCCCTCCGACCGCCTCCCCCCTGCCCCTCCACCGGCCTCAGATCCCCCTCCACCGGCCTCCCCTCCCCCTCCTCCCGCCTTTCCACCCACCCGCTACCCATCTTACCTTCCCACAGAGACATGCGCTCAGGTGTTTCAGTTTGTGCAAATTCCTTTCCCGACTATCACCGCGGCTTGCCATGCCGATGTCGGGCCGGTGTTGGGCGGGGGTTAAATCGACTGACCGTGGGACCGACTTTAATTGGTCCATTTTCGGAGGTGATCGGCTTAGGGAATATGGTTACAATGGTATTGTTGGGACAACAATAACGCGATCGATCTAGGGGAGTGAGTGGTCGATCTGTGGCTAGAGAGGTTTTACTGTAGAGAGGTTTTAATGTAGTCGTATTAAATTATAATGAGAATATTGGATGTGTAATATTGTCATCGTTACATTAATGTACTAATTAAAAGTGCAGCTGTCAGGCCCAAATAGTCGTTGTGGCCTATTGCTCCATGCTCTTTGTTGACATCTCTAATATAGGTATTCAACATTGCGTTTGTTACTCAAAATACTGAAGCTGTGATCCAGCATATAAGGTACAGCTTTCACGTGGGAAGATGGGGAGAGGTGGTGAATACACATACACCATGATGCAGATGGTGGTATTTTATCTCCTGTGAGATATTTGCTAGGGCATTTTCACCGCAATCTACATTAGAAACAAAGATATGCCAATAACCCTACCAAGTTTGGTTATCAGGAGGCGTGTGCTTATAGGTGCAAAGTGAGTTTACAGCATAGGGTCTATAGAGGGAGTGCACGTGACGTCATCACTCAGCAGTCAGCGGTCAGGGGCCAGCCATCTTGGATTCCGAGCACCTTACCTAGCCATGTTGTGAATGCATGCAGATGCAGTAAAACAGAGTTTTCTTGTGTTCTGGGAGGTTCTGGGCAGTTTACATCCAATGTGTTTACCTGCAGCACTTTAGCAACAACTTCTGAGGCCAAACTGCGCAAAACAGTGACAAATAAACCAACAAATCAGAAAATAAGCGCAGTGTAGGCAGTTGCAAGCCTTCTGTATGTAATCCAATATGGCCACCGAAAGTTGTCTTGTGACATCATTGCACCCCCTCTATGATCAATAATAAGGATGTCACCTTGCCTCATGTAAGCTGTCGCTGTTACCCAGCATGTTGGGTTACAGTTCCAGCCATTACCGAGAGAACAGCGGAACTCGGAATACCCGAGTTGGTCAGGGCCGGGGTCATTGTCGTTAAGTGAGACTGAGCTGAGTAGAACAGATGGGTGAGCGACAGGTGAGGCGAGGATCGGGCCCTAATGAGTCCCATTATTGCATAAGCCAGGCTGCGCTCACATTGTATTACCACACACTGCTCTAGGACTGTTCGGGAGGGCACGGCTATTGCACTGAACTGGTAATACTCGAATCGACGAAATTGTTGCCGACAGCAGACTGGGCATATTTGAAGTATAATGGGGTAGTCGGGGAAGTGCATGCGCACACTATGGACTTGTGTAGCAAACACACTGTAAACATGGGTATGTGTGCACTATATATACAGCAATATGTACATATACATATATATAAACATTCAAATCCATATATACCTACATATGAACGTAAATAGAGATATTTAGGCATATATAAATACATGTACACATATATACACATATCCACATGCATTCACGTGCATACACATATTTACACAATCATACACATGCATACACATACATACACATACACATACATACACACATACACATACATACACATACATACACACACATACACATACATACACATACATGCACAAACACACATACACACATACATACACATACCTACACATACATACACACATACATACACTTACATACACATACATACACATACATGCACATACATACACATACATACACATACATACACATACATACACATACATACACATACATACACACACATACACATACATAACATACATACATATACATACCCATACACACATACACACATACATATACATACATATACATACATACATACACATATATACACATGCATGCACATACATGCACATACATGCACATACATGCACATACATACACATATATACACACATACACATACATTCACATACATGCATATACATGCACATACATGTACATATATACACATACATACACATACATACACATACATACACATACATACATACACATACATACTCATACATACTCATACATACATATACATACACATACACATACATACACATACATACACATACATACACATACATACACATACATACACATACATACACATATATGCACATACATACACATACATACACATACATACACATACATACACATACATACACTTACACATTTATACACACAGTATGGTATATATGTGCACATCTCCATATATGTTGGTGTGACATGTGAGATGAGGTGGCTACGTTATATATAC
Source organism: Branchipolynoe longqiensis (assembly GCA_030323885.1). Taxonomy (NCBI): domain Eukaryota; kingdom Metazoa; phylum Annelida; class Polychaeta; order Phyllodocida; family Polynoidae; genus Branchipolynoe; species Branchipolynoe longqiensis. The sequence continues at coordinate 117,226,353 of CM059187.1, read as the reverse complement.
AGTATATGTGCACCTCTCTATACGTGGGTGCTGACCTTCACCCGGCTCCCGGCACCCCAAGTCCGCAAGTCTGCAACAAAAAGACGATCAATAAACACAGAAAACGCCATCCCCACAGAAAGAAACTACACACAAATAGAACCCGTAAAAATATACCACCCGGTAATACTCCGAAACTAAACTCACCCCCCCCCCCTGACCCCCCCTAACCACCACCACTCCAAACACCACCCCACACCCACCCCGCCGCGGCTATCTATTTTCTGCGCATGCGTCTTGAGTAACTAATTGCCCCCCCCCCGCCCCCACGCCTCCCTCCCTGATTCTTGGGTAATTCTGGCAGGTAATTAATTCGCGGAGCAGAAGTAGGGCATTAAGCTCCATGTGACATTAAACCCGGCTATTTAAATACCGTGACATTGGAGGCGGTGGTGAAGTATGGAGAACCCACCTACCTGCCTGTGCTATCTATGTGCGCAGTTAAAGTCCTTCGGAAATTTCCAGACACTTGTTCTATATGTATGTGACAAGTTCTGATACCCAGCGAAATATTAAAGTTCTTTACACCGATTGTTTCGCCTTTGTGTCATTTAAAAATATAAATATATTAGGGTGATTGTTGTTATCGAGTCACTTTTATTTTAAATGGCTAATTTTAGACATATTTTGAAGTGCTAGAGTAATCTTGAGGTGCACTTTTTTTCCTTTTTTTTATGCTGTGTTTATACTGTCCATAGCATGTAAGCTCGAGTGCTTGGGCTTGTTTTCAATGCTGGCCAGTTGTAGTAGTGGTTTAATCTTATCACACAGTAGGAGGTGATAAGATGTTTATGTTTCTCACACAGTAGCAGGTACATGGTGATTATTTAGTATCTGTAGATGTTTGAGCTTGTTTTGTGTTGGGGTTGGCTATCCAAGGTCGATCCGAAATAGGGAAAGACTGCTAGGCAACTGTTAGGTGTGTTCTTGGCTCGTAGATGTTTGAGCTTGTTTTGTGTTGGGTTTGGCTATCCAAGGTCGATCCGAAATAGGGAAGGACTGTTAGATGGCTAAATGTAGGTATTATTGGTATTATTGGTTTTATTTTCTGATCACCCTTGTAGTGGGTGTGAATAGTATATTAGTTTTTTTGTTTTTTTTGTTTTTTGTTTTACTACTACTTAGGAAATATTATGAAATAGCCTACTCTACATTTATAGGCTTGTACATAGTTTGTAGCTGTTCGTTATCTACTGATCAAAACTATGACACCATAGGCTTCAGCGGTGAGATGTTCTATTAACTTGAATTATCATTCTGTGCTATACAGCGACAGATTTATTTTATTTTGTTATTTTGTTATTGAGGCTGTATTTATACTGTCCCTAGCATATAAGCCTGGGTATTCAGGCTTGTATTCAATGCTGGCCAGCTGTAGTGTTGGTGTTGTCTTATCACACAGTAGCTGCTGATAAGGTATTTGATTGCCTGTATTTCAGTAGCATATAGATTGTTGGTTCGTCTGGTTAGTATTCTATGTTAATTTTTTTGGATTTTCTTGGCATATATGTGCTTTATTTTGTCTACTCTTATTACTAGACTCACCTACTCCTATTTACATATCATAGGCTTGTTCGTAGCTGTGTGGTGTGCTATCTGGCTGCTTTTGACATGGTTACCTTCCATTGGGCATCTCGCTGGTGGGCCGTGACATATCACCTGCCCCTTTGCAGTGCAGCTTAGTTGGTGGTTCCTAGCCTTATTTTGCACAGATATTTTTTATATGATTTTAGGTCAGGAATTTGTCGTTCCTTTACTGTTTGGGCATTCCACACCTTGGCAGCCATTTCCAGCGTGCTTCTCTCGTGAGCTTTTATTTGGCTTCTGGTCTGCTTTAGTAGTGGTGCATTGTTTGCTCTAGTTGCCCTTTGTGGTTTTGTTAGGAGTTTATTGTCTTGACTATAGCTGTATGCTAATGTTTTCAGATGAATTATTCTCCTATTTTCTAGCAATTTTACTTCGGTTCTTTTGTGTGTGCCATAGGTGGGGTGGAGCTTGTCTACTCTGAGGCAGATTTTCAGGGCTCTGTTCTGTAGTGTTTGCAGTTTTTTTAGAAGTTCTTTCTTTGCACCCATGTAGTTTACATCTCCATAGTCAAAATAGGGGAGCACCATGCCCTTGAAGATTTTTCTTGACATTCCTTGTGTCATGTAGTCTCTTAGCTTTGCAAATAGCCAAAGTTTGTGCTTTACCTTTTGGACAATTTTGTTTATACATAGGTTGTAGTTTAGTTGGCTGTCCAACTCAAGGCCTAGGTATTTGTAATGGTCTACATTTCTAGTGTTTGGCTTCCTAGCTTACAGTGTAGTTTTCTTTCTGGCATTTGTTTATGCCCACGTCCGCAGATGCTTAATAAGTCCACCAGTATCTGAGTTATATATGTAGAATGTAATCTAGATGAGGGTTTTGATTTTTTAAATGTCATGCTTTCACCTCACTATAACACTTAAATCACCGAATGTGGACATATCATATGTGGCAATGTGGAACCTAATTGTAAGTGACTTATTGCAATCTAACCCGCAGCAACTCGCTCTTCAGTAATTGGGATTTTATGTCTGAGACCCTATCAGGATGCGATCTGTTTGTCTGACGGTGCGCATATATGGCGACTTTACAGGGCTTCCCCACTGTGATGTCCTGATATCCCATTTAGTCAGATGATTCTGACTCCGAGCTGGCCAGTCCTTGCCCTCGCGCATAGGCAACAAAGGTAGTAAGAAATGTCAGTTGTGTTAAATTTGCATTCTGCGATGATTCTGAATTCCCCTAATTTCTTTAAATAAATACAGTGCGTTGATTCATATAATCCACAACATTTCAATGTGAAGAAACTTTATTTTTAAAGGCTAATTATGAAAATATTTGAAGTGCAAACATGCAAAAGTAATTTTAGCAAGCATATCAAAACTCCTCCACCATATGCTTTAACATTAACAACTTCTATTTAATTGGCTCAGTGAGCTATTCTATGCAGCAACAAAAATTTATTAAAATTTAACAAGGGCACCAATATCTAATTTAGATATTTGGAATTAATCACAACATGATATTGTATATACTTGGCCTACCGAGCCAAGCCTACTCTCCACACCCACACACCCACACACACACACACACACACACCCACAAACCCACACACCCAAACACCCACACACCCACCCACCCACACACCCACACACCAACACACCCACACACCCACACACCCACACACCCACACACCCACACACCCACACACCCACGAACCCACACACCCACGAACCCACACACCCACACACCCACGAACCCACACACCCACACACCCAGTAGGTTGGTTGTTGGAGTTTTACATCCTGGCAACATCTAAGGTCATATCACGAGGTGTCCGACTTGTGAGAGTGCGCACTCATAGCAACTCTATAGTACTGTCCCACTGGGAAATCAGGTCACCGGCACCATGACCCGATATCCCACTCATCACATTATCCTGATACTGAGTTAGCCAGTCCTTTCCCTATCCTATTAATGCCGAGTGCCAGGCTAGGAAGTGACAGGGCGTCCGGTCGGGAGGTAGTAAGACTAAGAGGTGTGGGTGTGTGGGTGTGTGGGTGTGGAGAAGTGGCAGGACGCTGGTTCCGGCATGTGTCCAACTGGTGCTAGTTGCGGCGGAAGCCAGCAGTTGAGTAACAAGTGTTAGGAACATCCGGCCTCGGTCTGACCTCTAAGTAATTGCAGGTTAATTATTAAAGTTCCAATTGTGGTCCAGGCAGGAAGATCCTGAAGCAGCACGCGAGTAATTGTCTAACGACACGGTAAACACGGCCCCTAGCCACTGTTTATAGGGTTTGGTCGATAATAATGGAACCTGGGGGATGAACATTTGACCTGTTGCCACGACTTGTAAACTAATGACGACGGTAAATCTGAAGATATGTGATATAAAGGCCCAACACAGGAAAGTACATGTATGGCTAAAGCTGTGTATTTGATCAACATTAAAAGCATCAAATTTGATAAGCCTTACCTTACTTACCTAGATTTCAAGCTTAAGCGGCTGTCACACCTCGCCGGATTGAGCAACGGACAGAATTGTCTAGTCTGGTGGGGATAAGTATTAAAATGTATTAAAATGTGTCAAAATGTTGCGCTATCGGGTCAATTGCCGCTGGAGGAACGGACATGAAACGTACATGAAACGGACATGAAACTGACATGAACAGATAGCCAATGGACAAAACAAACTCAAACCGCACAAGAAACGTAGATGTCAATCCAGCGGCATCCGTTCCTAGTTTTGTGCATGTTCAAAACTTGTACAGACATAAACTGAACTTTGTTTGGTTTCTGTCCGTTTCCCCCAATCTGGTGAGGTATTACAGTGCCTTTAGATACGGGTGCCCTTATTAAGCATTTGTCGCTGCGTAGAATGGAATATGAAGTCAATTTAACAAATCCTGATATTGCAGAAGCCTATGCTGTCTAGAACTATTCCAATATGCCCACCAAAATTAATTTTGCCTGGTTTTACTTCAAATATTTCCACAATTAGCAATGTATAATCAAAGTCACTTCAAACTAATGTAAATGTATGATTACAACCAATTAATATATTTACATTGAAAAAATAAATTGACAGAAACTTGAACCGATTGGACTATAAACGTTAATGGAATCAATTTGAAATACAGTATTTTGTCGAGTAGTTGCCATTTCCTGTTAGTTTGTAGGTGTTACACCAGAGGGCACTCATGTCCTGTGCTATGTGTTAGGCGATCTGAATATGGGTACCCACTGCATCCGAGACTGCCACTCACCACCTTTTGCGATAGTTTTTACTTTTATTATTATTATAGGTATGGCATTATTGCCCAGCCAGATGTGTTAAGGACCGTCATCCCAACTCAGTTCTCTTATTGTTGTGTCTCAACAGCAAAACTTACATATTAAAATATATATATATATATACATTAAGACCAACTCATGGATGCAACTCTCACAGCAGAGAGCTAAATGGAGAGTGGCAGTCAAGTAATGAAAGCAGTATTTGTCGCATCGCGACCGACAGCATGATGATGATGATGATGATGATATACATAAGCTCCATATATGTTGTATGTAATTATATGATGTATAACGTGTTATGCGAATATAAAGATATGTAAGGGAATATTACATATTATTTTTATTGTTATACTCTGTAAGATGCAACACTGTACCGGTGGCACTATCTCGGTCCATCTTGCCTCCACCAGATGTTGACCAGTGTCAGTCGCACTGGAGGATTCGTTCTTGCCAGAGAGTAAACTACTCAACCCACTACCTTATTTGTGCTCTCTCATTACTGTACTGAAGCTATGGTTATATATTGTGTATATATATGTAACATATATGTTTATACATATAAATTGATTTATTTAAGAAACATAAACTGAAGTACCATAGGCGACCTCACAATTATCTGATCTTGCAAAGACCATGTTGAAAGATACCTTGTAAAGGGAGAAAAGCAGCTGGGGAAAACAACAGACTGGTGGGGAAACAACAGACTGAAATTAGCCAACTCTCAGAGGGATATCGAGAACAGGGAAACAAAATGCATGAACTGCTTCAAAAGCCACCACTTTTTTTTCTTGACGATTTATACTGCCTATTATGGATAAGCCCGAATAGACTTGTTTTCACCATCAGACAGTTTATCGATAGAAAGCCCGAGCCTACACTTTTACCGACCCAAGGGATTTTTAACCTCCCACACCACATAGACATGGTATGAGAGCAACTGGCCTTTGATGATGCTGTAAGTTATCCACAGCGGTGGAAATCCAAATTGGCAGAGGTGGGGGCACTGGCAATCGAACCACCAACCTTCAGATTAGGAGTCTGACCTAGAACAAAGTCAGACACTCTAACCACTCCGCCAGAGAGAACACCACCTAACCGGTATTTACATATTCTGAGAAAGTGAAATGAAATTGCCACAACAACACTGAACACATGACACAATAACACTAATCAGACAACTTACACGCTACTCAATTAGGATACACATTCACCGTGCTATACTGTATGCTAAAGCCCGGTTCCCCTCCATTTCCCTTCTCGTACACAACGCACCTGGTGTCGAGTAGCCACTACACTATAACCCGGTTAAACCAAGCACGGTTAAACCAAAAGATCGGTTAATCCTAACTTTTTTCGTCGGCCCGGCAAAATACTACGATTTATCATATAAAAAAGTTGGTTAAACCAAAGTCGGGTAATCCAAATTATCGGTTAATCCAAACAAAATTGTCCGACCCCAGACCACCACGGTATGGTTAAACCAAAGTTTCATGTGGTTATAAGGTCATCTGAAACGCCACCAACCTTTTTTTATGTGATAAATGGTAGTATTTTGCAGGGCCGCTGAAAAAGTTTGGATTAACCAATCGTTTGGTTTAATGGGCTTGGTTTAACGGGGTTATACTGTACATACATAAAAAACAATAATCAAAGTGTTCACATACATTGTATATTACATGTGCAATGCACACTTACTCAAAGTCAAAGTCAAAGCCAAAAACCTTGGTTAAACCAATGATCGGTTAATCCAAACAAATTTCTAGGGTCCCTTCAAGTTTGGTTTAACGGGGTTATACTGTATATGTCAATATTTGTGGCCGGACACGCCTACCGGGAAGTTGGAGGGACTATCGATTACCAGTCAGCCATGAGTAAGGGTATTTCTTTGTCCTTTTTTTTGCATAACAAAATGTCAGTATCCGCCTAGTGGGCGGTGCCTGTGCGGCTTTTAACCCTTGGCCACGTCCACGACTCAGTCACCTATATCGTCCCACCTTCAGCCACGATATGCACACATTAAGCCGTGCTGTGATTGGCTGGCTTCAGAACGAGGCCGCCATGTCTAACCCTCGCCATGTCTAACCCCCGCCAGGCGTTACCAAAAGCTTTGATATGAGGGGTATATTTTGTGTAGTTGTGCCTGTGTCCTGGGGGCATGGCTCCCGGGCCTGGAACCTTTCGCCCCCCCCCCTCCCTGTGTATGGAGGGGGGGGGCACCATCACCTTTCCATCCATTGATCCTTTGAGCGTACCTGATCAAATGGACCTCACTCCTCCCGCCTCACACACACACAATCCATCCGACAGAGCCACCATGCGGCTGTCCCCACGAACCATTTACGACACTCATTTTCGCACAGAAACAGAACGCCACTTGTGTGTATGCATATATATACATATATATATATATATATATGTATATGTATATGTATATGTATATATATATATATATATATAGTTGTGTGCGAACCGGATATGACCGTCGGTGTGTCCGTAAACTAGTGCATTAAGGTGTCTATTCGATGGATGGGTTTGCATTCTTTATGTTTAAAAAAACAGTAAGTGAATTTGTTAAATAACAATTTTTATATTCCTTGATTAAGCGGTAGAGGGAATTCCAATCATAGAGAATTGCCCTTCCTCATCCCAGTGCTCCTTGCCCAGCCCTATTATTAGTAATATCAGGCTAGATAGTGTCCAGTATAACAATAGAAATGAAACTGAATCTAACACTAACAAAACTAATCGAGTGGTGCCAACTAAATAGGATAACCATAAACAACAGCAAGTCAAAAACAGTACTATTTGGTACCAGGCTAACAAGTAATGAGAAAATAAAGTGTCTTCTGGGAAACACCGAACTAGAACAAGTAGACAACTACCGATATCTGGGAGTGGATCTAGACAGACACCTAAATTATGACCTCTGCATAACAAATACTATCAAAAAAGTAAACCATAAAATATGGCTACTGGCTAAACTGAGATACTACATGACTGAAAGCATGGCAATTAAAATATATAAAGGCATGATCCTCCCCTACTTTGACTATGGCGATGTAGTATACATGGGAGGAAATACAAAACTATTAAACAAACTACAGGTGCTACAAAATAGAGCCCTCAAAGTATGCCTTCAGGTGAACAAAAGATATCCCACAATCGAATTACACAAAAAATGCAATGCAACACTACTAACAAGTAGAAGGGAAACGCACCTCAAAATACTGGCGCACCATTACACCACAAAACCAGGCTACACAGCAACCCCCTGTAGGGACACCAGGCAAATGGCAGCCCCAGTGCTACTGACAGCAATAAGTAACACCAAAATTTATGAGAGAAGTGTATTTGCCATGGCGGCACATGCCTGGAATAATCAACCCACACAACAACGGGCAATCAAAAGCATGGACCACTATAAAAGGTCCTTAAAGAAAACATAATACACAACCACCTACTGAAGAAACAATATCTCACCTGATCTTGGGCGCAGTCACTGCTTGCTGTGTTCTGGCACAAAAAGCAAAAGACCGGCCAGAAAAGATGGTAGATATTACAAATACGGAAACTAGCCCTACTAAGTACTAAGGAATTCGAAATGACTATCACCATAGGGCGCAGTCCGTCTGTGTATGTGTACTGGCACAAACCAAAGCAGAACCAGGCAGGCCACGGTCATGCATCCGAATCACCCTGAAATACGAAATGGCTAACCATACAACACAGCCATCCCACCTAGTCGCAGTCCTGAAGGGTCCAGGGGAGTTCTGGCACACTGGTGTACTATCTAAGGACAGGGCATGGGTGAAAGGATGCTGTAACAAACCACAATGGGATGGGATCCTCTCCCACAGGCCTGTATGTCATCTGCGTAGATGTACATAGTAGGCTAAGTTATCATATACAGGTTAGGAAAAAACTTGAAAATTAAAAAAAAAACTAATATAGAAACTACTAACACCCAAAACCCCAAAGGTTGGCCCGAGAAAGATCAGGTAAAGACTCCTGAATGCGGGACCAGACCAATCTAGTACCACAGCTGTCCAGCGTTGAAAACAAGCACCCTCACGGGAGCTTATATGTTATGGGCAGAATAAAAAACTTGTCACAAAAAACAAGAAACAAAAAAACAATTTAAGTCATTGGTTTGAACCCGGGATTCGAATCCAGTGAGTAACCTGCCACACGAAAATTAGACATAATATCTAATATATATATATATATATACATATACATGTATATATACAGTATAACCCTCTTAAACCATGCTCGGTTAAACCAAACGATCAGTTAATCCAAAGTTTTTTCGGCGGCCCATCAAAATACTACCATTTATCATATACAAAATCAGGGAATCCAAATTATCAGTTAATCCAAACAAAATTGTCGGACCCCACACCACTTCCGGTACGGTTAAACCAAACTTCCATGTGGTTATAAGGTCATCTGAGACCCCACCACCACTTTGTCTTACAGCATGCTCGTTTCGATAAGTGTTAGCAGTAGTGTGTGTGTGGGGTAGGGGGCAGTAGTGTGTGTGCTGGGGGGGGGGGGTGTGCGGGAGGGAGGGGTAGTAGGGTGGCGAGCCGGACAGGGAAAGTGATGAGTGTGTGTGTGGGCAGTAGTGTGTGTGTGGGGGGGGGGGGGGGGGGGGGGAGTCAAAGTCAAAGTCGAAGCCAAAGCTCGGTTAAACCAATGATCGGTTAATCCAAACAAATGTCTAGGGTCCCTTCAAGTTTGTTTTAACGGGGTTATACTGCATATATATATATATACATATATATATACCAGTTCACTTGCCATATATATATATATATATATATATATATATATATATATATTGTATATATATATATATATGTGGCGAGTGAACTGGTTGCACATGAGTGAGGAGTGTCAAAAGCAGCCGCAGGTGGTGCCACCGTCGGGTTTCGCTGCTTGATACGAATGATAGCCCGCAGTGAATTATTGGTTGGTATCATGTTTGCCACATTGACATTAACAATAGTGATCTATCCATAATTTATATTCGCATAATAATACATTATTCAGCACATAGACTCATATTATGTAATGAACTTTATTATGAATGTTTTGTGTTTTATATTGTATGTTGTCTAACTAAAGTAAATATGGGATATTTGTAGTGTAAATGCATTTCCATTAAGACAACATCTGGATGTCGCATCAAGCAAAACATAGTACTTGTAATAGGGACAAAGGTGTAAGAATGAGGGTGAGCTGGGGAATGGGCTTGGAGTGGAAAGTGTGATGGTGAGAGTGCGCGTGCGGCCGTATGTGTATGTATGTGTGTGTGGGGGGGGGGGGGGCTGGGTGAGGCTTGGTGAGGCTTGGGTGGGCTGGTGTTGGCTTATGTCGGCGACAACCAAGATGTGGGTGGGGGTTGGAGGGATGGGTGGCGGGGGCGGGGGTCGGGGCGGGGAGGTGAGGGGTCTCTCGGGGGATCCGCATGCCATGATCCACACTAATGAGGCTCTACTCAAGCTGATCCGATTCTATGGCCAGTGCCAGGTAACGGCTTCTTTATGCCCACGCCTCTGTGTGGCACGTGTGTTGGGATCTAATAATAATAATAAATAAATGAATAAATAAAAAATAAATAAACACAGATTGGCGTGTGTGTGCGTGCGCATGCAATCATCACGCGTGGTGTCGCATGTTTAACGCGCATGCGCCGTCGTTAATTATTGAGAGGCGGAGTTGTAGAGTGGCTGGACGCTGGGCCCCAGCAATCGGAAACGGAAATAGCCGATATGGGCGCTGCCATTTGTAAACTCACAACTACGCAGCAAACAGGGTGGATGACAGCGATTGGCCTAACGCCTTAATGATGCCCCTCCGCAGAGTAGCACAAGCCAAGTCACGGAACAACTACACTGGTCCCTCGCTACATTCGGGGTCAGCGATTCGTTAATAATATATCAAAACAAATGCCTGCTGCTATAGAATTTGCCGATATGCGCAGTTCAAAACTTTCATTTTATTCAAAATTAAAAGAAATAAAGAACAATTTGGCATAAACATGGATGCACAAATGAAATATTAATAGTTTATTCCGCGACTAGGATCACCTGAGACCGAGTTGCTAGAATTTCAAATCGAACACCGTGAGTGGAGTAACAAAATACATGCGCAATCATAAAATACTTTGCTGTAGTTATATCGAGAAATATCGGGGGTCGGTCCTAAGCATAGCTTATTCATATTATTTGCATAAAATGCTTTATGCTACACAAAATTCAACATACTTTTAACTAATGTAAAGTTGAATATAATTACCAAGCTAATATAGCTCTCTCCAGGACATATATTTATATGTATACATATAAATATAAATCCTCCATTATGTGCGGCGCGATGGGTTCCACCCGTATGCAATTACCTCACAAGCTGGAGAGGGGGGGGGGGCACTCCATCAAGCGCCTTTGAAGGATTAATAGCAAAAGGTGTATGTTCCCCTAGCATTTATACTTGTATATAGCGTTATGCATTCTATATACATTATATATATATATCTAATTCCTTCGGCACCTGAATTCATTCACTCCCCTACAGAGGGGAGGGGGCACTCCACCAATGCGCAGTAAGGAGGAATAAGAATAATACATTGTTCCCCTATAATTTATGTGTATGTATAAATGTTCACCTTTATACAAGTATTATGCTAAGCGGTCAGAGTTTTTCCTGGCTTGAATCTCTGGGGTTCTGGAAGGTTCTGTGCAACGCGGTTAGAGCGACTTGGTGCACAGTTGTCTGTTGGGACAGGTAAGCGAAGGTAGCCGGTCAGCTGATCCTTCCTGTCCCACTACCGGTTGGTCACTTCTGCCAAAATTTTCTTTTTAAATAAAGAGATTGGGGTCTTAGAGGCCAGCCAGAGGATAGTACTCACTCCAAACTGTATTTGTGTCTTCTCGTTAATTATTATTACTACTATAGCGCAGATAATACTGGTATAATTCGCTATAGATTACATTAATGGTAGAGCTTCTAAGACCAAAGGATGTGTAACCTGACGTGTCGGGTCCCGAGGCCGCTGACCGCTGACGTAGTAGACACACCGGGCCGGCCACACATCAGCAGTCGCCGCGCGCACTCCTCCTCCAGGGGTTCTTGTGACTCGGTGGCGCCACCCTGCGGGCTGTGTCGACACACGATCTGTTCCGCCCGGTTAACTTTCCATCACGGTAGCGCCCCTAGCGGCATCCACTCATATTTCAGCGCAGCGCGTCTCCGGAGCCTGCGTCACCAATGGGTCGCCAACGGGATACTAATACTATTAACAATTTGACAGTGTTCTCTCTCTATCTCTCACACTTGCTATCCGGACCACACTTCGTCCACACCTCTCTCTATCTACTCTCTGCTGGTCTTGCTCCTCCTTGATAATGTCTGAAAAGAGTTCCAGGAGGGGCACCCCACCAGCATTTCACTTTCTACTCTTACTCTGTCTGTGTCTTTGGATCACCAGCTGGTCACCATAGAGCAAATTTCTCTATCCTATACTCTACCCCTTTTTTTTTTCTCCCAGGCTTACTTCTCCCCCTGATCAAGGGAGTTGTTTGCTTGGGTGGAGCCCTGTACCTTATCGTTTTTCTCGCTTTGTTGTTGCTGGAACCTGCTGGACCCACCTCTGCTGTTATTTGATACGAGTGCTCTGCTACCGCCGGACCAGAGTGATCCGGGCCTGCCCAACGATTCATCATTTTGAATGTTGTAAAGACATCCCCAGCTTCTACAACCATCCCACCTGAAGATTAATATTCAATCAAAGATTGGACCAATTTATCAGGGCCTTTCTATATTGCTGCAGTTTTGCAGCCGGTAACCATCATACGGTTACGAACCACCCAAAAGCAAGCTAAGCTCTATGTCTCGCTTGCTCTCTCCCAACGAACGTGGTGGGCGAATCGGTAGAACGCAGACCTCCCGTGCGAGAGATCGGGAGTTCGGTTCCCGGTCGAGTCAAACCAATGACTTATAAAATCGACACTTGTTGCTTTCTAGCTTGGTGCTCAGCATTAATACGACAGAGGAAGTACTCGTTTGCTCAGTCTCAGGATAATATGACTGAGTGAGATGTTGGTTTATGGTGCTGGTGACCTGATACAAAATTTTCAGTGGGACACCAAGCCACCTATAATGTCGCCATGAGTGTACACTGTCACAAGTCGGTACACGTTCTGATATGACCTTTGATGTTGCCAGGACGTAAAATTCCAACAACCAACCAACCTTCCCTTCCCCACTCTCTTTCATTCTCTCCCCGTTCTTCGTCTCCTCTACCTCCGTACCTCCTACACTTGCATTCTCTCCCGCCTCTTTCTCCCGCCTCCCCCCCCCCCTTTCCCCGCTCCCCCTTCTCCCCTCCCCCTCTACCCCCTCTCCCCGTCCCTCTCCCCCTCCCCCCTCTCACCCTCTCATCCTCTCACCCCTCCCCACTGTTTCTCGCCTCTAATTCCCCCTATCTCTCCTTCACCAACTCACTCACTCTCTCACCCTCCCTTCCTCCAGCCATGAATCCAACAATGGCTCGTGCTATATATCCACTATTCATACACTATATCGACACCACTATATCCACAACCTACACATGCCCCGCTTTGGGAATTACTACATTAAAGCAGTGCAAACACAATCTCCCCACCACCACACCGGCATTGTGGAACCCACGCCGGTCCTGCCTTCCAACACCGCCGGGACCGGCGCCTTCACTCCCCGGTCCCTACCCGTCCGCATTCGCATGCCCATGCCCATGCGCATCACTTCCTTCCGGTGACCCTTATGGAATGTCGACGTGGCATTTTTCCGCTTGTGTGTCCATTCGACCGCAGTTTCCGACCAGTATTCCGGGGTGGCGCCGCCAAGCGACGCGCCCCGGCAACACTTCGATTCCACACTACTCTCCGCAACGAGTGTGTGTACGTATGTAAGAGCCACCGCCTCAGCGGGTAATCGGTGTCTGGGTGCGTTTGTGTGTGTGGGAGGGGGAAGGGGGGTGGGGGGCTGGGAAATTGGAATGTGAAGGGATGAGGACGGGTACAGTCCGAGCATGTTAATATGACGTGGCTATGGGCACCTCACCGTGACATTGTAATAATTTCAACAGTTTCTGAAGTTTTAATACATTCATTCAGTGGATTTAGTCATCTAAGACTGTCTTGAAATTGTTTCTGCATTTTCAGTACTTTCACAAGTTACATTTTGTTTTCAATACTATCAAAATTCAAAACGGCCCCTCAACATTTCAGACAACCACAAGAGTCACCGCGATCACAACAGTCCCCACACAATACTCCTCACATCCACAACAGTCCCCACAAACTCCACATGCCCCATAGCCCGGACATCTAGTATCAGTTTCCAATAGCTTCAACACTTTCTTGCCGTGCAGAAGTTCCATATTTCACCCGGGCGGGGCCGAGAGGGGTGGGGGGGGGGGGGAGGGGCGAGGAGGGCGGGTCGGGGCCAGACGAGGCCAGGCAGAGCGGGGCAGGGTATGCAGTGCCTGAGGTTATGGCAAAGCAGGCGGAAGAGTTGGATCTGGTTGCATCGTGTGATGAGTGGCTATCGTGGGTGTGTGGCAGGTAAGGGAGTTTGTATGTGTAGTAGAGTGTGTGGCGAGTGTGTGAAACAAAGTGTGTGAAGCAGAGATATGTGGCCGGTTGTATGTGTGTGTGTGTGGTGGAGGTGAGGGGCGGGGTGTGTAATGGGGGAGGGGGAGTATGGGTCCGGGTGTGTGGCGGCGGGTGGGGGGAGTGATATCTGGAGCTGAGGGGCAGGGTGTGGAGTGATGGGTGGAGGTGAGGGTGGGGCGGGGCCAGCCTGGTGATATGAGGGTGGAGGGTGTATATCGGGGTTAAGGGGTGGAGGTGTGTTACTGAACTAAGTAAGTGAGTGAGTGACGGGCGTGAAGGGCAGGGAACGGGGCGGGGCGGGGCGAGGGTAATGGCGGCGTCGGGCGGGGTTGAGAGTGCCGAGCCTCGGGTGAAGGTGAGGGGCGATGGTCGGGGTGACAGCCGCTCGAGAGTCGGGGCGAGCTGCCTGTGGCTACCGAGTCTCTCGCCCGGCGCTTGCGTGGCGCTCTGACGTGACCGGTCACTAATAGCGCCACCTATCGACAAGCCGCTGGTCCCCGCGTTTCAGGTTCCCGCGGCGCTAGTTAGCTATCAGCCGGCAACCAGCCGATGTGGGCGCCATGATTTCTCACGAACCGGTGCCCCCGTGACGCACTTCTACGTCACACCATGGACTCCTCCCCAGCACTCAGCCCCCCCCCCCCCACCACACTCAGCTCCGCCCCTCCCCACTCAGCTTCACCCCACCCGCGCGACCACCACCACCACCACCCCGCCCCTAACTCCCCCACTCCACCCTCCCACCCTTCGCCCTGTTCCCTGCCCTTCACACCCTGTCACTCACCCACTTACTTAGTTCAGTTACACACCTCCACCCCTTAACCCTGATATACATACACCCTGGACCCTCATATCAGCGGGCTGGCCCCGCCCTGCCCCTTACCTCCACCTGTGGCCCATCACTCCACACCCTGCCCCTCACCTCTAGATATATATCGCTCCCCACACCCCCACCACCCCACACCCGTATGCATACTCCCCCCACCCCCTTTACACACCCCACCATCACTACCTCAACTTCTCTACAGCTTCTTCACCCTACGCTTATGTTCAAACCCTGGTCGATTCAAACCAATGACTTAAAAATTGATAGTTGTCGCTACCTAGCCTGGCACTCAGCATTATTAGGATAAAGCAAGGGCGGGTTGGCTCAGTGTCAGGATAATGTGACTGAGTGGAATATCAGGTCATGGTGCTGGCAGTTGGTTTTCCAGTGGGGCAGTACTATAAAGTCACCATCAGGGTACACTGTCACAAGTCGGTACCCATCCTGATATTGCCTTAGATGTTGCCAGGACGTAAAACTCCAACAACCCTGCCAACTAACCCTATGCCCACCCACCACGCAATGCTTAAGATCCCCACCCCCCAGCTCCTCCACCCCACTTACCCCATTTACCCCTCTCCCACACCACGCCGCTCCCACCACAATTCCCCGCCCCTATCCCAAACCCTCTCCCACCTAGCCACCATTCCACCTCCACCAACCCACCCGCAACCATTCCTCCATTCCCATCTCCTCCATTCCATCCCAGCTCCACCCCTGCTCCGCCCCCCACCCCCACCCCCCAACCCCACCACCCCCCAACCCCCAACCCCACCACCATCATCCATATCGCCTCCATACCACACCATCCCCTCCCTACCCTCACCCCAACCACTACTCCACAGCTCCTCCACCCACCCTCCCCCACTGGCACTCCCCGTCCTTTTCCGGCAGTTATAATTTAACTGAACTTGAGCTGTTCCGATTCCTTCAGCATGTGTGTGTGGGGGGGGGGGGGGCGGAGGGGGCAGGTGGAATCCTGGGTGGGGAGCGGGTGAGTGGGGGGATAATCAGTGCCAATAGAGTCGATTATTCCGCAACACTAACGGCCCTTCAAAGCCCCGCAGCTGAAAGCAACCCACAAAAACGCGTGGGTGTGTGTGTCCCTAGGTGTGTATGTTGGTGTGTGTGGGTGTGATGGATGTGTATGGGTGTGATGGCTCTTACACTGCATCGCTCAGCAGGGTTGGCTAAATTACTAACTTACTGCGTCGCAACACTTTGTGACGTCACAAAACATGAAGCCCAAAATATAGTGCTCAGCAGGGCGTTGCCATAGCCACTGTAACTAATGTCATCCCGACAGCAGGCCTGGCTCTCCGGCATTCACAGATTACCGCCCCCCCCCCCCCACACACACACACAATGCGCCTTGGTGTCTGTCACTTCAACTAGTCACCGCCCACATGAGCTTTGTGTGAGTGAGTGACTTTGGGGGTTTTACGCAATGTCGGCAACTATGGCCATATTCATGGCTTTAGTTTGACTACTTTCAAGCCACTCCTGGGAACCAACTGATTAAAGCTGCACAGTGACTGATTAAAGCTGCACAGTAGCTATTAAAGCCGCACAGTAACTGATTAAAGCTGCAGAGTAATTGATTAAAGCTGCACAGTAAGTGATTAGATCTACACAGTAACTGATTAAAGCTCCACAATAGTTGATTAAAGCTGCACAGTAAGTGATTAAATGTGCATAGTAACTGATTAAATATGCACAGTAACTGATTAAAGCTGCACAGTAGCTGATTAAAGCTGCACAGTAACTGATTAAAGCTGCACAGTAACTGATTAAAGCTGCACAGTAACTGATTAACCCTGTACAGTTAATGATTAAACCTGCACATCAACTGATTAAAGCTGTAGAGCACTGATTAAAGCTGCACAGTAAGTGATTAAAGCTGCACAGTAACTGATTAAAGCTGCACAGTAACTGATTAAACCTGTACCGTAACTGAGTAAACCTGCACAGCAACTGATTAAAGCTGCACATCAACTGATTAAAGCTGCAGAGTAGGTGATTAAAGCTGCATATTAACTGATTAAACCTGCACAGTAACTGATTAAAGCTGCACAGTAATTGATTTCAGCTGCACAGTAACTGATTAAACCTGCACAGCAACTGATTAAAGCTGTAGAGTCCGATGGTTTAGAGTTTCTAACTTGTTGTGACATAACATATATTAGATTGATCATTATAAATATACCTTACATTGGTTTAAAATGACTACTTTTGTCAACTTTATATCGATATTGGAAGTATATACATGAAGAATTATGTTGGTGTACATGCCAAAGTTCTGACCCCATGGGCTTCTGCAGTATCAGGTTCTATTAAATTGATTTGTATGTACCCTTCTCTGTATCAAGAAATGCTGGATATGTGTACCAGTATCTAAGTTGGATATGTAGAATCAAATTTAGATAAGCAGCTGATAAGTGTTTTGGTTTTGAAAATTTGAAACTTTCATCGGACTATGCAACTTTAAGTGGTGACTGGAGTTAGTATAATTAGACGGGTTTCTTGATTGTGAAATTCGATTTACGTAAAGGAGAGATGTGTAAACATTTAGCGTGTAATGCCGATGTGGACAGATTATAAAAGTGAAGCCAGTCTGGTGTGATTACTACTTGTCCGTCTGAATTTCCACTTGTCCACAGTACTTACCTTCATTACCTCAGTTAACCTCCATGGTTATGGATATAAAACTACACACATGAATCAAAACAACAAAACAAATGTAATAAATAATGTGAATTACATTTAAAGATAATGACAGAAAGCAAACAAAATCGTGAAATACATGTTTTCCAGCCCAAACTTTGCACTAGTCCAACGGTAAAGCTCATGCCATATTCTGCTTGTCCGTGCCTACTCTCAGTTGGACAATGTCTGTCAATATTACTTCGGTCCGCAGACTGGCTTGGAATCACAGCAGGTCTGGTCTCGGCTTAAAGGTGGCTCCAGGCTGTCAGGCGGGGCTGGGACAACTGATGGGGGTGTGGGGGTAGGTGTGTGGTGTGGGCGTGGGGGGTGGGGGGGGGGGAGTGGACGGGCAGTCTGCTGGATCCTGAGTGGTATAAGGAGCATGGAGACGAGTGGGTGAAATTGAGCGGACTCCACCACTGCTCCGGTAGGGTCGTGCTTGATTTAATCAGATCCACCATTTAGATCAACCCCCGAACACCTGCCTACCCGGCTGTCTCCCCCCCCCCTCCCTCCCCCGTCACCCACTCGCACCCTCACCGCCGAACACCTTCCAATGCCCGTGTACGGTTGGTGTAAGAGTGCGGAAGCGGGGTGTGGAGAAGACACGGTGTAATCTAATCTCAGGGTCTTCGCAGCCCCTTTTCCTGTGTCAGAACAATGTTTTAATCCTTCCCCTCCCCAAGTCTCCTCCCCCTCACTACCCCGCCCCCTCACTCGCCCCCACCCCCTCCCTACCCCTTCTCCATCATCAGCAACTCGAGCCTAAAAGGGGGCGTTACTAGCGGATGGTACCGGCGGTAGCTTGTGGTAGTTACCCGTGGGAGGCTGGTATTGTGGCTGATGAGTTGCTGTGTGGGTAGTTTTGTGGTTTGTGAGGGTGGGGGTGTGGTTTGTGTGGGTGGTTTGTGTGGGAGGTTTGTGTGGGTGGCTTGTGTGGATGGTTTGTAAGGGTAGTTTGTATGGGTGGTTTGTATAGGTGTCTGCAGGTACTGCAGGTATTGCAGGTATTGCAATACCTCAGGGAGGTTGATGCCCCTGCCCTACAGAGTTGTAAACCACTGCCTTGTGGTACAGGTTCTTGACAAAACCGAAGGCTAAGGGAGTAAACCCTAAACAAAAAAAACCATGTCATTGTGGCAGCATTAAGGGCGGTTGATATATGGAACTCCCGATATCTCCCGACCAGCCACTGCAGGGACAAATAGTTTTGTGCCTGTCTGGACATGTTCTTGCCAGTGTGAAACCTCTATTTGCTCTTCGAGAGAGTGCCGCTGGTAATGCTGGTAAGCCAGCAGCACTTCAACACTTTTGCAGGCAGCTTTCATGAAACTCATGGACATCACTCTCACAGCAGAGAGCTAAATGGAGAGTGGCAGTCAAGTAATGAAAGCAGTCTTTGTCGCATCGCAACTGACAGCATGATGATGGATATTCTGTGGTTTGTGTGGGCGGTGTATGCAGGTAGTTTGTGTGGATGCCTGTGTGGGTGTATGTGTGGGTGATTGTATGGTTTGTGTGGGTCTATATGGGTGGTTTGTGTGTCTGTCTGCGTGGGTAATTCTGTGGGTGGCTTGTATGGGTGTATGTGTGGGTGATTGCTTTTGTGGGTGTCTGTGTGGGTGATTGTGTAGGTGGTTTGTATGGGTAGGTGGCTGTATCTGGCTGTCTGAATATCTGTTCAGGTGGCTGTGTGGATATGCGCGTGTATAGCTGTGCGCCTGACACTGTGTGGGTGTCTGTGTGGGTGATTGTGTAGGTGGTTTGTATGGGTAGATGTGTGGTTGATTGTGTAATTGGCTGTATCTGGCTGTCTGAATATCTGTTCAGGTGGCTGTGTGGATATGCGCGTGTATAGCTGTGCGCCTGACACTGTGTGGGTGTTTGTGTAAGCATGAGTGAATATGCGAGTAGCCAATTACATGGCCTGGTGGGAAGACTAGACTGGTGTAGGAAAGAGCCTTCAGTGATCCAAGACACGCCGCCAACATCTCCGGTGGGCTGGGCAAGACAAGGCAGACTTCTCCACCCCCTCCCACTCTATCCCTCCACACACACACACACAAGCCCCCCCCCCACACACACAAGCCCCCCCCCCACACCCATGCCCACATTCTTCAACACCCATACCCACACCTAGTCCTACACCCACACCCACACCCATACCTACACTCACACACCCACACCCATACCCATACCCATACCCATACCCATACCCATACCCTTACCCATACCCATACTCATCCTCATACCCATGACCATACCCATACCCATGACCATGACCATGACCATGCCCATACCCATACCCATACCCATACCCAAACCCAAACCCATACCCATACCCATACCCATGACCATGCCCATTCCCATGCCCATGCCCATGCCCATGCCCATGCCCATGCCCATGCCCATACCCACACACACCCAACCCACAAATACACCTACACCCACACCCATACCCATACCCATACCTACACTTCCACACCCACACCCACACCCACACCCACACCCACACCCACACCCACGCCCATAAGCTTTCCGCGCGACATATTACGGGATTCACACGGGTCAGCGTGCTGCGGAGCGCGGGGGCCACCACTCTACAGATGGGTCAATTCGTTCTGATTGGTCTGGCATGATATTGGACAATTCATCAAAGATGAGTCCGGTGCCTCCCCCGTAACGGAGTGCGCCGACATTGTGGCCGACACGAGTCTCGCGTGATTCTCGCGTGATTCTCGCCTCAACCACACACACCACACACACACCTCGGCCGGACCTCGGCAGTTTCCGTCTGGTTAGTTCGTGCGCTGCCCGCCGCCCAGCCCTGGGGGCACTGCGGGCGGGAGTACAACATCCCCTGGAATTAAGGCGGAATGTGATGTCCTTGTCACGTGACATCAGCGCACCAATCGCTGAGCACGGCCCCGGCCGCCAAGATAGCCGAGTGGCTGCCGACAGGGCCGGCGACTTCCGGTCGTCGGGGAGGGAGTCTATTAACTATAGACTGCACATGACACCTCAAAATGGCGGCCTGGCTTCCCAGAACGATGTTCTCCAAAGATATATATTATCTTGTCTGAAATGGCTAATTTGGGGGGAAATTGTCTTATTCAAGAGGAGGGGGAGGGACATTTGGTGGTTTTTGTTTGCTTGTATTTCATATTGTTTATTGTGCACAGGCTACCTATCACCAAGCAGTTGTTCTTCACCGATAGCATCTTGCTGATTATTTCTTGGTGAGATGTATGCTTCAATATCGCCGAGCAGACCCCCTGGAATATACTTTCTAAGAAGCAGCAAGAGGGTACAGTATTGATCAATATTAATATGTGGATTCTGGCTACAGCAACAGCTTTTTTTCTATCATCAACATTGATGTGCCGATTTTGTGAAACGGTAATTCATTTAAATATAAATTGGGGCTTTTCATCAAATCTACTGATGCATCTATTTGGTGTAACAGTAATCAATTTAAACGTAAATGTGATATATATGATATTCATCATGTTTATAGCGAAGGCTTGTTGTATCAGCTGCAAATTGTTCCCTAGTATGCTATGTAAGTTAGAGAACAACCACCATAAAAATAGCTTGATCATTTATATCGATATATGCAATTTAAAAGAGTTGTTGCTGTTTCCATGCATCAGTCATTATTAATAACCCAATTCAGGCCCAATATTTCTAATAGTGGTTCAGCAATATGGATAATATGAAAAACTGAGCAAAATTACGCAAGGAGTTCTTTGCATTGCATGCAATCAATGGCTAATAAAGGGGTGGGGGTTAAAAGCAGATACTTGCTCATCGTATTTAATTAACCTGTCCATATGTTTTGCTTTAAAGTGAATCCAAATCCTCAATTCCGATCTTGTAAGACAAGACCCGGTCGAGTTACAGGAAACACCTAATTTCTGCTTCGGCCTAATGGTCGTTTGAGGGGGTCGGGTGGTGGAGCAGTATGGGGCTTTGTGTGGGTGGGGTGGAGGTGAAGATGGGGTGGGGGTCGGGGGTGGGGGTTAGGGGTGAGAGAAGGGATGTGGAGGTGACAGGTGGGGTACATCGATGTCATACAGGTGTGAAATTGGGATCATTGTCCCTGCACAGTAGAGCCTAACCCTATTGCCCCCTCGGGCCGGCGGCTAAACGCGTGGGTGACGGTGAAGCCTGTCCGTGATTACCGGCAAGCGTGTGTGAACTGTGGGAGCGCGTGTTGTGTGTGTGTTGTGTATTGTGTGTGTGGAGGACCTGTCTGTCAACGGTCCCTTGGATGCTCCACACAGGGAGTGAGGCTGTTCTACTAACTCACCATCTAACACAGTAACAGAAACACCGTTTCTCTCCCTTTCTCCCTCTGGCTGTCTCCCCCCCCCCCCTTCATTATGCGTCTCCCTCTTTCCCTTCACCTATGTCCCCCTCTTTCTCTCTATATACTTTATATAAATACACATGTATTCCTCTTTGAGCCGCCCTGTTATAACCTTAGATGTTGCCAGGCCGCAAAACTCCAACTACCAACCAACCAAAGACTAACGCGAACAGTTGGGAGTTGCTACTAAGTACTAGTTTGTTGGTTGGTTGTTGGAGTTTTATGTCCTGGCAACATCTAAGATCATATCAGGATGGGTACCGACTTGTGACAGTTTGCACTCGTGGTGACGCTATAGTACTCCTGCGCTGGGAAATCAGCCGACTGGTACCATGCCCCGATATCCCACCCAGTCACATTATCCTGACACTGAGCTAACCTGTCCTTGCCCTAGTCTATTAATGCTGAGTGCCAGGCTAGGAAGCGACAAGTGTCAATTTTGTAAGTCATAGGTTTGACTCGACCGGGAATCAAGCTCCTTAACCTTCCACGTTGGAAGGCTGTGCTCTATCAATTTGGCCACCACACCTGGTACAATGACTCCACTACCAGGCATATTCGGGAAATAGTTAGTCAGTTAGATAGATCCAACTTACATTACTTATACTCGTACAATTCTTACACACCACATATTTCGCAGCGACTGATTTTGGTCTCGTGGAGCGGTTAGTGAAGGTGGATGCTGGGTGGTGGCGCCACTGGTAGCGATTACTGAATAATCGGGAACAATAGTGAATAGATGATAACTAAGAACTTGCATTGTTTTTACTCCTATAAGTCTTTATACATCACCTGCATGTGACGTCATAATAGATACAATAGATACAATATAAATGAGCACACTATGCTTTATCTCTGTCTGAAATAGACAAACCAAGTTCCTGTCTGAAAGTGTAACATTAGTTCATCATCACCATCATCATCATGCTGTTGATCACAATGCGACAAAGACTGCTTTCATTTCTTAACTACCGCTCTCCATTTAGCTCTGTCCATGAGTTGGTCCTAATGTCTCTCAGCTTCAGGTTTCTCTTGATAGTATCCTTGAACCGGAGACAAGGGTATCCTCTCTTTCTCTGACCAGAAGACAATTAAGAATAGAGGAACATTAGTTCATATAGACCTATATTACATAGTCCCCAATCACGTGACTCCTCCCCATCGAGGGCCGCGCACTGATGTCGGGATGGCAGTGTTGAGATGTAGTAATTGGGCTGTCCAGCCGTGCCCACTTATGGGTGGCCGCCCCCCCCCCCCCACGGTTATACACTGACAGAATGGCCAACAGATTGCGATGCGCTCACCCGTTTTGTGGTCACTCACGGATATGGGTGGTGGGAGTGCCGTGTCGCAGTTTGAGCGCCCTGCCAGTTTCAGCTGACTGCATTACACTCAAACTCAAGGCATTGTCAATGGTCGTGAGAAATCTTCATACAGAAAATACAGAAGAAGTGAAATTTCTCTAAAACCACACCACCTATTAACAAATCGCTTAGTACACGTATAGAAAACATCTTTACCAAAAAGATTATATTAAATTTATACGGTTAGGGTTCTTGATTTCTATTTATTTTGAATAAAACTAATGGTTTGCACCGCGCGTACCGTCAAACTCAAGGCATTGTCAATGGTCGTGAGCAATCTTCATACAGAAAATACAGGAAAAGTGAAATATCTCTAAAAGCAGACCACCTAGAAACAAATCACTTGGTACACATATAGAAAACATCTTTACCAAAAACATTATATTAAATTCATAAGGTTAGTGACTATGCTGTTAGATTTTGACACATGCGCATGAAACTGACAGTCAGCTGAAACTGGCAGGGTGCTCAAACTGCGACACCGGTAGTGGTAGGGGTGTGTATGTGTGTGTGGGGGGGGGGTGATATGTGTGTGGGGGTGGGGATTGGGGAGGATTTGTCAGCAAGACCATAGCGCTCTGTATTCAGCCCTACGGCTGTCAACCTGTCTGGTGCGTGGGAATATTATCATGGGGTGGGGGGGGGGGGGGGAGTAGGAGGAGGTGTGGGTGGAGGGGAGGGGGTTCCCGCAGGTTAAACGAGTAGACCTGGCGGAGGACAAGGCGGGCTGGTAAGCAACAGGCAACTGTGAGAGACGGGTAGGGGTAGGAGTAGGGGTAGGGGTAGAGGACATGAGGAATAGGGTGGTGGTGGAAGGGATGGGGTAGAGGAATGGATTAGAGGAGGTCGTGGGTAGGCAAAAGGGGGTAGTGTAGGGGTAGGGCAGGGGCAGGGGCAGGAGATGGGGAAGTGGGGATTGGAGGAAGATGTGGCATGGTTGGGGTGGGAAAGAAGGGGTAGTCTAGGGGTAGGGGCAGGGTAAGGGGGTGGGAAGGGCCAGGGTTGTGGGGAGGAAGGGGTAGGGTATGGGTAGGAAAGTTTGAGGGGGTGGGAAGAGGGGGAGGGAATGCGGTAGTGAAAGGGGTAGTGAAGGGTGGTGGTGAAGGGTGATGGGGTGGGCTGGTGCAGGGTAGCTGGAAGGGGTAGGGGTAGAGGTAGAGTGAAAAGGTGGGAAGGAGAGGGTAAGGGTAGTGAATGGTGAGGGGGCGGAAAGGAGGGTGTAGGGGGAGGAAATTGTAAGGAGGTGGGAAAGGGAGTTAAAAATAGTGACCTCGTGGGAAGTAGGGTAGGGAAGAGGGTAGGATGGGCATGGAGAGGAAGGACTAGGTAAGTGTAGGGGCAGGGTGAGAGGGTGGGAAAGAAGGAGAAGCGGTAGGGGATTGGCTGGGTAAGTGGAATAGGGATAGGAGTGGGGAAGGAGTACAGGGATAGGAGGGGAGACATGGGGAGGGGAGGGGGGAGTAGGGGTAGGGGGGAAGTGCGACGGCGGAGAAGGGGATAGGGATGGGGAAGGGTTGATCGAGTGGGGGAGGAGACAGAGGGAGGGGGCACACAAAGTGGTGGTGGTAGTCGACCGACAGGAATGTTGCCTGCGAGGGGAACAAAATGTAGCAAACACCGTCACCTACAGCAGGCTGGTACCATTAAAGAAAATGGTGGCCTGGTAATTAGTAGTAATGTATATTTCAAACCAGGTGTGATGTATATTTCACACCGGCCTGTCACGTGGGCTACACGCTAATCGCCGTGCAAAGCGATCGATGTGCGCTCAATAACAGCCCAGTCAATCAGCCCAGCTTCCCAGAATTCCTTCGAATGTCCACTGTGGAGTGCAGTCTGTGTGAACGCATGGGGATTTCGCCTATCAGTTGTTGCACCGTACTTTACGGCATGGTGATTTCCTAATAGCAGATAGGCTACAATCGCTGTTCACATAGCAGCTTAATTCAGTCAACTAAGGTTATAGGCATTTGTGTTTATGTGTAATATGAATAAAGGTTCATAAAGTGTTATAGCTATACATACTCAGTTCCTGTAGTGCTATAGATACACACTCTATGACCCCTAATAGCCGATGTTTCAATTTTATGCTGGGAGTCGTTAAACAAATAAATAAACAAAAGTTATAGCTATCCTTATTCAGTTCCTGTAGTCCTAGCTAATACTTATTCAGTCCATGTAGTGCACTATATCCCTCCTCTACTCCCACTCTAGCAATGCAACTAATGCTTTCTCCTATATTATAGCCAACCCCAACACAAAAGAAGCTCAAACATCTACAGATACTACATAATCACCATGTAACCACAAAGGGCTACTAGAGCAAATAATGTGCCACTACTAAAGCAGACGAGAAGCCAAATAAAAGTTCATGTGAGAAGCACGCTGAAAATGGTTACCAAGGTGTGGAATGCCCAAACGGTAAAGGAACGACAAATTCCTGACCTAAAAACTTACAAAAAATATCTGTGCAAAATAAGGCTTGGAAACCCCCCACTATGCTGCACTGCAAAGGGGCACATCATATGTCATGGCCCACCAGCCGCACGCCCAATGGAAGGTAACCATGCCAAAAGTAGCCAGATAACACATCACACAGCTATGTACAAGCCGATGATATGTAAATAGGAGTAGGATAGTCTAGTAAAAAGAGTAGAACAAAATAAAATAATACATATATGCCAATAAAATCCAAAAAAAATAACCATACCAACCAATTATCTATCTGCTACTGAAATGCAGGAAATCAAATACCTTATCAGCATTTACTGTGTGGTAAGATAACACCAACATTACAACTCGCCAGCATTGAAAACAAGCCTGGGTACCCAGGCTTATATGATATGGACAGTATAAATACAGCCTCAACATATTTTTTTTTAAATGTGGTGTTCAAGTAGTGCATGTAAATAGTTTACCTATATGATATATTATACATGTATAATACTAATAACCAACCATGTATATGCAGCTTGTATGTTTACCTACGTTGCGCACTTTACTCCATGAGAGCATCCAATATATACAATATATAATTAAGTATTATATATCACATATATAATTAAGCACTCAGACAGTGGTGAGTAGTTTTGGATTAGTAGAACGTATGGAAGACTCCAAACATTAAATGTGCATATTCTGATAGTTTCGTGTGTCTGGCATATTTTCCTGAAGATAAATATATTAAGCTGATCATTTTATTCTACTTTAGATTAATTTGAAATAACTGGCTTTAAATTCTAGCACCATGTAAGGGAATATCAGGAGAGATCCTAATTTGTGACAGTGCACACTCATGGTGGCCTATCGGGCTGCCGGCACCATGACCTGATATCCCACTCAGTTACAATATCCTGACACTGAGCAAACCAGTCCTTCCCATACCGAATTAATGCTGAGCACCAGGATATAGCTCATGAAATAAACATTTTGTTAATCATTGAATTGACTCTGTTGGGGTTCGAACCCACGATCTTCCACACAACACTCTTACCAACTCAGCCACTATGTCCCGTCACCTAATATAAATACTTTCCAAGAAGAATGCCATTTCAATCAAAGATTCACGGTCAAATTCCAATCCAATATTTTAAGTACATGTCTCAATATTTCAGTCGCTCTGAAATGAAACCCAAATCTGAAAGACAAACTTCGGCAAAAAGAAAACTTTTAAATATCTTTAAATTAAGAAAGGTTATAATTTCCATTCGCAAACTTCAGTGTAAATAACCCAATAAAAACAATTGCCAATATGGGCTACACAAGCCCCGGGTATCTATCTGACAGCCTGGCTGCCATCTTGGTGCCACAAGGAAATGCCACTCAGAAAGTCACAGACAGTACATTGAATGAGTTAAGATTCTGATGGAAAATCAATACAGTGAATTATTATTTCACCTTCGTTGTGTTTTATGTCCGAAGAAAGCCCAGGAGACAGACATGTGTGATTGAACACAAATAAATACATCTGTCTGTATCTGTCCACCTGGAATTAGCAAATGGGCGCCGTGCATAGCAGAGTGGGTAGGTTGGTTGTTGGAGTTTTACGTCCTGGCAACATGTAAGGGCATATCAGGACAGGTACCGACTTGTCAAAGTGCGCACTCATGGCAACTTTATAAACCTATTTCATATGAGGTCAGCATAGGTATTTTGGTCAGTGCGGATGCTGCTTGGCTGCAGGACAACACACTGTCAGCCTGCAAACTCAATGGCTATGAGCAATCTTCATACAGAAAAAGTGAAATATCTCTAAAACCACACCACCTGGAAACAAACTGATTGGAACACATATAGAAAACATATCCAATGAACAGATCATATTAAATTTATAAGGTTAGGGTTCTGGATTTCTATTAATTTTGAATAAAATAGACGTTTTGCACTCCACGTACTGGCAAACTCAATGCATTGTCAACGGCTGTGACTTGTGAGCAATCTTCATACAGAAAAAGCGAAATATCTCTAGAACTACACCACATAGAAACAAACCGCCTGGAACACATGTAGTAAACATATTCAACGAACAGATTATATTAAATTCATACGTTTAGGTTTCTGCATTTCTATTAATTTTGAATAAAATAAACGTTTTGCACTGCGCATACCCTCAAACTCAATGGCAGTCTGCCTTCATTCTGCAGCCAAGCTGTGCGAGTATACACAATGTTTATAATCATTTGAAAGGTGTCTATAGTGCTACCCCACTGGGAGACCAGGCCATTGGCACGATGCCCCGATATCCCACTCAGTCACATTATCCTGACACTGAGCTAACCAGTCCTTGCCCTATCCTATTAATGCCCGAGCACCAGACTAGGAAGCGACAAGTATCAATTTTAAAGTCCTTGGTAGGACTCGACCGGGATCCGAACTCTCGACCTTCCGCACACGAGGCCCGCACTTTACCGGTGAGTGGGTAGCTATTCCATGGAAGTTTTCAGTTCAAAAGGCTCATCTCCATTAAGCTCAAGGTGCTGGACTCGAAATAACACGCATTAGTTAATTAAAAGGTAATCCGCACCCCCCCCCCTCCCGCAAAGAGCTCTGCTGAAACAGCTGCTGTTGTTTCACTGCTTAAACATGTCCTCGCTCCTGCGTTCATCGACCCCTGTTCGTGATGAACTCCTGCTTTGTGTGTTTGTTTTTGTGTGTGTATTTTTTTTTGCGTGGGCGGGGGTCTGGTTTGCCTGTCCTTCTGATAAAAAGGACACCTGATATGTGAGGACAGCAATGGTCTGGATGCGGAATTGTTCTTTGGATACATGTACTATTGTTGTAGATATTTGATATTTAAAATAGAATTTCTTACGAGGATCGTGGTGTTCCTAATTTTTTTTTAATACTATCATAATAAATTAATGTATTTATAAAAAATGCCAACCCATGTTTTCAAGTGAATAACAAAAATTGGTTTAATATTATATACATTTGAAATGGACTCTGTTCACTCCTCACTGTCACACGACTCACAGTGATGAATATAGCCTTTGTGACCGTTATGGCGTAAATTTAGTTTCTTTGAATGTTATATCCCGACAAGAACTAAGGTAATTTCAGGATGGGTACCGACTTCTCACAGTACACACTCATTGCAACTTTATAGTACAGCCCCACTGGGAGACAAGGTCACCGGCACCATGGCCCAATCACCCACTCATTTGCATTATCCTGACACTGGGCAAACCAGTCCTTGCCCTATCCTATTAATGCCGAGCGCCAGGCTACGTAACGACAAGGATCAATTTTGTAAGTTATCAATTTGACTCGACTAGGAAAATCAAAACACACGATCTTCCGCATTGGAAACCTCTGCTCTAGTGAATCGGCCACCGCATCCAGTCTGGTGTAAAAATCAATAGCACTCAATAACTATTCTTGAAACCAAACAACAACAACAAAATATAACAACAACAAATCCACACCCATGTACATAATTGGATCCCATAACGGGATAATCCGGATTGAGCCTGTAGACCTGTGGATTGGTGCGATCCTTAACGGACAAGTCCAATTGCTTTCCACCAGCTCTCACAATGATGTACTATTCATGTGCGAGGAGCAGTGGATCTTGTCAGACATATCCGGGCGCCCAATGAGGCTGCATTATTAAGGCGCCGTGCGTCTGGGTGTGTAGTCACAAATCCTCATAGACTAGCCACAATAATCCACCACCCTCCCGGCACATGGCCAGGCAGGGCAACACAGTGGGGGATCTAATCCAGCCTGGGATAGAGTGAAAAGTGAGAGAGAGAGAGTGTGTGTGTGCGCATGCGCATGCGCAGATGAGATGGGAGGTGCGAGGGTGGGAGAGTGGGCGGGAGAGTGGGCGGGGGAAGTGGTTGCTACAGGTGCTCAAGTGGGGCCACTTTATGGGTGTACTCTGCGCGCGCACTGGCTGCCGTCTAACATAGCCCCCCCCCCCCCGCCCCCCTGTTCACGCAGGCGTGAACACGCCATAGCGTGGTCATGCTTATTCGACATGCAGTTGGTCTTAACGCACGTAACCCGGTTGCAGCAATGGTAATGTCTGGGTCAGTGCGCTGTGGTTATTTTTGTATTAGTACATGCAGCAGATTCACATTCATAGTTGGTTGTTGGTTGGGTGTTGGAGTTTTACGTCCTGGCAACATCTAATCTCATATCAGGACGGATACCAACATGTGACAGCACGCACTCAATGCAACTTTATAGTGATGCCCAACTGAGATACCAGCCCACTAGCACCACAACCTGATATCCCACTCAGTCACATTATCCTGACACTGAGCCAGTCAGTCCTTGTCCTATCCTAATAATGCTGTGGACCTGGCTAGGAAGTGACAAGTATCAATTTTTAATCAGGTTCGAACCTATGGGCTCGAATCTCACGATCTACCACCACGGAAGACGGACGCTCAACTCATTCGGCCATCTCGATTCGTTCCACAGTTATATCACACATTCAGACTACCATATGTGTCATATATGGTTTATGCCTATTCCTTTTCTGTATCATATATGTTATATATTTATATATTTAATTACATATCTATAGATGCTGTAATGCAGAATTGTGTTGCAGAATTGTGTACTTATTGCACTGCCTATTAATCTGGGAGTGGGAGACCCACTCAGTGTTGTAATGCCCGGTACACACCTACCGTATACGATTCGCGCACTAAAACTGGATGGCCGACGCAACGCGCTCCGACTCGGTCCATCCCGTTTGCGACTTAAAACTGACGACAGAGGGTGCGCACATATACCGATCGGATGTGTGCACATATACCGTCCGATTCGCGACTGCGTTCCACGAACCTGGTGTATTTAGCGCGAACTACACTGGCAGCAGCGCCTCCTAGCAGTTGTTGATCGGCCGTCGGTCAGCAACGCTAGATGGCGCCAAGTTGTTTTTAGCGCTCCGACTGGCGTCGGGGCCGTGAACCGTCGGTGAGGTGTGAAAGCTGCGGGCCCGGGGGATGGCGAGGGGACGTTGAGCACCGGGCGTCGGGTGAGGCGCGGCGCGGGGAGGGTCTCTTCCTCTCCTCTCCTGCGTGACAGCCCGGGGCGGGGGAGGGTCTCTTCCTGTCCCTTGCCGCGCATAAAATGCAATGCTTGCTGTGCATTTCGACCAAACTGACCAGCAACATGGCACCGCGTTCAACTGCTCAAAAGCGAGCCACGGCTCTTGCGCTCGCTTTGCTTGTCATACGCCGTCGCCGACGACGTCGGAGGATTGCTCGAAATGTGTGGGTTCGGCCACACATCGCTCAAAGACCGGAGCTAGGAGCATTCAATGCCCTGATGGCCGGTCTACGCAGGGACGAGCCACAGGCCTTCACCAACTTCAGCCGTATGCCGTCGGAGCAGTTCGACGAGTTGTTGCACCTGGTGGAGGGTCGTATCGCGCGCCACAACACCAGATATCGAGCGTCGATATCGGCTGCGGAGAGGTTGGCCGTCACGCTGCGATTCCTTGCAACTGGTAAGGACTTAATTTTATTATATTTGTCTCCGCTCACATTTAAATATATTCAAATTGAAATAAACCGATATATAATTGAGTTGAGCAAACATATTTTCTTAGTCCTTGTCATATTTGTTATGAATTGTAAATCACAATTTTTAAATCACGACAACTCGAAATGTAAATAAACCGAAATAATATAATTTTGTTTGTAGGTGAATCCTTCCGGAGTCTCAGCTACCTGTTTCGTGTGGGGGCAACCACCATCGGCCAAATTGTCCCCGAGACCTGCGACGCCATCTACCAGTCGCTGAAAGAAGACTATTTAAAGGTGAGATTGTTTTATATAGGTTTTTTATTGAAGTGCACACAACCTAAAATGAAAACCGTAACCACGTTAGAATACAGTAACAACTGCCACAGCAGGTTTCAGAGCTACATGTTTGGCGCACTTGAATAACGTTAACAGACTATTTTAGTTTTCATACTCGGAAAATTGAGCCGACTCCAGCATATTTACGTACGAAAAGCCACCACCGCTCCCCGACGGTCCGGGTCTGTTATGAGTGTCCGCCTGCGGGTTTCTTTGGCGCGCCAAGTTTCGCGCCGCCAGGATCTTCATGTTCCCGCGGAAACACGCCTGGTCAATGTCATTCTGCACAACCATCAACACTTCCGGATCTGTGATGGTGCGTAGTCTGTTGGTAACGTGCTTGCCGAAAGTCGTAAGCGCGTCTTCTGGAGGGGCATTTGTGTCTTCCAGGTTCTTGATAACAAGGTTCATGAGATCGTCGTCTCCTCCGTCGGCCTCACATCGCTTGCGTTTGGACTGTGGGGTGCTGGTGTTGTTTCGGAAGGATCCTACCTCTGGGGGATCGTCGCCGACCGTACTCAGATTGGGAGAAGACACACTCGGGGTATCGGCATCTGTCTCTGTCTCCTCTGTCTCCTCTGTTTCTTCGTCGGCGTCACGGTTTACCTGCGAGCGTGAATAGAAAAACAATTTAGTTTGTCGCCAAAAACGTGTAACTTTATTTCTTAATTTCGTAATTTTAAGTGTCGTTGTATTTTTGTTTTTGCAGACCCCGTCGAGCCCGGAGCAGTGGGGGAAAGTCGCTGACCAGTTTCAGGCTAGATGGAACTTCCCCAACTGTATCGGCGCCCTGGACGGGAAGCACATACACATCAAACCCCCCGCACACTCCGGGTCAACATTTTACAATTATAAACACACGTTCAGCATAGTGTTGATGGCCCTGGTAGACGCCGACTATCGGTTCATATTTGTAGATGTGGGATGCAACGGCCGGGTTAGTGATGGCGGCGTGTTTTCCGGATGCACCCTTCAAGAGGCTCTGGAGAACCGAGCAGAGTCGTTCCCACCCCCCCAACCACTACCCGGGGATGATCGGCCTTTGGGTCACTACATTGTGGCGGACGATGCCTTTCCCCTCAAAGATTATTTGATGAAGCCGTTCAGCCACAGAGACATGCGCCTGGATCATCGGATCTTTAATTATCGGCTGTCGCGCGCCCGACGTGTCGTTGAAAACGCGTTCGGCATCCTGTCCAACAGGTTCCGCATGTTTTTGACGAACATCGCATTAGCGCCAGAAAAAGTCGAGAAGATCGTCATGGCGGGCTGCGCCCTACACAATTTCCTGCGGGAAAAGATCGGCACCACAGCTACAGCTGACTACGAAGACCCTGCGACGCACTCGGTTACTCCCGGGTCATGGAGAGGCGATCTGGAGCTACGTCAGGCGACATTCCCATCGGGAACCAACGCAACGCAACGGGCCAAGACACAACGGGATTACCTCGTCGAATATGTAAACTCAGCGACAGGGGCTGTCCCGTGGCAGTCGGCGATGATCTAGACTGTATATATGGCTTAAATAGTGTAACGCGTGGACTACCAGCTCGCTCTGTGATCCTACGTAGTATATCGGAATGTGTATATATGTCTATTTGTATCTGTTTTCTTAAAAAAATTTTGTATATATGTTTTTGTAAATAAATGTGTATAAATTGTACATAAACCATTACGTTATAATTTGGAACTTCTAATTAACTACGTATCAGTACCTCAGCAGCTTGCCTGCATCTTGGCGATGGTAGTGGGTTGTTGGTCACACTCTGCCGTCGCTGCAAGTGGGGTGCCAGGAACGAGAGCGACGTCTGTATCCATTTTTGACGGGCGGTCAGACGCTTTCCTGCAGAACCCGAGGCCGCTTGTTTCCGGAAACGTGTAAAGTGGGTGCGGAGATTCGTCATCCTTTTCTGGATGGACGCCGCTGTAAAAACAAATTATAGCCGTCTTGTATTCTATTGTATAATAATTTTCGGCATGTTGACATACAACGCGAGCCGTTTCACGATTAGAACAATTTAGTTTTGTGGTCATTAAGCTGATTATTTACGTTCCGCGATTACGATTACGATTACGATAACGATTTTTTGTAAACTTTTCAACGACCCAAAAAGTAACTTTGATTTGAAAAACAATAACTTTTAGTGTATTTTTCATGTGAGAGCGATGCCCTAAGCAGAAGCCAGCCGGCACTTTTTCAACCGTCGGCACATTTCACAACAATGATGACAAACAAATTCAATATTCTCGGGAAAAATGGGCGTACCTGACTGTCCAA
The DNA here is from genome assembly GCA_030323885.1 of Branchipolynoe longqiensis. Classification (NCBI taxonomy): domain Eukaryota; kingdom Metazoa; phylum Annelida; class Polychaeta; order Phyllodocida; family Polynoidae; genus Branchipolynoe; species Branchipolynoe longqiensis. The sequence goes on along the minus strand of CM059187.1, from coordinate 117,191,967 downwards.
TTTCAGCGGAGATCGCCGCCAACGCGCCTACTTTCTTGACTCTGTTCGAATACTCTTGGCAGGATACATCAAACAGACATGGCAGAGTTTGCCACATCTCTACCATCGCTACCTCCGCCTCGTTCGTCCAGTCCGCCATTTTGTAGCGTACTTGTATGGACAGGGTCACATGACCGTTCCCGGCCCGGCGATTGGCTGATGCGTTAAAACCCCGACGCGATCGATCGCCGACTAGCACACACCTACCGTATACGATACGACTGACCGCTCACATATACCGATTCACGAACGGGCCGATTCGTTTTTCGAATCGGCTGCGATTCGAGTTGTAAGCTCTAAAACTGAGTTTTATACGCGAATCGTAAGCGTCTAGTGTGCGCGGGGGCCGCACACCTAACGACTAAAACTCAGTTTTATGCGCGAAACGGGCAGTTTTAGATCGTATACGGGAGGTGTGTACTAGGCATAAGTTGCCGACCAACGCCATTGCATTGCTACAACCTACTAGTACTATTAGTACTACATTTCTACGATCTGTTATTACATTGTTACAGTCTGTCATCACATTGCTCCAAGTCTGTCATTACTTTGCTACAATCTATCATTGCAGTGTTGCAGTCTGTCATTACATTTCTGCAGTCTGCCATTATATTGCTACATCCTGACATTATATTGCTCTAAGTTTACCATTACATTTTGCTACAGTCTGTCATTACATTGCTGTATTCGACCATGAACTTTCTACAGTCTGTCATTACATTGCTACAGTCTACCATTACATTGCTACAATATGTCATGACATTGCTACAATCTGTCATTACATTGCTGTAATCTACCATTAAAATGCTAGTCTACCATTACAT
>CM059187.1:116896578-117190604 GCA_030323885.1 Branchipolynoe longqiensis | reverse complement strand
ATTACTGGTAATTTGGCGTGAAATGAGATCGTTGATTAACAGCGTTTTTCTGTTAGCACCTGGTTGGGCTTGTGGCTGCCGCTCGCTCACACTGCCCCCCCCCCCTCGCTCCCCCCCCCCCACCTCCCCCCTCCCCATCGCCTTTCCCCCTTCTGCCTCCCCGTCCCCCTGGCAGATGTTGCTGGAATTTCGCAGTCCCAGGGTCGTCCACTACTACAAGCTAAGCCGACTATATAATACTTACTAAATACACACATACATACCACCAGAGCGAGTGGCGGCTGGTGCCGGTAGTGGCGCCACCATCGGGCAGAGGGGGAGGCAATGTGGGTGATGCTCAGCAACACGGGTAATTTGACATGCATACAATGCGTACATGCAACCTCGTAGTAAACTAAGGAAGGCCTCATGCTGCCACCTGTCGAAGAACGATTGTATTAGTATATGCCTTGTGCGCCAGCGCCGCCGATCTTCACTTTCGAGATAAGAAACCTGATTACCCTAACTAGTGCTATCGATCTGCAATCTGCAGTCGCATTCTTGAACTAATTAACCTTACAAGCCTATATAAGGCCAGGTCCTGCAGCACTGAGCTCACATCGACACAGGCACAAGGACACTGACCAGCCTTAAAATTGCCACCCACCCACCCCTATGTGACATTGTCGAGGGCAAGGGTTAAAGCTTCTTGACCTCACTGTATTTGAACTTGCTGTTAAAATTGAACTTTGTATTGAACAAAAACTTACACTGCTGGTACAAAAATAAATCCAACTTTAAACTTATCTGCTGTGTTGTTGTCAAATTATACAGAATGCATACAATATTTATATGGACAATAGATTCCCTTTCACGCCTTTATAGTCGTATAATTCGTCATACATCATATACATGTATATGGGATAGTTTGTTGGGTGTTTGTGTCCTAGCAAAACCTATTGACATATCAGGATGGGCACCGACTTGTGACAGTGCTCGCTCATGCCGACTTTATAGTGCTGTCCCACTGGGAAATCTGGCCGCTGGCACCATGCCCTGATGATATCCCATTCAGTCACATTATCCTGACACTGAGCTAACCAGTCCTTGCCCTATTCCAGTAATGCCGAGCGCCAAGCTAGTATCAATTAAGCAAGCCTCCACTTTGTAAGTCATTGGTTTGACTCGGCCGGGATTCAAACTCCTGACCTTCTGCTCTGGAAGCCTGCACTCTACCAATACGGCCACCGGGTAGAGTATATATATGGTCAAACCTCTCTAACCGACCACCTCCACAGATCGACCACATCCCTATATTGGTCGCTTTATTTGGGTCCCAAACAATAGCCCATGCAATACCATTGTGACGATTTAAAAACACCCTCACTAAATGGACCATTTAAAGTTGGTCCCATGGTCAGTCGATTTACAGAGGTTTTACTGCAGATACAGTAAAATCTCTCTAAATCGACAGATATTTATATATATATAATACAAGTCTACATAGTTAGTAGCAAAGAGTATGGACTTGAAGCCGCATTAAATTGTATCTGGTGAATGAGTAAATCTAGCTGAGTGGTGTGTGGTGTGGTGTGGTGTGTGTGGTGCGTGTGGTGTGTGTAGTGTGTGTGTTGTGTGTGTTGTGTGTGGTGTGTGTGGTGTGTGTGGTGTGTGTTGTGTGTGGTGTGTGTGGTGTGTGTGGTGTGTGTGGTGTTGTGTATGTGTGTGGTGTATGTGTGGAGGTGTAATGGTGGACGTGGTTGTGGGTCAAGCTGCATGGAGCAATCTTTAACACACTCATTACTCATCGGATGGGAGCCGGGGGCTGCCCGGAGTGCTCAACAGGTCGCAGTAATGGGGTCGGCAGCCCCGGCGGCTTAATATCCGGCGCGTCCAATCAGAGGCTGCCAATTACACCGTCTGCCAGGGTGCGGGGTGGGACTGTTTGCGCAGACTCCCGATGTTCCCACACACGTGACTTCCTTCCGCGCCTGAAACCCCACACCGCGCCTCGGCTCGTGCCTAACCATTCCTCCAGTCCGCCAGCCTCTCCCCCAGACCCACCCCCACGCCCTCTACCCCGCCTTCCTCCACTCCCCCCCGCCCCCCCCGTTTACCCCCCCCCCCCCCGCCCTCTCGCCGGCCTCCCTCCGCCCTCTCCCCGTCCTTCCTCCTCCGTCACTCCGCTTCCCCTCAGCCCTCTCCCCGTCCTCCCTCCTCCCCCACCCCGTCCCCCCACCCACTCCCCGGCCCCCCCCGCCCTCTCCCCGTCCTTCCTCCTCCCTCACTCCGTTTCCCCTCAGCCCTCTACCCGGCCTCCCTCCGCCCTCGTCCCAGCGACTCCTCGTCTGGAGACCGGCTTCTGGAGATTGTTGCTTCCTGAATCAGGAGCATTTTCTTTCTCTCCTGCCAGTTACTTTCCTATCCCTATCCCCGCTTTTCCCCCTCTTCCTCCTTTTCCGCCTCTTCCCCCATTTCGACCTCCTTTCTCCATTTTCGCTTCCTGCCTTCCATTCACACTATTTTTCTCTCCTTCCGTTCCGTCCCCTTCCCTTCACACTCATTTCCTCCCCTCCCCCCTCCCCTCCCCTCCCCTTCCCTTCCCACTCCCGTCATTCCAACTCCCTTCCATTCATTCCCCCTTCACCCCCCCCCCCTCCGCTTCCTCCTTCCTCTTTCTGCTCTCCACCCCTTCCCCCTTCCTCCCCTCTTCTCCTCTTCCACTTTCATCCTATTCACCCCTCCTTCCGCCGTTTCACATTTACTCCGTTCATTCTTCATCACTCTTTCCTCTCCTTCAATACTCCTCCCCCTTCATCCCTTCATCTATGAACCCTTCACTTCCCCTTCACCCCTTCATCTTTCACCCCTTCACCTCCCCATTCCTCTCCCCCTTCATCACTTCATCTATCAACCCTTCACCTCCCCTTCATCGTTCACCGCTTCCCGTTCACCCTTTCATCTTTCACCCCTTCAACTCCCCTTAACCGCTCATCTTTCACCCCTTCACCTTCCCCTTCATCCCATCATCTTTCAGCCCTTCACTTCCCCCTTTTCCTTCCCCATCACCACTTCATCCCATACTTATTCACCTTCCTCTTCATCCCTTCATCCTTCACCATTCTCCCTCACCCCCCCCCCCCCCCCCCAATCCTCCAAAACCAGCAGGATCACGATAAGCAGGGCGCTCATAGTTCTTTTTTTCAATAAAACCTCTTTCCTGGACCTAATTATTTCACATCTAAGTTTATGCGGCTTTTCGCCATACACTTCTCGTCCCTGTTTACCTTCAGCGAGGAAGGCTTCCCGGCTCGGATCAACCTAGGTTTGGTGGTGGCTTCACAGTGTCGCCGTGTCGCCATCTCAATGTGGCTTCCAGCAGGACAATCTGGCTTTTCGGTGACACCAGACTGCCTTCCAATTAGTTGATTCCCAAGTAACGCTCCAGTCCTGCTTCTCAAATCCTACCTGAGCCAAACTCCTCCACTCCCACCCCCTCCTCCAGACTTTTACTAAGTGGTGTTGCCCACAGGACACACCGTTGAACCAGAGATGATAGACTATCTATATATGTATATATAAGGTGCATATATATATATAAACATACTGTGTATATACAAAATATATACACAGGTGTAGCGCGCACTAATATATATGTGGCCGAGTAGGAAATTGAGCCACATAATCCTGACACTGAGCTAACCAGTCCATACCCTATCCTAGTAATGCCGAGTGCCTGGCTAGGAAGCGACAAGAATCAATTTTGTATGACATTGGTTTGACTCGACCGGGAATTGAACTCCTGACCTTCCGCACGGGAGGCCTGCGCTCTACCGATTCGGCCAACGTGTCCGGTGATGTCTTTATGTATACACAGTAAAACCTCTCTACATCGATTGACCAGTCCATTTAGGGAGGTACATGTGGTCCGTTTAGTGATTTAGAATATGGTTACAATGGGACCCAAATAAAGCGACCGATATAGGGGAGTGGTCGACCTGTGGAGGTGGTTGGTTAGAGAGGTTTTTCTGTATATCTATATATACGTATGTATATATGTATATATATATATATGACTGATATATCCACTGGACATAGAGTGCCTCCTATTGGCGGCTTTCCGCTCTTTCCTTGAGTGTCTTTTTCGCCATGAATACCATTTCAGAATTTCGCCATCTGGGTGTCAATAGAGCGTCACCTAAAAGGGATTCGTTTTGGGGACCCCCGTGTCTCAGAGGTATATTCACGATCCCCTTCTGATGGGTCTCAATGAGCCGCCTCCCTTATGCCACGTGGGGAACCTGGCTTATAGATTTGCATTTCTCACTCGTCAATCCTCCGGCACTGACGCCCTTGAAAATGCACTCCCCACCAACCTCCACCCGCAAACTCGCACCCCATGGAGCCATCTTCCCCCCGTGGGCTGTGAGCATTCAGTGCTAATACTCCTTGCAGCAGCTCCCAAGTCCTGCTCCGGTCCTGCTTCTCAAAATCTGGCTGAGCCAACACTCTTCCACCCCCAACCCCCTCCTCCAGACTTTCACTGGGTGTGCCTGCACACAGGAGGCACTGCTGAACAAGAGCAGATAGAATATGTATGCATATATATATATATATATGCATAGAATATGCTTATATAGCTGAACTAGAGCTGATAGAATATGTATGTATGTATAGAATGTATATATGCTGCATAAGCCATTACATGAATATAATAAGCCGGAAGATCCCATCTACTCCCCAACCACTAAGTCATTGGCTGGTTACCTCATCTAGCGATATGACCTCACCTCCCCATGTGGCAACACCTACTCACCCATGCCTCAGAGTCCATTACGTTCACTCAATGAACACTATATACAAAATGTGTATCCCGGTGTAGGGCGGACTCAGATGCCCCCCCCCCCCCCCCCCCTGATGTTATATGTGCATCGTCGGCTACTGCGGGTTCAATCTAGCAGGTGTCGCCACTGTCTGGGCATGTACATACTCGTGGGGCGCGCACTCTTCACAGTTTGTCCCGAGTCCTTGACTTGTACAGGTTCCGGCGCTATGAATTGTACTTTCTTTATATTAGAATCCGAAGGCTATTGTCAGGCATTGGATATATATACGTATATAAATATATATACATAATCTATACAAATATATATGTATTATCACTCACAAAACCTCAACACCCTCTTCATCAGTGCGACCCTTCCCAATGCTTTTCTCTACATGAATCTCCAACAGCGGTACCCACCCACTCCCCATCCAATGACAACACAACACACACAACACATACAACACATACAACACATAAAACATACACAACACACACAACACACACAACACACACAACACACACAACACACACAACACACACAACACACACCGACCAGCCTATCTACTCAGAACTTTGCAAGAAGCCCTTGACGCCCCTTGACTTTCATGGCGCCCACACATCCCCGCATGCTAATGTCTTCCGTGGCTTGCAGGGTTGAGGGGCGAGGTAGAGGAGGGAAGGTGGGTGATGGGTTGAGGGGGGGGGGGGGCGTCGGGAATACCAGGCAGAAAGTCTAGAGGCGGGGAGGCGGCATGTCCTGCCTGTGTCAACAGGGGCTGCCACACAAAGGGCACGGAGGAACAGGCCGTGCACAGGGCGCGGGGGGGGGGGGGGGGGGGGGGGAGGAGGATCGGAGTGGGGGGAAGCTGCATAGAAAGCCGGCCTAAAGGATGAGCTGTGGGGCCCGAAGCCCCCCTGGTGACCCATATAGTCTAGCACCTAATGTAGCCAAGTGCTGTATTGTAAAGATGTTTTAATCGACCGAATTCCTAAGCCGGGACCACCACACTTTAACACCACACGAGGATACGTTGTATATATACATATATAGGTGTATATATGTACATATATATATGTGTGTATATATGTGTGTATGTATTATATAAATATGTATATACATATATGTATATGTATATATGTATACATGTATATATATGTATGTATTTATGTATATATATATGTATATATATGTATATGTATATATGTATATATATATCGGTATATCTATTTTTTTAATCCTCCAGTACGAGTGAGGTTCCTGCCTCTGCTAGGTACAGTAACAGCCGGTGGGGGCGCCACAGATCGCACTGGGCAAGTACAGGAAGGTGTGTAATTGTTTAGGGAGTGTCACATGCGTGTGGCGAGTGTCAGCGAGGAAGACGCATCAAGTTGGTGCCACCCGGCGAGGCAGTAGGCCTGACCAGTAGATGACTGGAGGAGTGCTAGTTATGGTGGACCAACCAGCAGAAGACTGGTAGAGTGTCGGATAAGATGACATGTGGAGGTAGTTCATAGTTAATCAGCTTTCGGATAATTATACTCTTAGAATTACTAATACATCACATAAACACCAGACCCTCCTGATATGTTGGAAGACGTAAACTTCAATAAATAAACAAACTATTCATATGCCAGAATTGCAGAAGGGGAGACTTTACTATATATATATATATATATATCGTTAATTAGTTCATGTCTTATTTATATATCTTATCAGCAGCAGATGCCGTGAAGAATGGTCTGTTCTGGGTTGTGTATAATTAGGAATCCTCCACTCCTGGCTTAGGTTTAATTAGCCTTCGGCTTTATACATAAACAACGTGCTATATATATAAGTATATACACGGTTCTGGTTAGGTATTGCTCTATATGTGCGACAAGCTGGCTGGTCTTATAACACGGTGATGTATGGGCGTGCTGTTCTCGTACCCCTGGAAGGCACGGTGCCGGGGTCTCGTTATCAAGGACAGCGGTCATTATCTGTCGGGAGGCCGGCATTTGGCCTTCTTTCTCCTATCCCCAGCATCCTCACCCTGGCACTCTCCCCAACCCACTCCCCGCCCTACCCCGCCTCTCCTCCGTCCTCGATCCCCTCCTGCCCGCCACCCGCCACCCCCTTCCCCACCTCTCCTCCCGCCCCCAATAGCCACCCCGCCCGCCTCTCCCCGCCTCTCCTCCCTCCCCAACCGCCACATCGCCCGCCCCGCCCCGCCCCGCCTCTCCTCCCTCCCCAACCGCCACATCGCCCGCCCCGCCCCGCCCGGCCTCTCCTCCCTCCCCATCCGGTGCCTTCTCCCCGCCTCACCTCTCTCCCCCACCTGCTTCCCACCTCCAGCTTCCACACATCTAGCTGCACCTCCCCAAATCACCGCCGCCTCCCCATCTCTCCCCCTCCTCGTCCTGCACCCTCTCCTCCTTCTTCTTCCTCTCCTCCTTCTCCTCCCTCTCCTTCCTCGCCCCCACCTCCATGCCTCTCTCCCTTCTACCCATGCACACCGCCCCATGCCAGCCGTTCTTCTCTCCCCCTCCCGTTCCCCTTCACAGTCTCTTCCTCTCCATCTTCCCCATCCCCGTCCCCGTCTCTCCTACACTGCCCACCGCCTCCTCACCGCCTTTCCTCCCCCTTCTACCCCCCCCCCCCCCCCCCCCCCCCCCCCACCAATCGCCACCACCACGACCGCCGTCCCCATCCCTCCTTCCCCGCCCACCGCCTCTAGGCGCCCCTCCCCCTTTCCCTTCTGACCCCCCCCCCCCACCCGCCGTCCCCGTCCCTCCTTCCCCGCCCACCGCGCCCCTCCCAGCCTCGCCTCCCTCAAGCCCGCCGAGGCCCCGCCGAGATAGTTGGCCTCCCCATGGGAACTGGCAGGAGCTTTACTGACCATGTGCACGGGGACCCTTGGTGATACAACCAATCAGTCGGTATGTATTCGCAGCGAAATATACTCTCCAACGTGTCCACTACCATTAGAACGTCATCCTCTATCTAGAACTACAGCTGTGCAGTGTAAGAGCAAACCTATTTATAAACAAAAGTATATGGATCATGCACATGAAAGATCCGAATGAGAAATTTGCACTTGATCCTCATCATCATCATCATCATGCTGTCGGTCGCGATGCGACAAAGACTGCTTTCATTACTTGACTGTCACTCTCCATTTAGCTCTCTGCTGTGAGAGTGATGTCCATGAGTCAGTCTTAATGTCTCCCAGCTTCAGGTTTCTCTTGATGGTATCCTTGAACCGGAGACGAGGACACCCTCTCTCTTTCTGTAACCAGAAGACAGTTGAGAGTATAGGATCTGCTTTGGTAGCCTGTCTGATGATATCGTCATGAGGTCTCCAGTCCACCAAAGATTCTTTTTGATCAAAAGATAGAGGGCAGCCCTGTCCATTCACGTATTTCCTTATTTGTCACTTTGTCCTTCCAGTTTAGCCTCATGATCGAACGCAGATGAAACATCATAAAGGCATGCAGCTTTTTCACCTGTCGTCTGTACACTGTCCAGGCCTCGGCTCCTTATAGTAGGGTGGATAGCACGATTGCACGGTAGATCTTGCCTTTGACCCACATGGACACATGGTGGTTGTTCCAGAGTCTCTGGCATATGTGGCTGAAAGATGCGCTAGCCTTGGACATCCTCCTCTGTATTTCAGCATCAATGCATCCATCACTTGATATAGTGCTTCCGAGGTAGGTGTATTCCGGAACAGAGTTCAGCTTGTTTCCGTCAGCCATGATATCCTCCTCTCGGATTCTCGTAGAGTTTGGTTGGTACAGCACCTCCGTCTTCTTGAAGTTAATCTTCAGGTCGAACTTCTTTGATGCATTGGAGAAAGTGTCCACTATTTTCTGGATCTCTTCACCAGAGTGGGCAAGCTGTGCACTGTCATCTGCGAATAGCAGCTCTCTCACCAGTATTCGAGTAGTCTTGGTCTTCGCTCTGAAGAGTGTGATGTTGAATAGGTCAGCGCTCTGTCTGGACTGTATATAGACGCCATCCCCCATGCCTCGGAATGCCTCCTCGAGCATTGCTGATAGGAAGATGGAGAAGAGGGTGGGGGGCCAGTACACAACCTTGCTTGACCCCATTGGTAACCCCAAATGATTCAGAGACTTCCCCTCCAACACTAACATTCGCCATCATTCCCGTATGTAGAGCCTTGATCATAGTTGTGAACTTCTCTGGGCATCCATACTTCCTCAGTAGCTGCCATAGCCTGGTACTCCAGACTGTATTGAATGCCTTAGTGAAATCGACAAATACCATGTACAGTGGTCGGTCCTGCTCAATGGACTTTTCTTGTAGCTGTCGGAGACAAAATATCATATTCACGGTGCTCTGGTTACCTCTGAAGCCACACTGTGTCTCTGGAACTACATCAGGTGTTATGTGAATAGATAGTCTGTTGAGGAGGATCCTGGCGAAGATCTTGCCTGCTATGGAAAGAAGAGCGATTCCTCTATAGTTCCCACAGTCTGTTCGATCACCTTTCTTGTAGATAGTTACAATGCTGGCATCCTTCCATGCTTGGGGCCATACATTTCATGAAAGCTGCCTGCAAAAAGTGTTGAAGTGCTGCTGGCTTTTGCAAGTTACCAGCAGCACTCTCTCGGGGAGCAAATAGAGGTCTCACATGGCAAGAACATGTCCAAACCGGCGCAAAACTATTTGTCCCTGCAGTGGCTGGTCGGGAGATGTTGGGAGTTCCATACATCAACTGCCCTTGATGCTAATGTCCTGAAATACGGAGAATAGTTTTTTTCCGCTTTTTATGCATTTAATATTTTTGTTGATACATTCTTCGATTAATCACGGGGAAGTTCAATCGTGTACAACTGGTTTTTCTCATTCCAAAAAAGTGATTGTTTGGATTTAGCTATGATTCGAATCCGGGGCTCGAATCCCATGAATTGTCACACGGGAAGCGGGTGACAATAGACCATGCCATTTCGTCTGGTGACGGGACATGTACTATATTTGGAATATGGTACCCAAATGCACAATAGGCGGCTAATTGCAAAAACCCTCTCTTGGATTTGGATGTTTACACTGAGCGATAATTAATAGCAATAGCATAAGTAAAGGTTCTGTCGGTCTGAGCGATAATAGGTGAAGTTTGGTTAGTAAAGCCATTAATTGGTTCGGTCTTTGTTGTCCTAAGTGATAGAGCATGTCTGTGCATACACAGGCGTATAGTACGGAGGCCAGCCGCCAGGGATCAAACAAAACTGTCAGCCTTGTTTGTATGTAGCATTGTGAAGACCCCCCCTCGCCCTACCCCCGCCCACACACACGGACACACAAACCAAACACACAAAATAACACCCCCTTCTGGCGTATGACGTCACGACAGTCAAAGGCATACATATATAATGCACATTTGGTACCACATCGCTCTTTCTCTCGTTACTTGATTCATGGGCACTTGTCAGCAATATATGCAATGCGCCGAGAGCCTGCCATGGCTCATTTATTCTACTTTTCTTGTGTGGTTATTATGCGCTTAGAAAAAGCATTGCATTTAAGTGACGCATATAAATGTCCTATCACTGTATCAGGCAGACGTACTGTTTGTCATCGCTCTATGAGCAACTCATTATGGCTTATCCCGCTTTCTAATTAAACCATGCGGAATAATTTGTTGTGGGTCAGGATTCCCATCTCATTGACTGCAGATATCGTCAGAATGACAATCAACTATCTTTACCAGCTCCTTTGTTTTGTTGTTAATGGGTTATATCTTACCGCAGGGATGATAGTTTATAAATAGGAACCAACATAACTGAAAAGAGAATACTTTCCGAATATCAGTAAACTGTGATTAATTGTGAATTTTAGCAAAGGTTAGAACATATGACATTGTTGATTTACATCCTAGTAATATCTTTTTAATTTTTTTTATTGAGGCTGTATTTATTCTGTCCATAGCATGTAACTTTTTGTAAGCCTGGGTACCCAGGCTTGTTTTCAATGCTGGCCAGCTGTACTGTTGGTGTTGTCTCTGGACATATCAGGATGGGTACCGACTTGTGACAGTGTGCACACATGGTAGCTTGATAATGCTGTCCAATTGGGTGATCAGACCACCGACAGCATGATTCGATATCCCACTCAGTAACATTATCCTCATACTGAGCCAACCAGTCCTTGCCCTATCGTAGTAATGCTAAGCACCAGGCTAGTTAGTGACAAGTATCAATTTTGTTAGTCATTGGCCAGGTTTTCTAAATCTCGACCTTCCGCATGGGAAGCCTGCACTCTAACCGATTCAGTCACCGTGTCCGGTCAGAACATATTGTAAAATTTTCCGATCTAATGGCATGAGGATATATGTGAACTCTACTATAATGAATTGCAAATTGTCTATATAATGGTAAATGGTAATATATCAAATCCAAAGGCATATGAGGGATATGTGGAGTTGGTAAACTATTACTCATTAGGTATAGAAATTGTATAGTAAAATAGTATAGAGGAGGAGTGTCACTTCTTAGATAGTCTTTGGAGGAGTCACCTCACATACCCCCTCCCCCCATGGTGTTATTTATGGATCACTGGCCACCACAAGGCACTGTAGCCAGCATGACAACAGATTGAACCCTGATTGGTGGATCAACCCATGTGACCACTGCCATCTTGGATTCTAGAAACCTATATAAGATAATAAACCAGGGAGTCTCACTCTCCTCCTTTCACTCTTTACCTACCTTCCTTCATTACCTGTATTGATTTCTCATTAGCTTGTCCACACCCTTCACACCACCAGCCGGCGACTTTACAATATGTACAGGGTATTCTGTTTGAAATATTTTGATAGATGTTCACGATTTCCATGCGAACTCCTTGCAAATACTGCACTACTGACAATCGAGAAAGCAGGTGTCTCTTGACTGCTTGGAATTCCGAAGCCCGTGTATGGGTTGTTGTGAACCCCGATTCTTGGCAATTAGCCAAAAAGCTGCGAGCGTGCTCTCACGAAGAAGAGCGACTGTGTTGTCACGTGGTGGGGAGGGAGGGTGGGTAGAGAGGGGGTTAAGGGGGGGGGGGGGGGAGGATGGGAGATGATGAGAGGGGGAGGAGGGCAGGGGTGAAGGTGGGAGGGGGACAGCTTGGGTATGGTGGGAGGGGAATAGGGAGGACGGGAGATGGGAGGGTGGGAAGAGGAGGTTAGGGTGAGGTTAGGGGGGGGGGGGTGAGGGGGGAGCTAAGCAGAAAGGAGCAGGGTAGGAAGGGGACGGTAGGGGGAATTGGGAAGGGAGGAGGAAGGGATATAGTGGGACGGGGAGGGAGGGGAGGGTAAGGGCTAGGCATGGAGGCTGACATGGAGAGAGGGAAGGGGGAAGGGGAGAAGGGAGGACAGAGGCGGGAGAGTGTTGCCAAAGGGAGTTGTTACGGCTGCCAGCCAACCGTAAGGCTGCCTGATGTCATTATGGGAACCAATTAAAGCTGATATCCAGCTTGTTTATCCCTACTGCGCGTCGCACGCTCGGTACCAGCAGCCCTCCATCTCCATTTTACTACAAGAACGCCGGGCATCAGCGGTGCAATGGCGCAGTTTTACTAGGAAATAAACGCTCAACATCTATATCCAAACAAGACTTAGCAAACATAAAATCTACTATAATTAAACGCGGCATAGTCCGATGAAGCATCACATTTTCAAAACCAAAGCAATTATCTAGAATTAATTCTACCTCTATAAATTAGATACTAATGCATTTATTAAGCATTTGTTGCCACATAGAAGGGAATACTCAGACAATTTAATAGAACCACTATGGTATCAGAGTGGTTGGTGTGCTTGCCAAAACTAATTTTTACATGATTGCATTTCAAATATCTTAAAACTTAGCCATTTCAAATAGAAAGTTACCTTAAAGAAAGTAATTAAGGTTATAACAATCGGTTTAATATAGTTATCTAAAAAAAAACACAACAGAAACTCAAAACTATCGGTTGGTTGGTTGTTGGAGTTTAACGTCCTAGCAACATCTAAGGTCATATCAAGACGGCAAAACTATCGGACTATACAACTTTAACTACTGCTTTCTAAAAAAAAATATTCGCGCACAAAAGCAATTCGAGAAAACCGCTTCACTACATATTTGTTCATGACGAAGAACAATTCCATGGGCATGACTGGTGTGAGATAGGACATCGTCACATGGTGGCGTGTATGGGAATGGTAGAGTTGAACTGCTAGTGAACAGGGTGTCAATAAAAACTCCAGGGACGGGGTATGTGCGCATGTCAGGAAGACCACTTCTACCCGCCCAAATAGCATCAGGATAAAATGTCAACAACAGCTGCAGCGATCTGTCCTTTGGAACCACACTGAATTATTGCCGCTCCCTCATCCGGGCGTGTATCGGCAACACCCGGGGTTTGGGGTGCAGGAGGGGGAGGGGGGGGGGGCTTGCCTCCCGGTTGATATATGCCCTCCTCCCGTCCCCTGATACAGGATATGTGTATGCACAGACATGCTCTATCACTAAGGACAACAGTTAGGAAATGGCAATATGCTGTCTGGCAACGCATGCATGCACATGTGGCCTTGACATGAACAAATGTAATGCGCCCTCCTCCTAGCCACCGGGCAAGGTGGCCTAATTGGTAGAGCGCGGGACTCACATGCAGGAGATCAGGAGTTTGGTTCCCACTCAAGTCAAACCAATGACTTATAGCATTGATACTCGTCGCTTCCTAGTCTGGCGCTCGGCATGAATAGAATAGGGTGAGGACGAGTTAGCTCAGTGTCAGGATAATGTGACTGGGTGGAATATCAGGTCATGGTGCCAGCGGCCTGATTTCCCAGTGGGGCAGCACTATAATGTCACCATGACTGTGCACTGTCCCAAGTTGGTACCCGTCCTGATATGACCTTAGATGTTGTCAGGATGTAAAACTGCAATAACGAATCCCTCCTCTGGTACAGGATATGTGTATGGACAGACATGCTCTATCACTTGGGAACTGGCAATATGCTATCTGGCAATGAATGCACGTGTGGCTTTGACGTATAACAAACACAATGCCCCCCCCCCCTTTCCTCCGCGCACCTCTCCCTCCCGATCTCCAACGTCCCCCGACACACCACCACGTTTGTATGCGCATGCGCCGCCGTTTGTGCCAACTATAGCTTCCTCTTTTGGCATCCTTGTGGCAGTGATTTGTGCTTGAGAAATTCATCCAGTGACTGGGACAAAAGAGGAGCTGCACTATATTTACCGAATGGTTCCCCCCTGGTTTTATACTCGCTGCCTTAAACCCGGCGCCTCAGCTCGTGTCTGCGCTTATCTAGCCGAGCCACCTTTGCCACAAGAAAACCACTCCCCAATACACAACCACTTCAGAAACCCCGCCCCTACTTCTTGCGCGCACCCCCACCAGCCCCCACCCTCACCAACAAACTCCTCCTTCCAACAGACCCACACACACACACACACAGAGTAGTTCGCTTCATTGCACGAGCTGTGCCGTCATCTCATTTACGGCCAAAAGCAGAGTAGCTCACCCCCCTTGACAGATCAGCATTGTCTTATCTCTCATGTTAGTCACCCAAAATTCCCATCACAAATTCGTCTAGAACCCAACATGCATTTAATCAGTTCGAACCTCTCTCCTCGCGGCTCCATTCTCCAATCCACACATCCATCCATCCTCCCCAACTCCAACTCGTGTGAACTCTGACCCCTGACCCTTGAACCTTTAGCGGGCCCAGCACCCTTCTCTCATCGCTGAAGTCTCCTGTCCCTTACTGAGCCGTCAACTGCCACGTCTCCACCTCCTCCTTTCCCTGCCCTACTCATTTCTCTGCGTAATCGAAAGGTCCTCAAACCTTATTTGTTCCTGCGAGTTTCCCTACTTATCGCCTTGTCACCCACCAGCACCAAGAAGCTTGTAGATAGACTCTCAATTAATCACAGCTGCACATATGTTCACATGTACTCACATAAGTGCTCAGAAATGCTCACATCGTGAGCATTTGTGCTCATAATCTTGTGTGAGGATATATGAGTAAATGTGAACACATCTGAGCAGATGTGAGCAGATGTGAACAAATGTGAGCAGATGTGAGTAAATTTAAGCAGATGTGAACATGTTTGAGCAGATATGAGAAGATTGAACAGATTGAGCAGATGTGAGCAGATCTAAGTAGATATAAGTATATGTGACAGATATGAGGAAATATGAGCAGATTTGAGCACGTGTGAGCAGATGTGAGTAGAGGTGAGTAGATATAACATACTTGAGCAAATATGAGCAGCTATGAGTAGATGTGAACACGTGTGAGCAGATGTGAGAAAATCAAAGCAGATGTGAACAGACATGCTCAAATGTGCTCAGATATATGCTCATCAGTGAAGCACATGTCCTTCCTACCAACATGTACATACGCGCTCTCACATCAGCATACACGCGAGCGCCCCCCCCCCTCCTCCACACAGGCACATCTTCCACCCCAGCTCCGCGCGCGACGGAATGCAATACACCTCAGCGATCCAAATTAGCATGCAGCTCCACGCCCCGGGCCCGTCCTGCAGCCATTGATACTGTCAGGGCCAAGACAGATGCGGCCCGGGCTTCCCAAACCCGCCGCCCGTGCGCGGGGACCCGCCCGGCGTGCAACTCATCGATCCCGACGGGTACCCGGGCCCCTTCTAGGGCTGTGGGTGGGTGGGTGGGTGGGTGGGGGCGGGGAGGGGGGGGCGGTGCTGTGATAGTGGGATAAGTGAACAATTTGTCTCTTCACACACCGACTTTGTCACCGTCCTCCCATGCCGGTTTAAGTGGGGCGACCACATGGGCTGTTTGTTGGTCACGTGTTCTTGGCGACAGTCGCTTTGGCCGCAGCACGACTTCCGGTACTGTTGATAGGCATGCGCCCACCAGACAGTGTTAGCTACCGGAGAAAACCACTCACGGTTCTAACGGTGTTCATTTACACAGAAGATACACAGAAGGGTGAGGGGTGAGGGTTGAGGGGTGATGGGTGAGGGGTGATGGGTGAGGGGTGAGGGGTGAGTGGTGAAGGGTGATGTCTGTTGGGTGATGGGTGAGAGGTGAGGGGTGAGGGGTGAAGGGTGAGCGGTGATGGGTGAGCGGTGATGGGTGAGGGGTGAGGGGTGAGGGGTGATGGGTGAGCGGTGAGCCGTGAGGGGTCAGGGGTGAGCGTGAGGGGTCAGGAGTCAGGGGTCAGGGTGAGGGGCATGTTTATTTGGTTCGTTACTGTTAGACACCACATAAAACTGGCGAATGCTGAGTTGCTAACTCGGCCTAAGTAGTTTTGCCATCTGCTACCAGTTGTAGAATCTTTCGATTTTCCCACCGTTTTCTGCTCAATGGAAAACGGGGCTTTAAATAACTGCCATATCAAAGGACTGTTATTCTCTATTGGTTAGATTGTGAATATTCCTAAATCAATGCTAGTACTTACTGAGACCAAAGGACACACAGCATGGATAGGGTTTTCAGGGGCAGAGAATGAGAGTGTCTGGCACTAGTATTGTAGTAAGGTAGTGAGGGGGGAGGATGCCACGCATACAACACTGGTAGAGTCAGCTATTTTGTAGTTGAGTAGAAAATAGAGATGACCTCACATTATTTATACTAGCATAATGCATTATTTACCACATACACAGAACATATTATATAATATATATACAAATATTCTGGGGTGTATTATGAGCAATAGTTACACACTGTGTTATAGAGCATATATGTGGTACATAAGCACATATATGCTCTATAATACACTGTATGACTATTACTGACGATATACTCTAAGATGTATTATGAGTAATACTCAACCAGTGTATTAATAGGCATGTATATACTATATTATCTTTGTATACTGTGTATCTATTACTCATGATATACCATAGAGTAAATGTACATATATCCGCACTATTATATATTATGAAAATATTAATAATGACAAAAAGAAGCACTCCAATTATTTTATTGTCCATATCGCGTTTTAATTCACTCCTGGCGCCACCTGGATTCCTATGCTGTAACTATCACCAGTTCAAAAGTCCGTGGTTCTGGCATAAAACATTTCCACACAAGGCACCTTTTGGAGAGATGAAGAACCTTATAACAATTTAAGACCCAATTTGCCTCTCCACTTTAACTTCTAATTTGTCTTAAAAGGCATCTTAGGTTAAATTGCTTTAAAATGTGTCCAAGGTTACCCGGAGATACCACTAAGGCGCTTATTAGACCAGCATTTTAAGAGAAATTCCAATTAGTCTCTTGGCATTACGCAAGGACGAGGATTCCTCCATACTGGTATTTCGGTGAACACTTCTTAATTCGTGGGTATCGATTATTGATTTGCAATTAGTCTGAGCAAACTGTGAATTCACATATAAGTCATCATCATCATGCTGTCCGTCACAATGCGACAAAGACTGCTTTCATTACTTAACCGCCGCTTTGTGCAGTTGTACATTTCATAAAAGCTGCTTGCAAAGTGTTGAAGTGCTGCTGGCTTTTGCAAGTTACTAGCAACACTCTCTCAGTGAGCAAATAGAGGTCTCACACTGGCAAAAACATGTCAAGACAGGCGCAAACTATTTGTCCCTGCAGTGGCTGGTCAGGAGATGTTGGGAGTTCCATTCATCACCGCCCTTAATGCTGCCACGGTAACATGGTTTGCTGTTAGGGTTTGCTCCCTTAGCCTTTGATTCTATCAAGAACTAGAACTTGTACCACAAGGCATTGGTTTACAACTTTGCAAGGGGCATCAAACTCCCTGAGGTATTTTAGCACCTAAGGTATCCGAGGTACTGCATTACCCGCATACCACATTTAAGTAGCGTATGCAAATTTCTAAAGTTGCATAATCCAATGAAATCATAACATTCTAGAAACTAAAGCATTTGCCTAAGTTTGGACCTACATATCCAACTTAGAAACTGCTTAACTGATTAAATATGTATTATTACCTATAAGGACTATTATGTTAATTTAATGGCAACTATGACTGCTACAAGTCATGCGAGCTGCTGGTATCCAGCATTTCTGTGGGCACACCAAATTTATTTTACTTGTTTTCAGTTCCAATATCCCCAAAGTTAGCATATTATAATAAAAGTTACTCCATCCTCAAATAAAGTTGATTGCAACAAATAATCTAATATATTTATCAACATAGAATAAAATATAGAAAATAGCACACATTTAAACTCTGATTTTACATCTTTAATTAAAGATATACAACGATTGCAAAATATGACATAACTATAATATATATATATAATAATAACACATCATATATAAAAATGTACATAATATCACGTGGTATGAGCGTGGTTCTGGCATGGTCAGGAAGTGCAATAAGGCTATTAATTCTTCCCATTGCCAAGTTTCCCCCCAAATGACTGTCTACTTTTGCCACATTAGGGAAGTGTTTACTTGGCTTCGGGCCAGTGCAGGCTGGGCATTACCCGGCCATGGCAGTGACAGATGTTAGTCGACAAGTGAATATATGGGTGATTTGCAGACAGGCATGCTCACCATATGCATGATAATGACGTCATGCATAGCTGTCGATGTAAACAACTACTCTAGGAGTTCCATCACCATTCACCACCGCCATGAATCATCATCATCAGTCCGTCCTGATATGACCATAGATGTTGCTAGGATGAAAACCCCCAAAACAAACAATCATCATCATAAATCCCTGAACCACTAGGGTCATTGAGGCACCACATATAATTTGCAACCGTTTAAAAATAATATTTTTCTCTTGCTGTCCATTGCCCTTTGGGCCTTACCAAACTGCAAGCCTGCCCATTCCCTAATGGTGTCTTCCTACCTCTTCCTTTCTCCGCCTTGTCTTCTTGCCACTTTCTTAGTGCCTTGCAAGATGGCTTTTGTCAAACTTGAGGAAGGGATCTCTTTATGGTTGTCTCTTTCCGATTGTCAGGTCTTCATGTGGTCCAATTACCTACTGAATCCTGGCACAGACTTCCTCGTTGCAAACATGGTCTTTGCATGAGCTCTGTCGTGTCTTGCACCACGACCAGTATTGGACTGACTGTTGGAAATTAGAATTAAAAAAGCTGCCGTACCCAGCTGGTTTGTTTCTTTTGTGTGTTGTTGACTTTTTTTTTCTGGGGGTAAAGGAAGGGGAAGATGAATCTGAGGCGTTCGCTCCAATACATTTGATCACTTATCTACCATTTATTATTTATGTTTGATTGTTTTTATTATTCCCAGTAGATCCCAACATCTGGCTCCTCATGACAGCCATGCCAGGGTGACTTGTTTATTGGTGAATTCTCAAGAGGAGTGGTGGAGGGTGTGTGTATGGTGGAGGGTGTGTGTGTGGTGGAGGGTGGGTGTGTGGTGGCGATGGGTGGGTGTTGGAGGGTGGGTTGTGGAGATGGGTGGGTGGTGGAGGGTGGGTGGGTGTTGGAAATGGGTGGGTGGTGGAGGGTGGGTGGGAGGGAGGTGTAGATGGGTGGTTGGTGGAGGGTGGTGAGTGGGTGGTGGAGATGGGTGGGTGGTGGAGGGTGGGTGGGAGGTGGAGATGGGTGGGTGTTGGAGGGTGGGTTATATAGATGGGTGGGTGGGTGGTGGAAATGGGTGGGTTGTGGAGATGGGTGGGTGGGCGGGTGGAGGGTGGGTGGGAGGTGGAGATGGGTGGGTGGTGGAGGGTGGGTGTCTGGTGGAGGGTGTGTGTCTGGTGGAGGGTGTGTGTGGTGGAGGGTGTGTGTGTGGTGGAGGGTGTGTGTGTGGTGGAGGGTGTCTGGTGGAGATGGGTGGGAAGTGGAGGGCGGGTGGAAGGTGGAGATGTGTGGGTGGTGGAGAGTGGGTGGGTGCTGGAGGGTGGGTGTCTGGTGGAGATGGGTGGGTGGGTTGGGGTAGGTATAGTGCTGGGATAAGCTGGAGAGTGGGCTGGAGTTGGAAGGAGGGGAGGAGGACTCAGGTGTGCTGGTACTTGGCGCTCACAGGCCGGATATACCCGATCGGCACATCAAAGGGAGCCACACATGGGGCGTCCATAATGTGATTGCAACCTACACTAGGTCTGAACCACACACACCGTGTCTCTTTGTGGAGACGTCTGCAGTACACAGCGCGACACATTGACAAACTGAGTCTGCAACACTTGCTGTGCCTGAACCAAACACTGCGTCTTCAATGCTGGTTCTGGTCGAGTCAAACCAGTGTCTTAAGAATTTATACTTGTCGCTTCCTAGCCAGGCGCTCGGTATTATTAGGCTAGGGCAAGGACTGGTTGCCTCAGTGTCAGGATAATGTGACTGAGTCAGATATCAGGTCATGGTGCTGGCAGCCTGGTCTCCCTGTTGGGCAGCACTATAAAGTCACCATGAGTGTGCACCATCACAAGTCGGTACCTGTCTTGATATAACCTTAGATGTTGCTAGGATGTAAAAACAACAACCAACCAATGCTGGTTATTAAAGCTGCAGAGCCCGAAGGTTTTGAGTTTTCTGTCATTTTCTTTTAGATAAATATATTAGGTTGATTGTTATTATCTACCTTACTTTAATTTGAAGTAACCTTTATTGTAAAGTGCTAACTTTTGAAATATTTGAAGCTCAAACATGTCAAATTAGTTTTGGCAAGCAAGCCAAAACTCTGACACCATAGGGTTTAGCAGCAACAGATTCTATTAAATTGACTCACTGTTCCCTTCTATGTGCCAACATGTGCTTAATAAGTACATCAGTATCTAAGTTAGATGTTAAATAAATTCTAGATAATTGCTGTCTTTTTAAAGAATGTGATGCTTCATCGGACTATGCAGCGTTAAAGGGGCCGTGACATTGAGAAGTGAGGGCTAATCTTCAGCGGCATGGCATTGAGGCTGAAGTCTGACTTCTCGAACGGCTATGATTGCTAAAGTAAATAAACAGAGTATCAATATGGATTTGAAAAATTACCGGTTACACAAAAAATAAACATGACTGAAGTATCCGGAATGCTGGCAACGAACAGTAGATGTCCACACCAACCGATGATTTGTTTGTTGTTGTTATAACTTAGATATTGATGCACATATTAAGCATTTATTGTCACATAGAAGGGAACATTGAGATGATTTGATAGAACATGTTACTGTTGAAGCCTATGGTGTCAGAGTGTTGGCGTGCTTGCCAAAACTAAGTTTGCTTATTTGAATTTCAAATATCTCAAAACTTATTCATTTAAAATCAAAGTTACTTTAACCTGAAATAAGGTAGATTATAACGATCAATTTAATATATTTATCTCAGGAAAATGACCAAAACGCAAAACCATCGGACTGTGCAACTTTAATCCCATCTATACATGGTGTCAGAAGAGGAACTTCTGATGAACAATGGCGCTCTCTGGATTGAAACCATCCGGACCATTGATCTTTAATCCCATCTTTACGCTTACGATCTATGTGATTTCAGCTACACTCTCCCTGTAATGGATGTGGACGAATTAGAATGATTCCATTATGTTTGAACAAATTGTTACCTGTCTCTTTTGAAATAAATTGTACCCTCTTTTGACAGGTGGTCTTTTCTCAGAGAAACAAATAAATTATACGCACTTTTCACTGTCAATATGGCTTTGGTTGCCAACACGGCATAACGTCAGTTGTAATCAATTGTACGGAAATTCTGATAGTAGTAGCCCAGAGGAGGAGTGTGTGAAAATGAGCATGTGTGGCGCAAAGAACATGTGTGGATTGTGCATGGCGCATTGCTTTTAGTGTATATATATGATATATATGGATACACTGTCTCAAAGGTGCTAACTCTTCGTTTTTTTTGTCCATTGTAACGATTGACACAAAACAGCACAGAAATGGTTACAATGAAAAGTTAAGGACATTTTCTTCAAATCAATATGTATTCTATTGGGATTATGAAACACCATGTAAGAAACAAATCAGTGTATCCTGAGCAAATGCATAAGTAGATAGTATGTTGATTGTTACAATGGACAAAGTTGTGTCCCATATTGCTTAGCACCTTTTGACACAGTCACATATATGGGTCACTCTCCTGAAAACTGGCCAGAAGTGTCACATGGAGAGTTACCATTTAATATTTGAATTTGTAACATTTTTGGTTGCAAATGAAAGCTGGAAATCTCCACTTTACATCTTTGTAAAATATAAATTGATGAGATAAAAAATAAAGGTGTAGTCCATGATTAAATCATCACTTATGGCAGCATATCATGTGTTGCTCAGATGTAACACATGTTTAGGACAACACACAGTCTGCTTAATAAAAATCTAAGCAGAATTATTAACCATAATATACAGAAATATGTAGTGCTTATATTGATAAAAAAAAAATTAAAAATGAATTCCCAGCCAAGCTTAATTCACTAAATAATTAGTGTACAATATTTGTGTGGCATCCAGACACCACATGTTACATCTGTGACGGAAATTTGTAATGTTATTTCTGAAGACATTCCACTGCTCCTTGCCCTATCCTAGGAATGCCAAGCACCAAGCTAGTATCAACCCTGTAGCATATTTTGATACAAATTGATACACAAGTATCAATTTTAAAGTCAGTGGTTGGACTCGGCCAGGGTTCGAATGCGGGGGTTCGAACCCCAACTCAACTCATTCTGTCATTTCATCTGGCTATATGCTACAGACATACGACATACAAACCAGATAGTTATCGGTACATACAACCTGCCTCGTACCACACACACACAGTCGGACATATACCGTCAGAATATGCCAAGTTGAAGGCAGTAGGCAACTGTGGGCGACTTCCACGGTGTCACACGGGAATTGCTGGGGCAGCTGGAAGTATACGGCTAGAATACTAGAAGACACCCACTCATACTCATAGCACAGCATAGGCACACTGACAATGCCGTCTCCTAGTTCATGACACCGGGCGCTGTAGCCTAATCGGTAGAGCGCAGGCCTCGCGTGCAGGAGATCGGGAGTTCGGTTACCGGTCGAGTCAAACCAATGACTTATAATAAAATTGATACTTGTCGCTTCCTAGCCATGTGCTTGACATTATTAGGGTAGGAAAAGGACTGGTTGGTTCTGTGTCATGATAATGTGGCTGAGTCATCAGGTCATGGTGCTGGAGGCCTGGGCCCGTATTCATGTACTGGTGCCAGGCGTAGCTGGTAATACACGCTAGCTCTGGGGTAGCTATCCGTGGCTAGCGGCGGGTTGGAGAAATAGGTCAAGTCGTATTCACCAATGTCCAAGCCGCCGCGGATAGGTAACCATGAAGTTATTTATAGATTTGGGAATTCCCTCGATTTGACAATATGAATAATGCCGCCAATGCGGCGGGAGTGTTAATAACGGTTCGATTTTAGGGTTAATTTGATTAAATTTCATTTATTGCGTATGTAAATCTGTCAAATATGATCGCATTGAATAGATTTGGCTCTAATATATTGCCGATACGGCGGCGGCAGCCATGTTTAGTTGATGTTCGACAGTATGGATATCGACGTTGATGTGGCAGCGGCGGCGATTTGTTTAGTTTACATTCGTCAATTTGACAATATGAATAACGCCGCCAATGCGGCGGGAGCGTTAATAACGGTTCGATTTTAGGGTTAATTTGATTAAATGTCACTTATTGCGGATGTAATTCTGTCAAATATGATCGCATTGAATAGATTTGGCTCTTATATATCGGCGGCCGGCACACTAACCGACTAGGCTTGCAGTTAACCGTGTTTTGAAAGTCGGGTAGCTTAGCCTAGGCTACGGTCGGCGGCTAGCGCTGGCACCGGCACATGAATACGGATTTTCCACCGTTAGCTGTGTGGGGCTACCGTAGCCGTGGCTAAGGCACTAGCACCAGCACATGAATACAGGCCCTGGGCCCGTATGCACCAATCGGGGTTAGGGCCTTAACCGCGGCTAAGGTATCCCCGCAAGGCTAAATGTGAGAAATCGGTATGCACGAATCGGTGTTAGTGCTAACCATGAAATTTAGCCTAGGCTAAGCTACCCCACATTCAAATCAGGTTTAACTGCTAGCCGGGGCGGTTAGTGTGCGCGTATGGGTGTAAATCTATTCAATGCGATCATATTTGACAGAATTACATATGCAATAAGTGACATTTTATCAATTTAACCCTAAATGCGAAGCGTTATCAAGGCTACTGCCGCATTGGCGGCGATATTAATAGTTATATTTTCGAATCGACGAACGTAAAGTAAACAAATCGCCGCCGCCGCCGCATCGACGTCGCTTTCCAGACTGGCGGCGGCAGCGGTTTGTTTACTGTACGTTCGCCTATTCGAAAATATAAGTAGTAATATCGCCGCCAATGCGGCGTTAGCCTTAATAACGCTTCGAATTTAGGGTTAAATTGATAAAATTTCACTTATTACATATGTAATTCTGTTAAATATGATCACATTCAATAGATTTGAGCCAAATATATGGGAAGAAACGCAGAGGGAATTCCCAAATCTATAAATAAACTCACGGTTAGCTATCCGCAGCGGCTAAAATATTGGTGCATAACGATTCACACATCTCTCCAACCCGCCGCTACCCCGGGGTAGCTATCCGCGGCTAGCGCCTTAGCCTCGGCTAAGCCTATCACCGATTGGTGCATACGGGCCCTGGTCTCCTATTGGGGCAGCACTTTAAAGTCGACATGAATGAACACTGTCACAAGCCGGTACCCGTCCTGATATGACCTTAGTTGTTGCCAGGATGTAAACATTCAATAACCAACCAACAATGGCCTCTCGTAGTCCTAGCTCATGACAGTACATATGCCGAGAGACTAACCGGGACCATGGCAAAATGTGTGACAGCGAATATATGTTGGTGAAAGCCAGGTGTCAATCTGTGACTGGATGACAGGGACGCGTAATAAGTATGCCCTACATATTTACCTTGTCAGAGCATATGTCAGGGCAGTAGGGTCTAGCAGGTACACATCTTTAATTAGGGGAATGTGCCGATGTAGTCGTAGCTGAAATTAAGTCTCTTTGGGGATGGAATTTAAAAGCTATTTTGGGGGATTTGAATTTGGAATGTAAAATAAACTTTTATTTCATTAAACCGAATGAGATTCCTAGCTTGGTACTGCAATCAGCAATGTGTTCCCGCGTGGGAGGTGATGGGTTCAATCCCCGAGTGAGTCAAACACATATGATACTTGCCGCTACCTTGCATGCTGCTCAGGATAACAGTGACTGGTTTGTATGGAGTCAGGATAATGCGACTGAATGAGATATTGGGGGGGGGGGAGGATGGCTAGCGTCAGGGTATCGTAATGGGGCAACACAATACAGTTCCAATTGTGCGTGCAAGATATGACATTCCATATCGGTAGGACATAACACCACAAAATATACCAAACAAAAGGAGATTGTCTAATATGTTAAGTGTCCGCTTCCCGTGTGGCAGGACGTGGGATTCGAATCCCGACCGAGTCAAACAAATGGCAGCAGAATTGATAGGTATTGCTACATATCCTGGCGCTCGACATTATTAGGATAAGAAAAGGAGTGGGGGATGAGGAAGACCAATATTCCCCGCTTAATCGACGATTTAAAATAGAATCAATTAAACACCAGCATAGTGCTTCCTTCTTTTTTCTTCTTTGCAAGAGCCGGATTTACAGACAAATTAAAGGAAAGTCTTTGGTACCATCACAGGACACAGGACATGACTACGACGACTACTAGTACTACCCAGTCCCTGACTGCTTACGGCTGTATAGTCTTATGACAGCATCACATTTTTAAAACCAAAACACTTATGGCCGGTGCACACCTACTGTTTACGATTCGCGCACTAAAACTTGCGACTCGACCCGACCCGCTTAAAACTGAAAACGGGCCGATTCGTTTTTCGAATCGCGAATCGCAATCGTAAACGGCCGCTTTTAGCACTAAAAACTTAGTTTTGTGCGCGAATCGCATGCGTCTAGTGTGCTAGGGGGTCGCACACCTAACGATTTTTGGGCAGTTTTAGATCGTATACGGTAGGTGTGCGCGGAAAAACGGTAGGTGTGCACCGGCCATTAATCTAGATTCGATCCTACATACGAGTGTTCTTATTAAGCATTTGTTGCTGAACAGAAGTGGATACCAAACTACTTTACTAGAACCTGTTACTACTGAAGCCTATGGTGTCAGTATTTGGGCGTGCTTGCAGGCATTGATTTGGCCTTTTTTTCACTTCAAATATCTTCCAAGTTAACCATTTAAAATGAAAGCCACTTCAAACTAGAACAAAGTAGATTATAATGATCAATACAATGTATTTCTATCTCAGAAATTTGCAGAAACTCAAAACCATCGGAAAATGCAACTATAACCTGGTGTAAAGCCACCCTAGTAATTGGCGGGCAGCCCGCCCTGATCAGTGGTAATGGCCAGTAGTAGGTGGTAATGTGACAATGTCCTTTCCACTTGTACCGCCCATTTGCGTATACAAACACTCTGAGCAGTGGTGGCACAGCCTCCGCCCCACAAATCAACACACACCCCAACAACCATTAATGGCCACTTCCAGGCATAACTCATCTCCCGACCAAGCCCTATCTCAGCCCGGCCAACCCCCACCCCTTCCACATGGCACCCACACCCTCCACACACACTCCCACGCCCACGCCCTTCTACATGGCACCCACACCCTCAACACACACTACCACGCCCACGCCCTTCTACATGGCACCCACACCCTCCACACACACTACCACGCCCACGCCCCTCCACCTGGCACCCATACCCTCCACCCCCACCCTCATGCCCCTCCACCTGGCACTCATACCCTCCACGCCCACGCCCACGTCCCTCCACATGCCACCCACACCCTCCACGCCCACGCCCACGTCCCTCCACATGCCACCCACACCCTCCACGTCCCCGACCACGCCCCTCCACATGCCACCCACGACCTCCACGCCCACGCCCACGCCCCTCCACATGGCACCCACACCCTCCACGCACACTACCACGTCCAGGCCCTTCCACATGGCACCCACACCCTCCACGCACACTACCACGTCCAGGCCCTTCCACATGGCACCCACACCCTCCACGCACACTCCCACGCCCACGCCCCTCCACCTGGCACCCATACCCTCCAAGCCCACGCCCACGCCCCTCCACATGCCACCCACACCCTCCACGCCCACGCCCACGCCCCTCCACATGCCACCCACACCCTCCACGCCCACGCCCACGCCCCTCCACATGTCACCCACACCCTCCACGCCCACGCCCCAGCCCACGCCCCTCCACATGCCACCCACACCCTCCATGCCCACGCCCACTCCCACGCCCATGCCCCTCCGCATGGCACCCACACCCTCCACGCCCACCCTCCACGTCTACTCCCACGCCGACGCCCCCCCCCTCCCCACAGACCGCCGCCTCACCCAGCACCACGTCCACCATTTACACTCCTATTTATCAGCGTTTATCACAACTCATCAATTGTCTCTCGTGCCATCGGGTGTGCTAAAACCGTCTATGATCGCGTTGATCCGGTGAATAGCCGCCGTGCCACGGCCGCCAGCGTTAACCCCGAATAAAAACCGATCCACGTCATCAGACTCTTGATTTACCCAACTCAGCCTGAATACCACTTCCGGTCAGAGGGGAGGGGGTGCCGGGCCGGGCCGGCTTTTAGACCAATCAGAGCGCGAGCCGGCATTGACTGCAACCATACGGGGCGCGCATGCGTGGTGGTATTAGTTTTCTGATAACTGGTAGCGATGTCTGCTTCTACGGATGCTCTGGACATCATGCATACTTATATGCTGATTTCGTGTGTGTGTGTGGGGGGGGGGGTGAAGGGAGGGTGGAATGGGAGTGGGAGTGGAAGAGGGTGAACAAGATCCATGATGTGTTTTTTTTTTAAACCCTTTTTTTAAGGTTCCTTTATTTATGGATTTAGTAGATGGAAACTGTGAGCGATTACCCTTAAGCTTAAGTGTTGGCAATCGGAATGTGGCCGGGGTCACTGCCTGGGAAGCAGATGTAAATGGGGCAGTGAGTGATGGGCGGCACGCCGTGCGGGGACTCGGCGATAGGCGCAAACCATGCTTAACATGCATTCACCGCCTCCACGGCAACGCACGGCAATGCACGGCAACGCACGGCAACGCACAGCAACGCATGGCAACGCACAACAACGCACGGCAACGCACAGCAATGCACGGCAACGCGCGGCAACGCACGGCAACGCACGGCAACGCACGGCAACGCACGGCAACGCACGGCAACGCACGGCAACGCGTGGCAACGCACGGCAATGCACGGCAATGCACGGCAACGCACAACAACGCACGGCAATGCAGAGCAACGCACGACAACACGCGGCAACGCACGGCAACGCACATCAACGCACGGCAACACAGAGCAACGCACGGCAACGCGCGGCAACGCACGGCAACGCGCGGCAACGCACGGCAATGCACGGCAACACACAGCAACGCACGGCAACGCACAGCAACGCACGACAACGCGCGGCAACGCGCGGCAACGCACGGCAACGCACATCAATGCACGGCAACGCACAGCAACGCACGGCAATGCACAGCAACGCACGGCAACGCGCAGCAATGCACATCAACGCACATCAACGCACGGCAACGCACAGCAACGCACGGCAACGCACGGCAACGCGCGGCAACGCGCGGCAACGCGCGGCAACGCGCGGCAACGCACGGCAATGCACGGCAACGCACAACAACGCACGGCAACGCACGGCAATGCACGGCAACGCACAACAACGCACGGCAACGCACAACAACGCACGGCAACGCACGGCAACGCACAGCAACGCACGACAACGCGCGACAACGCGCGGCAACGCACGGCAACGCACAGCAACGCACGGCAACGCACGACAACGCGCGGCAACGCACGGCAACGCGTGTTGCCGTGCGGCAACGCACGGCAACGCGCGGCAACACGCGGCAACGCACGGCAACGCACGGCAACGCGCAGCAACGCACGGCAACGCACGGCAACGCACGACAATGCGCGGCAACGCACGGCAACGCACATCAACGCACGGCAACGCACAGCAACGCCCGGCAACGCACGGCAACGCACAGCAACGCACAGCAACGCACAGCAACGCACGACGACGCGCGGCGACGCACGGCGACGCACGGCAACGCACGGCAACGCACGGCAACGCACGGCAACGCACGGCAACGCACGGCAACGCACGGCAACGCGCCTACCCGCACACCGACACAGACTCGCACACAGACACTCACGCACGCTCATAGACATTCCACACCCGCACCTACATCCTACACCCCCCACACCTACATCATACACCCCGACACCTACATCATACACACCACCAACACATACACCATACATACCCCTGCACCCTACACACCCCCACACCTACATCCTACACCCCCCACACCTACATCATACACCCCGACACCTACATCATACACACCACCAACACATACACCATACACACCCCTGCGCCCTACACACCCCCACACCTACATCCTACACCCCCCACACCTACATCATACACCCCGACACCTACGTCATACACACCACCAACACATACATCATACACACCCCTGCGCCCTACACCCCCCACACCTACATCATACACCCACACACCTACATCACCCCACCTACATCATACACACCCCACACATACACCTACACCCCCTGCGCCCTACACCCCCACACCTACATCATACACCCCCACCTACATACACCCGACACTCACACACCACCAACACATACACCATACACACCCCTGCGCCCTACACACCCCCACACCTACATCCTACACCCCCCACCCTACATCTACACCCCACACCTACATCATACACACCACCAACACATACACCATACACACCCCTGCGCCCTACACACCCCCACACCTACATCCTACACCCACCCTCTACACACACTATTCTGACCTACATCCTACACGCGCACACACACTACATCCCTCCCAACCACCTGACCCTCCACTTACCACCCCACAAACTGCTATTTCCACGTACAAGTACCCGCAGCTCCTCAGTTACCTGCATCCACCACACCCACACGTCTGTACTCACTCACACCTCCATGCGCCTGCGCATGCGCACACTGCCACTCGGACAGGCGTATCGACGCCCACAAAGACCCACATTCACCGGCCCACATGCAGTCCAATATATATTCTTGTGCCGATGACCCTATGGCCACTCGTAGTCATACACCCACTGCTTCACGTGTATCTAACGGCACATATATAGATCTAAACCTAAATATACCTCCCAACATACATACATATAAAAGCATATATATATATACAAATATATACACAAATATACACGTATGTGAATATATATATAAATACTTATATTTGTACCCAACCAAATATTGGGCAAGCTTGGGACCGGTTTCTGGATTTACCGGTTTTCTGCAGATGGCTAAATATATACTTTAAAAATATAATAACAAATGAAAGGCAAAGATATAATAGAAATATTATAATATATATAGGTTTATAATATTTATGTAATTATATACGTTACATATATATTTATTATTGATATTTATTGCATATATATATTTCTTTTTATATACATTTGTTACATATATAACACATATATATATATATACATATATATATATATAACAAACCAGTTTTCCATTTAAGACGTTTTTTTTGTAATTCCGGATTTCTGGAAGCCGGATAAGAGGTTCGGTACCTCTATATATTGTATAACCCCATTAAACCAATGTTGAAGAGACCCTAGAAATTTGTTTGGATTAACTGATCATTGGTTCAACCGAGCTTTGGCTTTGACTTTGACTTGGCTTTGGCAAAAACACGGGTGCATTATGAATGTAGTATACAATGTATGTGGACATTTTGATTATTGTTTGTTATGTATATACAGTATAACCCTGTTAAACCAAGCTCAGTTAAACCAAACAATCGGTTTGTCCAAACTTTTTTTCGGCAGCCTGCCAAAATACTACCATTTATCATATAAAAAAAGTCGGTGGGGTCTCAGATGACCTTATAACCACATGAAAGTTTGGTTTAGCCATACCGGAGGTGGCCTGGGGTCCGACAATTTTGTTTGGATTAACTGGTAATTTGGATTAACCGACTTTGGTTTAACAAACATTTTGATATGATAAATGGTAGTATTTTGCCGGGCCGCCGAAAAGTTTGGATTAACCGATCGTTTGGTTTAACGGAGCTTGGTTTAATGGGGTTATACTGTATATACAGAATGGCGAATCTCTTATTCTGCATGCTCACCACCCATCGCCTTTCCCCCTTTTTCTAGATGTGCTGTCTGACAAGGGTTTTATCTATATGCATTTCAGTAACGCGGGTAATCTGTACCAGGTGCGTGTGCACCGTATGTATACTGTGATGGATCAAAATAGACAGCATGAAGCAGTCTATATGTAGAGAGAGGGGGAGGGACCGGGTGAAGGGAATATGCTTAGTAACCCCGTATGTATCGACTGGACGACAAAAGCATCTACATCATCAGGTTGGTCGATTATTGGGAGTTTTACGTCCTGGCAACAACTACTGTCATATCAGGGTGGGTACTGACTTGTGACATTGTGCACTCATGGCAACTTTATAGTGCTGCCCCACTGGGAGATCTGGTTCGATTTCCCATGTAAGGCGGGTGGAGAAAATTCGTTGCCGTCTTCCAATTGGCTAGGCTAGGAACGAGAATGAAAGAGTGCTGTTGGGAATCAGTGCTTATTGGGTTAGTGTTAAGCGGGGTATGCCTGCAAAGTGGGTTATACGTGTTTCCATCTCCTAAATCCGGAACTATATAATTATCATCATCATGCTGTCGGTCACGTTGCAACAAAGACTGCTTTCATTACTTGATTGTCGCTCTACATTTAGCTCTCTGCTGTCAGAGTGATGTCCATGAGTCGGTCTTAATGTCTCTCAGCTTCAGGTTTCTCTTGATGGTATCCTTGAACCAGAGATGAGGGCACCCATACTTTCTGTAACCAGAAGACAGTTGAGAGTAGAGGATCTGCCTTGGTAGCCTATCTGATGACATCCTCATGAGGTGTCCAGTCCACCGGAGATTCTCTTTGATCAGAAGATCTTCCATAGAGGGCAGCCCTGTCCATTCGAGTATTTTCTTATTTGTCACTTTGTCCTTCCAGGTTAGCCTCATGATCGAATGCAGATGTCGCATCATGAAGGCATGCAGCTTTTTCACTTGTCGTATGTACACTGTCCAGGCATCGGCTCCGTATGGTAGGGTGGATAGCATGATTGCACAGTAGATCTTGCCTTTGACCAGCATGGACACATGGTGGTTGTTCCAGAGTCTCTGGCATAGCCGACCGAAAGATGCGCTAGCCTTGGCCATCCTCCTCTGTATTTCAGCATCAATGCATGCATCACTTGATATAGTGCTTGCGAGGTAGGTGAATTCCGGAACAGAGTTCAGCTTGTTTCCGTCAACCATGATATCCTCCTCCCGGGTTCTTGTAGAGTTGGATTGGTACAGCACCTCCGTCTTCTTGATGTTAATCTTCAGGCCAAACTTCTTTGATGCATCGGAGAAAGCGTCCACTATTTTCTGGATCTCCTCAGCAGAGTGGGCAACCAGTGCACTGTCATCTGCGAATAGCAGCTATATTTCATGAAAGCTGCCTGCAAAAGTGTTGAAGTGCTGCTGGCTTTTGCAAGTTACCAGCGGCACTCTGTCGGGGAGCAAATAGAGGTCTCACATGAGCAAGAACATGTCCAGACAGGCGCAAAACTATTTGTCCCTGCAGTGGCTGATCGGGAGATGTTAGGAGTTCCATACATCAACCGCCCTTGATGCTGCCACAGTGACATGGTCTTCTGCAGGATATTTGTATATTAGTTCCATGGCTCATGAATTTGTTTTATGGATTATTTTTTTTATAAGGGACAGTGGGAAGACAACCATTAATTGTTACACTGTTTCTGCAATTTCTATTGCTAGCAGATTAGTATATATGTTTGTGGAATAATGTATAGAAATTGTGAATAAATAAGGTCTTAAATGTCTTATATATTGCATTAAGCCCTCTCTGCTAATTTCAAATGTCCAAATTGGCAGATGATGGCAATCATTAAGTGACACATCTCCTTTGAGTTCCTGACCTATTTCCACGGCACCAACCTGAAAGTTTGTCTAGTAAAATAGAGTCATTCTATTGGATGAAATAACAGACAAGCACTTCCGGCCAGCATACAGCTCTTGGCCTGCATTCATCATGCTGCACAATAAATGCTAGTCCTCCACCGACGCTCACCCACAATGCCGGAATCGTTGTATTGTGCTACACCAATTAAATATATCATGCTACAATACCTTCGATCGTTTTCTATATGCTTGGTATTGTATATGCTGCCCGGTTCACTAAGAACTGCCTTCCTCAGCCGATCCTATTGCTACAGTATTCAGACCGGAGGATGCATACAACAGCTCTGATTCCTTTTGTCAATATATACTGCTCCCATTATATTGCAAATAGTTCTAGGTTTGGAAGATTAGTCAGGATTATTGCTACCGTTCCAATTGTTAATCACATATGTGTTATTAAGGCACGGAATAAGTTAATTATTCAGGTGGAAAAAGACAGATTTGAAGAAAATAATTGGATCTGTAGACGTGAAATTGGTAATGAGTGAATGGCGTGAAGAATGCAATGAATGGATTTTAACGGAAGTGAAGTGGGAAATGAGTGGATTAAGTTAAGTGGACAATGAGTAGATGGATGAAAGTGGGAAATGAGTAAATGGAATGTGTGAGTGAATGAAGTGAAGTGGAAAATGAGTGAATGAGGCAAAGTGGGAAATTAGTGAA
Organism: Branchipolynoe longqiensis; assembly: GCA_030323885.1. Classification (NCBI taxonomy): domain Eukaryota; kingdom Metazoa; phylum Annelida; class Polychaeta; order Phyllodocida; family Polynoidae; genus Branchipolynoe; species Branchipolynoe longqiensis. The sequence continues at coordinate 117,156,969 of CM059187.1, read as the reverse complement.
TGAAGTGAGGTGGGAAATGAATTAAATTAAATAAAGAACGAGTGGATGAATGGAATTGGGAAATGAGTAAATGAAGTGGACAATGAGTACATGAAGTGAAGTGGACAATGAGTAAATGAAGTGAAGTGGACAATGAATGAATTGAAGTAGACAATGAGTGGATGAAGAGAAGTGGACAATGAGTGAATGAAGTGAAGTGGACAATGAGTAAATGAAGTGATGTGGACAATGAGTAAATGAAGTGAAGTGGACAATGACTAAATGAAGTGAAGTGGACAATGAGTAAATGAAGTGATGTGGACAATGACTAAATGAAGTGAAGTGGACAATGAGTAAATGAAGTGAGGTAGACAATGACTAAATGAAGTGAAGTGGACAATGAGTAAATGAAGTGAAGTGGACAATGAGTAAATGAAGTGAAGTGGACAATGAATGAATTGAAGTAGACAATGAGTGAATGAAGAGAAGTGCGCAATGAGTGAATGAAGTTTAAGGGAGTGGATAATGAATTACTGAAGTGAAGTGGGAAATGAATAAATGAAGCCACTGAAAGTTGGATAGTTCAATGGTTTTGAGTTTCTGTCATTTTCTGAGATAACCATAGTAGTTTGATCATAATAATCTACCTTCATTTTGTTTGAAGTAACATTTATTTTAGATGGCTAACTTTTGAGATATTTGAAGTTCAAACATGCTAAATTAATGTTGGCAAGCATGCCACAACTCTGACTGTGTAGGCTTCTGCAGTAGCAGGTTCTATTATATTAACTCTGTATTCAGTTCTATGTGGTCACAAATGTTTGAAAAGTGCACCAGTATCTAAGTTGGATATGTAGAATAAAATCTAGATAATTGCTTTAGTTTTGAAAATTTGATGTTTTCATCGGAATATGAAGCTTTAAGCAATGAGTAAAAGAAGTGGATAATGAGTTAGTGAAGTGAAATGGGAAATGAGTAAATGAAGTCACTTGGGCAATGAGTAAATGAAGTGGACAATGAGTGACTGAAATAAAGTGAAGTAGTGCTACATGTGCATCTGTTATCTTGGAAGACAGAAATAGCGCGTTAAGTGTGTATGTACACGTGTGGCTTGTAGTCGGGGAGTCCACTAAAATGTCTGCTTTCCCCGCCACCAACTCCATTCAAATACAACACTTTGTCCACATCAGCTGATTCCCTGCCGATCAGACTCTCCCATAATCCCCACCATCATTCTTACTGCAAGTATTTGACTCGGGAAAGCTGTCTGACAAACAAGCAAACGAACTAAGCTCCCACTCCGAACGCTACCGCTGATTTTTGTCATTTGATGTGCCAATTGGGAGATGAGGTAGGATTAGGTCAAATGGAATGGTTCGCTGATTAAATAAGACTTTAAGTAGCGCTGTTTGAGACCTTCACTCCAATCGTGGCTTTTTTGTATATGGATTTATATCTGTTTTATTTATCTGGCAAAGTAGACCTGCTATGCTGCTTGATTGCCCTGCTACCGTGTCCTTTTTAAAATTGACCGTGGGAGTCGGCGGTAGTTGGGTGCGGGGGAGCAGAAAACGGGATTCAGTGCAGTGTTGTTGGTGCGGCACTGGCCAGCCCACGGCCTGCCTGTGATTGTCGGAGTGAGGGGCGACGCTACCCCACTCAGCTCTCCCCGCCATCACTGCCACCGCCACCGCATTATAGGTTAACTACCCACTAACATATCCTTGTGTATGAATGTATTGCAATACCTCAGGGAGTTCGACGCCCTTGCCCTGCAGAGTTGTAAACCACTGCCTTGTGTACAGGTTCTTGACAGAACTGAAGGCTAAGGGAGCAAACCCTAAACAGAATACTATGTCACTGTGGCAGCATCAAGGGCGGTTGATATATGGAACTCCCAACATCTCCCGACCAGCCACTGCAGGGCCAAATAGTTTTGCGCCTGTCTGGACATGTTCTTGCCGGTGTGAGACCTCTATTTGCTCCGTGAGAGAGTGCTACTGGTAACTTGCAAAAGCAAGCAGCACTTCAACACTTTTGCAGGCAGCTTTCATGAAATGTACAACTGCAGAAATTCTGAAATACAGAGGAGGATGGCCAAGGCTGGTGCATCTTTCGCCCGACTATGACAGAGACAAATAAGGAAATACTTGAACGGACAGGGCTGCCCTCTTTGGAAGATCTTCTGATCAAAAAGAATCTCTGGTGGACTGGACACCGCATGAGGATATCATCAGACAGGCTACCAAGGCAGATCCTCTACTCTCAACTGTCTTCTCGTTACAGAAAGCGAGGGCGCCCTTGTCTCCGGTTCAAGGATACCATCAAGAGAAACCTGAAGCTGAGAGACCGACTCATGGACATCACTCTCATACCAGAGAGCTAAATGGAGAGCGACAGTCAAGTAATGAAAGCAGTCTTTGTCACATCACAACTGACAGCATGATGATGATGATGAACATATCCTCAAAACTTCATAGCTGCAACTTTTGAGAAATAGTCAAACACCATATGTTACTTTGTCATTAACTCTAGCTCTACATCCTGAAACCCCTGAAATAGTCCTCTTTGACCGAATAGATCCAGACTAAGCAATCAATAGGGAAAAGAAACGCATTCCATCGCATCTCAACCATCATCACCCACCTCAACTCCACCCCAGTGTGCCAGACAATGGCTGTTCAGTATTAATTACTTATGTATTATGCAATGTATGCTATATACTTGTATGTGATTTATGTATTTCTATGGTGCTATAAACTATGTAATTCCTGTATGATCGATCACTTTCATTATCCTTATAAACAATCAAATCCATAGCATATCTGGATGCATTCCATATAATTTCCTAACTAGTCGTATATCTTGATGTTATTTGTTAAACTGTCAAATTGTTTAGATACTTTTCTTAATAGCTATTATTAGTCTGTAGCGATTCATTTGGGTTTACATGCCATAAAATCACCTCCCCCTTTCCCTTGGGGGATGCGGACAATAAGTACCATCCCATATTTTATGTTAAAATAAAGATTCAATTCAATACAAGATTGGTGCCGGTAGCCTGTTGGAAGCTTGACACGTTCAATAAATGGGTCAGTTTCTGAGGGAACTAACTAACATGATGCACCTTTACAGGCGAAAGATAACGGGAGTTGCCTGAATGGGGCTGGCTTGATAAAGGGAAGTGTGACTGCCTCATCCAATAATAAACAATCACACACAAAAAGAAGAAAAAAACGAGTCAGTTCCTGTTTCTACTACTCGGTACCACCTGTGAGTGGCTCCTTGGCACCCTTATAGTTATACCAGCTGTGTCTGGTCATTACTGCCTCCAGACCTGCATGGATGGTCAGATTTTAAATTTTAGGTGGACAATTAATATATTCCTGCCGAGAATATATGCTCTTTCTCAACCACTCAAGTCTTTTGTCATTCTGTTTACTTGCAGCCAACTGTTTATGTATATATATTATATCGTCAACAAATTTTCAGTGTCGAGTGAGACCATTGTAGAGAAACAGTAAATGTTGTAAACCGCCAGTGCAAGCAGTGCAGACATCAGCTGTGGAGATGACAATAGAAGCTGCGTAGTAAAGTGAGAGGAGGAAATCTTAAGTCTTATTTATATTCGCAAAACAAATTATACTGCACAACATATAATATATAAAGCGGTGAGGGTTTTAGTGTCGTTAACGGCCAGTGGTGGCGCCAGCATCTTGATAAACTGCAGGTAGATGAATGTTGTGACACAGACGTGGAAATAAGCAATGGTGGTAGGATCACACCGGCTTCAGTATTCATATCCGCATAATAAATTACACAGCCCACATATACACCTATAAGAACCATAATGTTGTTCATACGTCACAGCTTAAAAGTTGTTTAACCGTGTTGATCTGATGTTTGACCTTGTGTATGGACTCTGAATACAATAGGGGTAAGTTTGTCTCGTATATTATATAAATACCATTGTAAATTGTACTCAAACTTGGAAGGAGCTACAGTGACATAGTGCGCGTAATGGTACAAAGGTGGCGCTACTACATGTTACATGCAGAGTCAGTCAATTACAGCAGTATCGGATAAAGTTACAGTAGATTCATACACTGTAATTTTGGATTATTGGAAACAACATAGGAGAGATGTTATCTATACTCACAAAATCGATTATACCACAAATATATAATGCAGAGAACATCTATATTTTAGATTGGTTAGGGGTGTTTTTTTTTTCTTAGTTTTGTATTTGTGTGTGGGTGTGACTGTGAGTGTGTGTGCCTAGTTCCGAATTTACAATGGTTCACCACATACTAGACTCTGAATAGTTTGATTACATTGTGGCACGGCTGTCATCAGGATGTAATTATTGATCAATCAATCAATCAATAGTTTGGTCCTCTAGTCGAGGGTTGGATGCAATGGTTCTCCACTTGTCCCGATGGTGTGCTGTTCTGATAGACTGTGAATAATTCAAGCCGGTCCACTGTGAAATATTTGTAAACCATGATGTTCTTGGTCTCCCTCTCCCTCTGCTGCCATTCACCTTCCCTTCCAACAATGTACGGTATATTGAACTCTGACGAATGATGTGGCCAAAATAAATAAGTTTCTTTGTCTGTATAGTGGCACACAAGCGTTTCTTATTTTTAATTTTTCTGAGGACTTCTTTGTTGGTGACCTTCTTTGTCCATGATATTTTCATCATCCTTCGATAAGTCCACATCTCAAATGCTGCTAAACGTTTGTACATTTTCTTAGAGATTGTCCATGTCTCAGCCCCATACATTAGAGTAGACCACACATAACACTGAAGAATATGCTTCCTTATATGTATTAATATCTTACTTGATGTTAACACTCTATACATTTTGGAGAATGTTGTTAGGGCTATTGTTATCCTTCTCTTGAGATGTATGAATTCGGATACTTGTTCTATGTTTGTGCCATCTATGGTTATATTGGTATTTGGTTTATCTGTCTTTTTACTTATAACCATTGTTTTGGTCTTCCTGGCATTCATCTTCATGTTGAATAGTATTCCAGTTTTTCTCACTGTCTGCTATTATTACACTGTCATCGGCATATCTAAGATTGTTGACGTTCATGACACCTATTGTCACTCCCTTGCAAGCTTCAATGTGTCTGAAAATCATCTCTGTGTACAGGTTAAAAAGACATGGTGACAATACACACCCCTGTCGAACTCCTCGTTTAATCATAACTTCATCCGATAGGCCCTGCTCCATTTTTATAAATGCATGTTGTGTCCAGTATAAGTTCACAATTAGTTTAATGTCTTTGCCATTGACACCAATATCTTGTAAACATTTGATTAACATTTCATGATTGACTCGGTCGAAGGCCTTCTCATAGTCAATAAAGCAGGCATAAACATCCTGGTTCATTTCACAATAACATTCACAAATCATTCTCATATTGAAAATCCCTTCACGTTTACCTATTCCAGATATAAACCCACTTTGAACGTTACTGATTTGTTCTTCAATTTTCTGTCTGTTTTTCAGTAAAATTATTTTCAGGATCATCTTCAACATATGACTCGTCATGCTTAGTGTTCTGTACTCAGTACACAATGTTGGTTTTGGCTTCTTTGGGAGTCAATTATTGATACATGCGAAGAAAGCATGCATAAGAAGCTGGACCTGATTGAACTTCAGTTCCATCACTATAACCTATTTCACCTTAGTTTGATATACCTTTTACCTTTGCAGTGATATCTCAGAGAGTTTGACGCCCCTGCCATGCAGAGTTGTAAACCACTGCCTTGTGTTACAGGTTCTTGACAGAACCAAAGGCTAAGGGAGCAAACCCCAAACAGAAAACCATGTGACTGTGGCAGCATTAAGGGCGGTTGATGTATGGAACTCCCAACATCTCCCAACCAGCCACTGCAGGGACAAATAGTTTGCTGAGAGACATTAAGTCCAACTCATGGACATCACTCTCACAGCAGAGAGCTAAATGGAGAGCGGCAGACAAGTAATTAAAGCAGTCTTTGTCGCATCACGACTGACAGCATGATGATGATGATGATGATATCTGAAGTGAGCATATTCAATATTAAAGTTGCATAGTCCGATGAAATATCAAATTTTCAAAACCAAACCAATTATCTAGATTTAATTTTACATATCTAACTTAGATACTGATGCACTTATTAAGTTTCTGTGTAGAAGGCAATACTGAGTCACTTTAACAGAACCTGTTACTGCAGAAGTCTATGTTTCCATGTTTGCACTCAAAATATCTCAAAAGTTTACCATTTAAAATAAAAGTAACTTTGAACTAATGTAAAGTAGATACTAGTGATCGATCTAATATATTTATCTCAGAAAAAATACAGAAATTCAAAACCATCGGACCATGCAACTTTAATGTTGGTGTTCACACTGAAATGCAAGACATCATAAGATCCAACAATTACAAGTTCTATTAAATTGAATTGGGTCTTCTATGCAGGAATAAACAGATAAATGCTTAATGAGTGCACCGGTATCTAAGTTTTATGTGTAGAATCAAATCTAAGCAAATGCTTTGGTTAGAAAATGTTATCCTTTCCTTGGAGTATGCAAGTTTAAGTTGTGTTTATATTTAATTTAATACCGAATGCGAGCTATTTAAATGGGCAGTAACATGACCAATGCAACATTGCATATTCACAATTATCCTGATCGAAGATGATTAGTCATAGTTTGTACATCTCTAAAAAAACCTATTATCCTCTGGGACCTACTTGGGACCCAGCCATGATCTGAGGGCCTCTGTAGCTAAGCCGTCACTATTAGGGGCATTCAGACCTATTAACACTGCTCAGCTGTTAGATTGATGTAGGCCAGGGAATATTTACACAATAGGGTAGGTTGTCTCTATGATATAGATATTGGTTGGTTGTTGGGGTTTTATGTCCTGGCAACGTCTAAGGTCATATCAAGACTGGTGATGACGTGTGACAGTGCGCACTCATGACGACTACATAGTGCTGTCCCACCAGAAGACCTGACCACGGGCACTATGACCTGATATATCCTATTCAGTCACATTATCCTGCCATTGAGCCAACCAGTCCTTGCCCAATCCTAATAATGCCGAGCGCCTGGCTAGGAAGCAACAAGTATAAATTTTTAAGTCATTGGTTTGACTCGACCAGGGTTCGAATCCCACGATCTACCAAAGCGGGAGACACGCTCAACTCATTCGGCCATCCCGTCTGGCCTATTAAATCGATCCATATGTAATTAATTATAGAAAATGAGTGTAACCAATTAGTTCAGTGCAATAGAAATCCCTGAGCAAAGTAGTGCAAGTAATTCCACATTTCCCTTCCCTGTATGACGTCACAGTACCAGGACGAATAGCCTAATTGCGTTAGACACATCAGTCTGCGTTTGGGGCTCACATGCATGTAGTTCAATTTAAGTGTTTTGACATTTCTGGAATATGAATATTCTGTCCTTTCCGTACAGAATATTCATGAAAGGAATACATGGTAATATCAGGTGACCAGATCTTTAAAACAGGCGGTGAAATAAAACTGTAACTTACTACTTCTTCCACCTCCCCTACCCCCCACCCCCACACCCCACGCACTAAACCCACCCTTCTCTTTCCAACATTGAAATGATGTAGACATGGCCCGACCGGAAGTCGAACTCGTTGATTCGCTGTGTGCGTCACGTGATCTCGCTGTCTGAGAACCCGTTTGATTTTTACTGTGTGTAACCTACGTATTCAGCTATAGCTATTTATAGAACACATCAACGCCTTTTCTTCAGCGCGAATTCAAAGGATCTATCTTTGTACCGAGTTTATTTTAGGTCGATATGGAAGCCTCAGCCCATCGTCTTATACCCCTGTCACACTACAATGTAAGGAGGTAACGTGAGCCGACGTAGGTGACGTTTTGTCATTATGTTGAGGTATGTCGAGTTATGTCATGTTAACATTAGACTGATGTCGATTTACGTCAAGTTACATCGAGTTACATCAGCGTGCGTTGAGGTTTTGGATGTGTTGACAACTTTTGACGTAACGAGAATGTAAGGGTGTTACGTTCACTGTACGTTATGTATGCGTTAGGCGAATGTTGATGACGTTAGACATATTTTAGTCAAATGCTGCTCACTACGTTGCACTATGTTGCACTATGTTGCACTACATTGCACTACATTGCACTACATTGACCAACATTAACGGCGGTGGGAACATACAGTCCGCGTAATGAAAACGTCTGGATAACATACGTACATTTAGCGTTTCATCACCCTGTCATGACATATGTAACGTAATGTAACGCAATGTAGTTCTGGCGATCGAATAATGTATATAACATACCGTGAGTGTAATTACGTTGTCCTCTCTCATTGAACAATGTTATCACTATGCTTTACCTACGTTACGCTCATGTCAACTATGTGGCATTGACGTCACAAATTTGCATATTACATCGAGATTTTCGACGTGTTAAATTTATGTTCACGTTGTCCCTACGCTGGCGCCTTACGTCGTAGTGTGACAGGGGGGGGAAGGGGTGGGGGTGCTGCTGTTAATGTAGTTACTTTATAGAAGATATACTATCTAACATTCTCATGTAGAGCTGCTGGAACACGTGGCAAAATGACGTCATCAGATCTTTAACGCCATGTCGACAGCACAGGTCATACATATACACTTGGCTGGGATCAATCCTCGTCTGAGTCAAACACGTGTATTCCACACTTCTCCTGTCACTCGTCATAAACATGATAGAGCTGGTTCGCTCAGTGGTTCGCTCAGGATAATGTGACTGAGTGAGATATTGGAGCATGGCGCAGGAGGCAAAGCATCCAAGTCGGGCAGCGCGATGAAGTTGCAATCGGTGCGCACATGTTACAAGTCGGTACCTATCCTGCCGCGGCCTTAGATGTTGCTGGGCTGTAAAACCCAATGAACCAAACGAAGTATTCTCAGAGGTTGCAGTCATTAGTGACCTGAAGTACCATTTATTGTAAAGTTTTGATTAATTGGTTTCCCCCTCCTCTTCCCTCCTCCCCACCTTCCCCCTCTCCCTTCTTCTCCACCTCGAACTCCCTCTCCTCTCCCTCCCCCCTTTCCCATCCCACTCTCTCCCCTCATTCCCCGTCTCCCCCTCCTCCCCACCTTTCCCACCTACCCCTCCTCCCTCACCTCCCCCTGCCCCACATACTCCTTCCGCACCTCCCTCTCCCCACTCCCTCTTATCCCACCTCCCTTCCACCCCGCTCCCACCATCTCCCCTACTCACCACCCCCTCGCCCAATTCCCCATTCGCGCTCCCCCCCCCCCACCTCCCCCTTCCCCTCACCCCTCTCCCTACCTCGCCCCCCCCCCCCACCTCCCACTCTCCTCTTTCCCTCTCCCCTCCCCCTTCCCCTCATCCCCACCTACCACCTCCCCATCCCCCTTCCACAGCTCCCACTCTCCCCGCCTACCCCCTCCCTCCTCCCCCACCAGGAGGCGCCCCAAGTGTTGAGCCTGCCCTTCTGCTTCACATGTTTAATAACCTAATATCATTTACCGCTACCAATAAGGCGTGATCAAATAGCGGAATTCATTCAGCGAGCATTCGCTCTCCCCGGTTGCTAATCAATCACACTTCATCATTAAATACGAGACGCCCGGGAACCATCGGTTCAAATCCCCTGATTCAGCAAATTCCATTCTAATTTAATGTCTGCATACAAATCGTACACAATGACGCAGTCTCACCCTCGATGCAATCTGTGTAGACCCCTTTTTCCCGACAGGATGGTGATGGCTAAATTGGTAAGAGCGGTGGTTGGCTTTACGCTCATGAGGTCGTGGGTTTGAACCTTGATCGAGGCAAACCAATGACTTATAAAATTGATATGCGTCGCTACCTAGCCTTGTGCTCAGCATTAATAGGACAGGGCAAGAACTGCTTTGCTTAGTACTAGGATAATGTGACTGAATGGAATATTGGGCATGGTGCTGGCACCCCGGTAGGACAGTACTAATATGAGTTTAGTAGGGCAGCACTATAAAGGCACTATGAGTGTAGTAGGGAAGTACTATAAAGTCAATATGACTATTATTAGTACACATTGTCACAAGTCGATACCTGTCCTGATATGACCTCTGGTGTTGCTATGAGGTAACATCGCAACATACAAACAAACAAACCCGTTTTGTACACATATATCTGTTTTAAGCGGATGTTCTAGCAATGCGTATTCGCGTGTGTAATGCGTAAAGTACATACGCGTAGATTGTTTCTTGAGTGCGTATGTCCGTGTCCATGTGTTTGTGTACGCGCAATCGTAATATTTACTAAATGGTGCATTTTTTAATACGAATTTGGCTGGAGGAATCTTGTGATATGACGTCACACAAGCGTGTCCCCCGCCCCCAAGCAAAATAGACAGAATGCAATGTTCTAGAAACATAAATGGGGTTTTATGGCCTAGCAACATTGAACCTAACAGAATGCGCACTGGCTTGGAACATTCTTTTTGGGGGAAGAGGGACGTAGCTCAGGCAGTAGAGTGTCCGCCTCTTAAGGTGTGGATCATCCGATCGATCCTGCGCAGTGGACGCATATGCAGTTTGTGCTATTTTCCATTCCAACTATTGGTCCACAACTGGTTCAACAACGGCTGTGGTATGTGTGGTCCTGTCTGTGGGAAAGTGCATATAAAAGACCTCTTGCTGATTATCGGAAAAAGTAGCCTATGTAGCAGCAGCAGGTTTCCTCTACAGAAATATGTCAGAATGACCATATGTTTGATGTCCAATAGCTGATGATAAAAATGTGTTCTAGAATCATCGTTAAGTAAAACAACGTTTTGTTTTTGGAACAGTGGATTTATCATTTTCCACACCAGGAATACTGCGTAACTTTGGAAAGGCTCAAATATACGCCTCTTTTATGCATAATGTATGCCACATAACGTATGCCGCACGTTGGATGTTGCATCACATGTTAATGGAATCTCGGCTTTAGATATTGATGTGAGCGATAATATCTCATGTATTAAGTCAGGAGGTGTTCTCTGTGGCAAAGTGGTTAGAGTGTCTGACTTTTTTCTAGGTCGGACTCCTATTCTGAAGATCAGTGGTTCGATTCCCTGTGCCCCACCTCTGCCAATTTGGATTTCCACCACTGTGTGTAACTTACAGCATCATCAAAGGCCAGTTGCTCTCATACCATGTCTATGTGGTGTGGGAGGTTAAAAATCCCTTGGGTCGGTAAAAGTGTAGGCTCGGGCTTTCTATCGATAAACTGTCTAATGGTGAAAACAAGCCTATTCAGGCTTATCCATGATAGGCAGTATAAATCTTCAATCTTCAAGAAATGAAGAGGTGAATTAGGTAAGATACTTTCAGGTAGGGTAACGTCACAAATTACTGCAATTACTAGATGGTTAAGATGCCCACTCACAAGTGGCATCGCAGTGGTAAAATTTGGAACTAATGGGGATGTCACACTACGGCGTATGGCGTTACCGTGTTTGCCAGTGTATGCAGTTTTCGAATCATATGCCATCATATGCCATCATACGCTATGCATAGGTTGGGCATATGCCGTATACGCTCGTCATATGCGGTCTCGTCCAACAATTTCTGTGCACGCTCAAAATGGGCAGCATATGGCAGCGTGTGGCTTATACGCTGCTCATACGCTAGATGTATGCAATGCATATGCTGGCATAGGTTACGCACAGGTTAGGGGTTCATCGGCATAGGTTAGGCGTATGTTGCACTGACACCCTCCGGGTGTCTCTGGCATACCCCCAACGTTCTGTAATGGGGCTGTCACACTACGGCGTATGGCGTTAGCATATCGGTTTTCGACCCATACGCCATCATAACCAGTCATACGCTATGCATAGGTTAGGCATAGGTTGGGCATACGCCATATACAATCATCATATGCCATCATACACCTTCATATGCAGTCATACGCCATCTTTTATGCCCATCCGTCCAAAAATTGTTGTGCATGCTCAAAATGTTCAGCGTATGGCAGCGTATGCCTCATACGCTGCTCATACACTAGACATACGCTATGCATACGCCGGCATAGGTTAGGGGTACGTCGGCATAGGTTGGGCTTATGCTGAACTTGTCAATCACAACTGTCAAACCACATCACAGTACACTGCGCATAGGTCAGATTATGCTTTGCATACGTCGATATACGGTGGGGATACGGTAGCCATACGCCAGGCATACGCTACGCGTACGTTTCATACGTCACTGGAGTGCAACAAGGTCTGGGTACGACGGCGTATGAAGGTTTTCAAATTATTTTAACACGTTACGCATACACCGCCGCCTTACGTCGTAATGTGACAGGCCCATAAGCCATTTGTGGGTAGTATATCAAAGCTATATGTAAGTCAGGCGACAATAGAGAAACTGTCCGCATTTATATTCTCATTTATATATATATATATATGCCTCTCTCTAAATATATGCCTCTATGTACTGATTCAGATCGGCTTTAATTTGCTTGTGAACCAAATTTGGCGACGAGTACAAATTTGGAACTGAGGCATTTGTGTGTAGTATATCAAAGTTATATATAAGTCAGGCGACAATAGAGAAACTGTCCCCATTTATATTCTCATAACTTCTATGCCATAGATGCATATATATATATATGCCTCTCTCTCTCTATATATATGCCTCTATGTACTGATTCAGATTGGCTTTAATTTGCTTGTGAACCAAATTTGGCGACGAGTACCAATTTTAAAAAGGACACCCGACTCCAAACCAAACACCCTGCGGCTAAATTTCGGGACGCAACATCTTCTCTCCTCACCTGTATTATTTACACCGCTCTGCAATATGTACGTTGGCTGTCACACACACACATATATATGTTGATCCCTGATAGGTTTAAACGTTGTTCATCGCAACCAACATCTAAAGAACACCGACGCCCTGGGTTGCTTTTTAAGCACAGGATTCACTTAGGCAGCCACGTATTGAGGTGCGCTTTACAAAGGGCCTGCCATAGATACACGGGATCTGTTATGTGCACATGCGTGGGCGTGGTGGGTGGGTGGATGGTAACCATCCCCCCACCCCCACTTCGCGACAGTCCCCGCGGGTGGCGTGCGCCACATTAAAGGAGCCAGGGCGCGTGGAGGTGTCGCGAATCGATACCCGGATCCTCGCTGTATTATACAAGCCCGGGAACAAGCAAACCCCAATTACAACGCTTCGCCCGCTCGCAGACGGGGCACAGGGATCCAACGCGACGATCCTTCGATGGCCCACTATCTGGGATCCACTGGGAATCCAACTTGGAGGATCGAAAATAGTGTGTATGGTGGAACCACATCGAAACTCCACTGTGGATCACTGAATAGGATCCTGTGAAGATCCAAATGGGATTTTCTTTTTTAAAGATCCAAATAGAATCTACAGAATATTCAACATGAATCGAAATGGGATATAATGGAGATCCAAAGTGGATCCAAGGTGGTTCCAAAGGGGGCCCAAAGGGATCCTATGAGGATCAAACGGGGATCCAACGCTGGAATGGGGATCTAATGCGGATCCAATTGGAATCCAATGATGCAAAGGGATCCAATGGGGATCCAATGGGGATCCAATGAGGATCCAATGGGGATCCAATGGGGATCCAATGGGGATCCAATGAGGAGCCAATGGGGATTCAATAAGGGTCCATGGGGATCCAAAAGGGCTCCATATGGGGTCTAATGGGGAGCCAAATGGGTCCAACGGGGGTCTAAACAAGTTCCAATGGGGGTAGAATAAAGGGATCAAAAGTGAATCCAAAGGGGATCCAAAGAGGATCAAAAGGGGATCTAATGGGATCCAAAAGGGCTGGAAGGGGAACTAATGGGATTCGTGCATGGAAGCAATACATGTCAGCCACGTCATCAGGTGGGTGCACTAGGTCAGCGTGCAAAGGCACGTGTCATTCAAATTGCTCATCGGTAATGCATGCGTGACGCATGCGCGAATCCTCTCAGAGATGCGCGAGTGGGGGATAAAATTTCCCTGTAGAGTCTGCTCGAGTTGGGGAGCAGTGGGTAGAGGGGAGGGGGTAGCGAACTGCCTCTGGGCTGGCTGGCATATAGGAGATGGCTCCAGCTGTCACGAGATCTACGAGCTTGTCCGAGCTGGTGGTCCGAACTGCTACCGTCTCTTCATATTGGCTGTCATGTGGACTTAGCAAGAGCTGCTCACTGCTTGGCCTGATGAGCAGCTCACATGGATTCTGAGCTATATATATATATATATCCCACTCTTCCCCTCCCTCTCTCCCCTCCTCGCCCCCCCCCCCTTCTCCACCTCCCCATTTCCCACTACCTCGAGTCCTACTAACCCCAATCCCTGCCCCTACCCCCAGTCCCTGCCCCAACCCCAGTCCCTGCCCCTACCCCAGTCCCTGCCCCTCCCCCAGTGCCCGCCACGTCCTCAGTCTCCACCCCTCCCCATCCCCATTTCACCCCATCCCCGTCGCTCCCCCAGTGCCCCCTCCCCCAGTCCACGCCCCGCCCTCAGTCCCCACCCCTCCCCCTTCCCCTAATACCCACCCCTCCGCCAGTCCCAACTCACCCGAGTCCCCCTCCCCCAGTCCCCGCCGCCACCAATCCCCACCCACCTCAGTCCCCCTCCCCCAGTCCCCGCCCTCACCAGTCCCCACCCTCCCAGCTCCTGATCCCCGGGCTTGCTGTCCACACGGGATCCAATCTGCCAACCAAAGGGAGGGCTCCAATATGTTGCCTCAGCTGCTCCACTGTCCACCGGCGAGCTGCTGCGAGCCGTGCCAAGCTGCTCTAAGCAAGCTGCCGTCCCAAGTGTCCCCGGTGACCGGCGGGGTTCCCTCCGGCTCATTGGCTGTTCCGGGCGCAGTGGGCGGGGTTCATCGGAGTGGGTTGGAGGGGGGGGGGGGTCGGGTTGGAGGGGGACGGGGCTCGGGGAGGGGTGGAGGGGCGGGCGCCTCGTCCCCACCCTTTATCTCTCCGGGCCGGTTAAGGTGTTCACACTGCCCGTGCCTCACATGCTCCCCGGGGCGTAATAATGTAGGACAATCTAAATTGTGATCGTTCCCCCCCCCCCCCGCCCGAGAAGTTGCGCATGCGCGCCGCTACCCTTATTGGGTGATGGTGGGTGTGTGTGTGGGTGTGGGTGGAGGGGGGCGGGAACAGCTAGCTCTGAACTGAAGGCTTTATAGAGCCAGTCGCCAATTAGTAATTGATGCTGACTTGTACCGGCTGGAGAGGTGCCGATACAGTCGGCGCTGTAGGCGGCACCCCGCTGCTTACATCGCATTGCATCGATCCCCCGGTGTTTTGGGGTCTCTTTCATGATAGAAAGAAATAGTAAACACCAATATGACTATAGGAATGCCTGTGTAAGTGAGATGTGTGTGTGTGTGTGTGTGGGTGGGTAGGAGGGTCATATCGACTGTGTCGAGTTGGGCAGAGTTTCTCTTTCATGATAGTGGTTGCTTGTTGGGGTTTTACGTCCTGGTAACATCTAAGCTCATATCAGCAGGGTTCATGATAGTGAGAAACATGGCAAACACACAAAAAAGGAAAGTGTGCGAATGTGTGTCTATTTGTGTGTGTGTGTGTGTTGAAAGGGGAGCAACATCATATAGACCGTTTCAATTTGAGCAGATTTATTTTTCTAAGATAGAAAAAAGTATAGAAAGCACTATGAAAGATATGTTTGTTTGTGTGTTTTTTTGTTTTTTTAAAGTTTTTTTTTTATTGAGGCTGTATTTATACTGTCCATAGCATATAAGCCCAGATACCCAGGCTTGTTTTCAATGCTGGCCAGTTGTAGTGTTGGTGTTATCTTACCACACAGTGGCTGCTGATAAGGTATTTGATTGCCTGCATTTCAGTAGCAGATAGATAATTGGTTGGTATGGTTAATAGCTATGTTAGTTTTTTTTGGATTTTCTTGGCATATATGTATTTATTTTTTCTACTCTTATTACTAGACTAGCCTACTCCTATTTACATCTCATAGGCTTGTACGTAGCTGTGTGGTGTGTTATCTGGCTACTTTTGGCATGGTTACCTTCCATTGAGCGTCCCGCTGGTGGGCCGTGACATATCACATGCCCCTTTGCAGTGCAGCTTAGTGGGGGTTTCCTAGCCTTATTTTGCACAGATATTTTTTGTAAGTTTTTAGCTCAGGAATTTGTCATTCCTTTACCATTTGGGAATTCCACACCTTGGCAGCCATTTCCAGCATGCTTCTCTCATGAGCTTTTATTTGGCTTCTGGTCTGCTTTAGTAGTGGTGCATTATTTGCTCTAGTAGTCCTTTGTGGTTTTGTTAGAAGTTTAATGTTTTGACTCGTGCTATATGCTAATGTTTTCAAATGAATTATTCTCCTATTTTCTAGTAATTTCACTTTGGTTCTTTTGTGTATGTCATAGGTGGGGTGCAGCTTGTCTACTCTTAGACAGATTTTTAGGGCTCTGTTCTGCAGTGTTTGCAGTTTTTTTAGTAGTTCTTTTCTCGCACCCATGTAGTTTACATCTCCATAGTCAAAATAGGGGAGCACCATGCCTTTGAAGATTGTTATTGACATTTCTTGTGTCATGTAGTCTCTTAGCTTTGCAAATAGCCACAGTTTGTGGTTTACTTTTTGTATAATTTTATTTATACATAGGTTGTAGTTTAGTTGGCTGTCCAACTCAAAGCCTAGGTATTTGTAATGGTCTACATTTTCTAGTGTTTGGTTTCCTAACTTACAGTGTAGTTTTCTTTCTGGCTTCTGATCTGACCGGCCTCATTGTTACCTTACTGTAGCTTTCTTTTCACTGCCGCATTTTTTTTTTCTGGAAGAGTTCTTTTTTGTGTGACTCCTTTTCCAGCTGGATTTTGATGCTCCTTGGTCTGTTTATGATTTTTTCGGTGTTTTGGGTTTCGGTATCTTTGGTTTCCTTGTCTTTATTTTTGTCTGAGGTCTGCTCGTTGTTGTCTGTGGGTTTTTTTGGTGTTGCCTCTTTTTTCGTTTTCTTTCCTAGACGGAAGGCTTTGGTCACTACCGTCCAGCCAAAGTCACAGTCTGCTTCTTTTAGCATGTTTGTGACAGTTTTCTCCATGTTTTCGTCTTCTTTTTCCGGGATGCCGTGTATTATGGTACTGAGTTTTTTCCCATCACTTTTTGTCACCTCTGTTTGGGCTGTATCCGTGGGTGGCTTCCTGTTGTCCGTGGGCGCAGTCCTGGCATTGTTTATACCTTTGTTTGCATTTGTGTTGTTCTTTTGTTCTTTGAGTTTCTCAAACTCAGATTTGTACCACGTGCATTCGATTTGCAACGTGTTGTACCCTACCTGTAGTGCCTGCAGTTGGTTTTGATATTCATTGTCATTATCATTGTCCCTTGGTTTTGTTTTGTTTTTTCCATCATTTCCGTTGTCATTCATGCCTTTTCCGTCATTTACTTTTATATCCTTTTTGTTTTTGCCCCCTTCGCTAATTCTTCTTTGACTGTTTGGATTACCAGTCTCACTATCTCATCCTTACCCATATGCTTATCTCCGTGTTCCGTTATTTCCATATGCTTACCTCTGTGCTCCGTTATTTCCATTTCATTATCCTGTTTGTCGTCCTTTCCCTCCATTTTTAATGACTGGTTATCTGTCATAGTGTTTATCCTTTTGTTTTGGTAGATTTCCTCCTGTTTGCTGCTTTTACATCCTTTCCTTTGTTAGCAGTTGCTGCATTTTTGTGTAGTTTAAAAAAAAAAGAATTATTTGGTGTGTTTTTTGTTGTTGATTTATTTGTGTGCTGGTGAGTTATAACTGGTGAGTGATAATAGGGGAATCTATCAGTTCAGTCAACTCAACAGTGGTTTTGAGTCATTTAGACATTATAAATCACACACACACACACATCAACAGTAAAGCAAAGTATATGGGCGCTAATATGCCATGGTACTTAGCTGTGAGTGCTGGTACGTTCTAGGTTAGATTAGTCTAGTGAACAATTTGTTGGTTATGAGTATTTGTGTGCTGGTGAGTGATAACTGGTGAGTGATAATAGGGGAATCTATCAGTTCACTCAACTCAACAGTGGTTTTGAGTCATTTTGACATTATAAATCACACACACACCTCAACAGTAAAGCAAAGTATATGGGTGATAATATGCCATGGTACTTAGCTGTGAGTGCTGGTACGTTCATTGTTTTGCATCAGAGGATACAAATCCTGGCAATCCGTAGCCTTTTTTTCGCCGTTTTTGCCGTTTTCCGCCATATCTAACGGTCGACACGCTCCTTTGAGGTTGTTTTGTTTTTGTTTTTAGTATATTCCTCCTCACGGGTCTATCCTGTAGTATCCTGGGATGTTTATATAGTATCCTGGGATGTTTATGAGGAAGATCCGCTTAGTCTTGGTTATTATGCATGCTTTATTTAGTACATTGGATTCGCGATATCAGCGTCCGCGTAAGATTAGCGTCCACTCACGGTCGCCATCTTGGTATGTGCGTGTCGGTGAGGTGAATGGGGAGAGGGTTATATCGACTGTGTCAAGTTGAGCAGGTTTATTTTTCTATGATATAATCAATTATAGAAAACACAAGAAAAGTGTGAGTTCATGTGTGTATGCATGTCGGTGAGGTGAATGAAGGAGGGTTATATCGCCTGTGTCAAGTTGGCCAGGGTTTCTTTTTCATGACAGCCACAAAAAGGAATGTGAGATTTTGTTGTAAGAGGCAGGAAGGTAATATCCACTGCGTCAACTTGGGCAGGTTTCTTTTTCTATAATAGAAAGGAGCTTGGAAAGGACTATAAGAAAAATGTATGTGTGTCACTTAAGGCCCTGTCACACTACGATGTTTCCCACCAACGTGCGTCGACGTGTTGCCTTTTTGGTCGAAACGTCGGTACACATCGGGACACATTACCGGCGGGTTACCGGTGCATTAACGGCGCGTCGGTACATGTCGGTACATGTTGAGTGATAGCAAAGTGTGAATGGACCCGTCGGCGCGCGTCGGCATGTGTCGGGTTGCGCCGATCGTTTTATGCTTGCACAAAACTTTCGGCGCACCCTGACGCGTGCTGACGGGTTGGAGGGGGCGTTACGGACGCGCCACCAACACGCCACTAGCACGCTGCAACCCATCAAACTTTCTCCCACAATGCCGAAAAGCTGGACATGTCTCGAGCCCTAGCAAATATCTTGCGCGTTGGCAGCACGCCGGGGGAAACGTCGTAGTGTGATAGGGCCTTAAGGTGAAGGGGGGAAGGGTTATCGACTTGCCAAGTTGTGCAGTTTTTTAGGATAGAAAGAGGCATAGAAACCCCTAACAAAAAGATGTGTGTGAGTGAGGGGGGAGGGAAGGGGAGGGATATATCGACTGTGCAGAGTTGTATTTATGGATGTGGGTTTTAGCGCCTGGCGCCGGTTTTCTATCAGTATCAGACCGTCGCCGTGTCGCCGACATGTTGCCAGATGGACTATGACGGAGATCTGTCTGGGTGAGTGGGCATGCAGGAAGTTGTGTGTGGACGGAAAATGGTGGACGGAGAAGCCACACACCCCGACACACACCTCACACACGCCACCACACTGGAGTACCTACACACACCTAGACACACCTCCCATACATGACCACACTGGAGAACCTATACACACCTAGACACACCTCCCACACATCACCATACTGGAGAACCTACACACACATATACACACCTGCCATACATCACCATACTGGAGAACCTACACACACCTAGACCCACCTCGTATACATCACCATACTGGAGAACCTACACACACCGATACACACATGTCACATGTCACCATACTGGAGAACCTACACACACATATACACACCTCCCATACATCACCATACTGGAGAATCTACACATACCTAGACACACGTCACCATACTGGAGAACCTACACACACATATACACACCTCCCATACATCACCATACTGGAGAATCTACACATACCTAGACACACGTCACCATACTGGAGAACCTACACACACATATACACACCTCCCACACATCACCATACTGGAGAATCTACACATACCTGACACACGTCCCACACATTACCATACTGGAGAACCTACACACACCTAGACACACCTCCCACACATCACCATACTGGAGAACCTACACACACCTAGACACACCTCCCATACATCACCATACTGGAGAATGTACACACATCCCATACACACATCCCTACACACACCTGGAGAACCCGCACACCCCATAAACACTCTTCCTCCTACTGGAGAACCCCCCACACCCCTACACACGTCCCATACTGGAGAACCCATACGCCCCTACACACATCCCACACATCCCCATACTGGAGAACACCCCCTCTACACACATCCCTATTCTGGAGAACCCCACACCCCTACACACCTCCCATACTGGAGAACCCATACGCCCTTACACACCCCACTCATCTCCCTCCATACTGGAGAGCCCACACACCCCTACAATCCTTCCATACTGAAGAATCCACACAGCCCTACAGCCCTTCCATACTGGAGAACCCACACACTCCTGCACACATCCTCATAGGGGATAACCCATACGCTCCTACACACACCTCCCACTCATCCCCATACTGGAGAGCCCACACACCCCTGCAATCCTTCCATCCTGGAGAACCCACACACCCCTACACACCTCCCATTCTGGAGAACCCATACGCCCCTACACACCCCCAACTCATCTCAATACTGGAGAGCCCACACACCCCTACAATCCTTCCATACTGGAGAGCCCACACACCTCTACACACCTCACATACTGGAGAACCCACACCCCGACACACACTCCCCAATCCCCATTGTCCACCCCCCCCCCCAGCTTCCAGCCACCTGGCGGTGTGCGGGGAAGGTAGGCGCGCGGCATATACAAGCCACTGGGACGGAAATTAATTTTTCAGATGCCACTGTAGCGACAATGGGGTAGTCCCGGAGTCAGCCATACACTCCTGGCACCTGTTTGGCCACACACTTAAAAACCGGTGAGTGATGTAATTTATAAGCCTATTGAGTGTATTATATATATATATATATAGTTGACAAAAGCCTCTTACAATTCATCCACCTACCCCATATATATATATGGGGTAGGGGGACGGGTTGATTATATATGGAGATAACGGATATCGGATAAATAGGCCAAACTCTGAGTTAACTTTTTATAATTTTCACAAAGCGGTATGTTAAATAACTTTATTAAATATATATTTATATGTTTTATATAATTATGATGCTCACACTATTTTCTGTAAATTGTGCTATGTGTATCGTACTCCACATACAATGTAGATATTTCTAATGGCGTAGGCATATACAATATCAATGCCTACTATCGGGTACATCGACTTAAAGTTGCATAGTCCGATGGTTTTCAGTTGCTAGGGTTTTCTGAAATAAATATATTAGGTTGATCATTATATTCTACCCTACATAGCTTGAAATAACTTTGATTTAAAATGGCTAACGTTTGATATATTTGAAGTGCGAACATGCCAAATTAGTTTTGGCAAGCATGCCATAACCCTGACACCATAGGCTTCTGCAGTAACACTGAAAGGTTCTATTAAATTGACTCAGTATTCCTTGCTATGTAGCAACAACATGGTTAATAAGTGCATCTGTATATCAATTAGATATGTATAATACAATTTAGATTATTGCTTTGGTTTGGAAAATTTGATGTTTTCATCGAACTATGCAGCATTAAATGGACACCGTTCCGCCATATTAGTGTGTTGTAACGAGGACGCACTATGTATATGATATGATATCTACATCATCTTTATATGTATAAGGATTATGAACAATACATGCCAAGCCCTCCAAATTAGGGGTTGACAATGAAGATCAGAGGGAAGGAGAGAAAAGGGGGTGGAGGAAGGAGGGGGAGAGTTGAGACCTCTATTTAACAAACCATACAACATTTGACAGAGAATGGCGCGGTAGACCGGGGTAGGGCTATGCCCTCAACTCTGAGGGTTGAAGTTGCAGATCTGCTCTAGACAGTTTGAGGGATATGGGGGGGGGGCAGGGCTTTAGGCCCTTATTTTAGGGGTTGGCAATGCAGCGCGGTGCTAGACAGATTGGAAGAGGAAGGTTGAGACCTTCATTTTCAGGGTTGACAATGAAGGTCAGGGTTAGGCATTAGAGAGTAGAGGGAAGGTTGGGGTGGAGATAGGGGGGGGGGGTTGCCATTGATCCTTGCCTGGCCTTTAAGCCAGTCCTATTGACGTGCACTAGGACTGGACTGCAACGTGCTGCAATATGCCAATACCGCCATCTCTGCCGTCAACCTAATCAGCGGTTCCTTTCACGGTCATTACACCGTATTCATGCCAGCGGTGACGGTGAGATCTGCCGGGCCCTGCACAGCCGACCGGTAAGTGCACTACAAGCTCGTCCACAGAGCTGCACAGAGCTCAGGGCTGCTCAGGGGCGCCCACAGGCGCCTAGAACTGCCCAGAGCCATTCAGAGCTGCTCAGAGCAGCCCAGAGCTTCCGATAGTTGTTCAGAGCTTCTCGGAGCTGCTCGGAACTGCTCAAAGCAACTCAGAGCTTCCCATAATTACTCGGAACTGCTCGGAACTGCTAGGAACTGCTCGGAACTGCTCATTCAGTCCGCTGCCATACCCAATCAGCAACCACGCCCGGCCGGCCATCTCCGCCCTGTCCGAACAGTTTTATGTAATTACAAATCGTCGGCCCCCAGCGTTAATCCACTAGAGGCCGGCAGCGACCCCCAGTGACGGCTTTGAATTCCCAGTGCGAAGGAAGACAATGGAGTGGGCGATCAGTTTGTGACACAGCACTGCCCCGTACACCGCTGCCCCCTCCCTCCCCACCCCCACCTCCATCCGCCTCACAGACCGCTGGCACCACCAGGGACCGCCGACTTTCCGCTGTTTGCATTCACGGCCAATCCCGTGTGGGGTTGTCTAGTTTGCAGTGAGTCCTTTGGACCGGACCATAGGGGGTCATGTTGGGTGTTGCAAGTGGGGTGCAGCAGGCAGTGAGTGGTGTGGGGGTGGAGGGTCGGAGGGAGGAAGGGAGGGAGGAGGAGCTATAAAAGGCAAGGGGTGATGGGGTGGGAGGCATTGTGGGCAGTTCCTTCCTCAGCACCGTCGCCGGAACCAGCCGGATGGGAGGCAGCGCTTTCTTTGTGTAGCATGTGATCAGTTTGTGTCACGTGGGGCGGTCTGATCAGTAAGATTAGCCCCCTCCCGGTGGAAGGACGGCATATCAGATTTATTGACGGTGCGGCCTCGATAAGCGTGAGCCTGGAGGGAGGTGGGAGGGGGGAGGGAGCAGAGAGAGTGCACAGGAGAGGATGGTCGGTTACAACCTTGGCGGGGTACCAGCCGAGCACACCTCTCACACTCTCTGTTACTTGTACTCTCTCTTTATATATACATATATAAATATAGGCACATGACCCATACCATAATACCGTCCTGATACGACCTTAGATGTTGCCAGGACGTAACACTCCAACAACCAACCCATACCATAATATACACAATCTATATAAATAAAAGCAAATGTGTGTGTTTGTTTATCTGCGTCTTTCTTGAAGATTTATACTGCCTATCATGGACGAGTCTGAATATACTTGTTTTCCCCATTAGACAGTTTGTCGATAGACAGTTTGTCGAGCCTACACTTTCACCAGCCCAAGGGATATTTAACCTCCCGCAGCACATCCACATGGTATGAGAGCAACCATCCTTTGATGATGCTGTAAGATGTACACAGCGGTGGAAATCCAAATTGGCAGAGGTGGGGGGAATGGGGGAGCATGCAGAATTGAACCACCAACCTTCAGATTAGGAGTCCGACATAGAAAAAGGCAGACACTCTAACCACTCTGCCACAGAGATTCTGACAAAACAGACTTAAACGGCAGTAAATATGACATTGATTGTGACTATGATGTCGGCGATGACCTCTATGTTGGGAACATCCATGGCAGTAGTATCCACCATGGACATTAGCTATATGAGCCAAAGGCCCAAGTCGCCCTCTGCAGGAGCACTCTTTAAGGTCTATAGTGGCAAAACAATAATGTGTACTGCAAACCTTGGCGCGGTCACTGTACCGACTTGGCTTTACTGCTGACATAGCTTCATTCAACGGATTGCTTCAAAGAAGGTCGGGGTGGGTGGGGTCCCGTAGGGGGCGCGCATAGAGCAGGTGGTGGGAGGGCATACATCAGTGTCGGCAGTGGCGTTCACTTTATATGCCCTATGCAGCAATGTTTTTTAAAGCCCAAATTGACGGTTTTGTGGTGATTTATAGCAGCTGCCGCCATCCCTGTCGGATAGACTAACGCAATTAGCATGATTAACACGCGCCCGACGCCTAATTAACCGGCTTGCCAGTTCAGCTGATTATGTGCAGCCCGGCGGAGTAGTGTCAGATGAGGCTAGCTGTCATCTGAGGCTAGATGTCAGCTGAGGTTGGCTGTCAGCTGATTGGCTGTCAGTTGAGTGTAGCTGTCAGTTGCGGCTAGATGTTAGTTGAGGCTGGCTGTCAACTGAGGTGAGCTGTCAGCTGAGACTAGATGTCAGCTGGGGCTAGCTGGCTCTCACAGTTGAAGCTAGCTTTCAGCTAGCTGTCAGCTAAGGATGGATAACTGTCAGCTGAAGCTGGATAGCTGTCAGTGCTGAGGCTGGATAGCTCTCAGCTGAGACTGGTTGGTCATCAGCTGAGGCTGGCTGTCAGCTGAGACTAGCTGCCACCTCAGGCTGTCAGGCTGTCAGGCTGTCAGGCTATCAGGCTGTCAGGCTGTCAGCTTCGTCTGACTGCCAGCTTCTTCTGACTGTCAGCAGCAGGAACTAGTTATTCAGCTGAGACTAGATATCTGTCAGCTGAAACTGAATAGCTGTCATCAGAGGCAAGCTGTCAGCTGAAGCTGGCTCGTTTCTGAGAATAGCCAAGCACTGAAGCTGGCTGTCAGCTTCCTCTGACTGTCAACAGAGCTAGCTGTCAGCTGAGACGAGGCTGGATACCTGTCATGTGAGACTGGGTAGCTGTCAACTGAGACTGGTTAGCAGTCAGTTGAGATTGGATAATTATCACCTGAGATTGGATAGATGTCAGCTGAGAATGGCTATTATCAGCTGAGGCTAGCTGTCAATTGAGGCTGGCTGTCAGCTGAGACTGGATAGCTGTCAGCTGAGACTGGATACCTGTCAGCTGAGAATGAGTTACCAGCTGAGGCTAGCTGTCAGCTGAGGCGAACTGTCAGCTGAGGCTAACTGTCAGCTGAGGCTGGCTGGCTGTCAGCTTCCTTTGACTGTCAACAGAGCTAGCTGTCAGCTGTAGCAGCATTCAGCACAACCCGACAGTTTACAACAAGCCAGCAGCGTTCGGTTCACGCGGTCACGGCCGCCTCGTATATACTACTAATAAAATCGATGCTAACCAGATTGCCAGGTTATGGAAATGTCACACGCCTCCACGCTTTTTTTTTGTTAACCCCTCCTCCACCCACCCACTACCACCTCCCTTCTTTCTCTTTTCTTTCTCTCAATTCCTACTTTCCTCCAATCAAGCGTCGGCCGGCGACAAACGGCGGATGCTGGCGCTTGCCCCCGCCCTGTCATTGGGGGCCGTTCACCAACCAGGCACCAAAGGATAGGATCGGTCAGCGCTCTGCACTAGCCCCTCCCTCCCCCTCACCCCCACAACCCACCCCATAACCATCACCCACACACTCCCACATAGACACCCACATCCGCAACATCCTCTTTTCGCGGTGTCCGAATCGGTAGAGCGCGGGCCTCACGTGGGGGAGATCGGGAGTTCGGTTTCTGGTCAACTCAAACCTTGATACTTTTCGCTTCATAGCCTGGCACTCAGCATTAATAGGATAGGGCAAGGACTGGTTAGCTCAGTGTCAGGATAATGTGACTGGGTTATGGTGCCGGCGGCCTGATTATAAAGTCGACATGAGAGTGCACTGTCACAAGTCAGTACCCATCCTGGTATGCCCTTAGATGTTGCCAGGACGTAAAGGCCCAACAATCAACCAACCCACACTCCCAAATAGACACTCCAATCTGCACTAACCTATCCCCTCGCTAACCAACACCCTCTTTTTACCACCACTCCCCTACCACGCCAGGAAGTGTGAGTGGGTAGGTGGAAGGGTGGGGGTGGGGCTATTCTATAATGCCGGGAGTCCAATAGGTCAGGCTTACAATGGTGGTGTGGTGGCGGCTGTATGCAGGCTGTGGGGGGGGGGGGGTGCGCGTTCGATGCTACCCGGCTCCACGGCGTGACACCCAACAACAGATTGATCAATACACCCTCCCACCCCCTTGACTAGGCCGCCAACATATCACTGTCCTAACGCCAATACACCAACCACCTCCACCCTCCCCCCCCCCCACACACACGCTCACAGCCTCCCTCCCGCCATCCCACCTCTCTTCAGGCCAATTATGGTGACGCTTCGATTGCTGCCAACTGCTACTATGTGCTCATTCATGCGGAACGACGGTTTTCGTTGTTGCTGTTGTTCACCGAGATCAATGATCAGACCTTGCTGGTTTGTGTTGATGGAGCTGGAGGCTGGGGGCTGCTGGGGAGCTGTGGGCTTGGGGGAGGTTGTGGGTATGGCAATGGGAAGTGGCGTACTTCATCCAGGTGACCCTTCCCCCTCCCTCCCTCTATCCCACATCCGGCCCTCGACCTCATCCAACCTCCTACCGCCCACAACCTCTCACCCCCCCCCCCCCACACACACATTGATATCGTGTCATCTGTACACGCAATATATCACGCCTCTTTAACGACGGGTGTGCGTTGCAGTGCATCCTAAGCTTTACTCCCTCACACCGTTCTTCCTTTAAGGCCCTGTCACACTATGACGTAACGACGTCAGCGTAGGGAGAACGTGAAGAACGTTGAACTTCTCGGCATAGTATGCAAATTTGGGCACAAGTTGAACGTGGATGCAGCGTAGTTGACGAGAGCGTAACGTCAGTAAAGCATAGTGATAGTGTGGTTCAACAAGAGAGGACAACGTAATTACGCTGACGGTACGTTATTAATGTTATTCGATCGCCATAACTACATTGCTTTACGTTACGTGATGGTACATAAGTCATGAAATGGTGGCAAAACACTAAACGTATGTTGGATGTACGTTAGGAGTATGTTATCCCGACGGTTTCACTACGTGGACTGCACGTTTCCACCGGCTTTAATGTGGGTCAACGTAGTGCAACATAGTGCAATGTAGTTACCAGCGTTTGACTAATGTCCGTTTAACGTCATTGACATTCGGCGAACAGAACGTATGGTGAACGTAAACCCTTACGTTCTAGTTACGTCGACAATTTTGAACAGGTTCAAAACTTTGATGTGCGCTGATGTAACATGACGTAATGTGACGTAGCTCGACGTCAGTCTAACATCATTCTGACATCATCATAAGTAACCCAATATACGTCAACGTAATGACGAAACGTGATCACGTCAGGCTTACGTTTGCTCATTACGTCGTAGTGTGACAGGGGTATAACTTGGCTTCCTCATCGAAGTAAACTCCATTCTAGCACCCCTTCCCAACCCCATTCATCCCTTCCTTATTCCACAATGCACAGTCATTATCACACATGTACATATAATAACAATTGATACCTAATGAAGTATGCATCGCTGGCGCTTGCCCCATTGAAGTCAACTGGAGCGGGCTGAACTGGGGGCGGGCTGGAGGGTGGGGGCGGGGCTGGAGGCGGGGCGGGGCGGGGCGCGGCGGAGTGTGTGTGGGGCGCGTGGGGGGGCGGGCGGGGAATGGGGCGGGGGACGTGGCGGGGGAGAGCGGGGGGGGGATAAGAGATAAAGACAGTATACTCTGCAAAAAACAAAAAAACGTTGGCTAATTCATCAAGTAGTGTATCCCTTGACAAAGCTACTCCTATCGCCACTTACCTCTTCTTGCTTCGGCCAGCGATAGCAGTCCGAGCAGCAGCAAGCCGCAGACGAGCACGTTATGCAGAAGCATGGTTCTGTTATCACGCAACCATCGGCGTTCTTCTGGCCGCAGTTGGCTGGTAACTGGCGCGCACAGCTTTAAACTCCACCGTAATATAGGCGCTAAATGGGCCCGGCGCTTGTCAGGCAGACTGCGGCCAACTGGAGTGACTGGGTGATACTACTGCTAGTAGGCGTGGTGTTGAATTGGTGAGATTGTGAAGGCCACAGCGGCAGTTGTACAGGTTCCATCGCGCAGCAAGCGTGGTGTCGCAGAATTGTCCGAGCCGATTTGAACTTAACATCACCCACGGCGCGTGCCGGCACGACAGCGAGGAGCTCAGGGCGCCCGTTGGTACCGGGCCCGGCGCGCCTGCACACGACGGGAGACACTGCAGCTGGAGGCGGAGACGGAGACGGGAGACGGTATCCTCACGGCCCCGGCATGTGGGGAGGTACACACACACACACAGAACACGCCGGCGGGAATAAGCGTCCGCTAGTGTCCATCGCGTAGGAAGAGGGTTGGTCAAGGGGAGGGGGTGGGTGTTAGGAGGAGTGTGGGGGGGGGGGGGGGGGTAGGCGCTAAGGAGACATGTGTCATGGAATGCACGGTCCCTTACACGTGCGGCGCCGGTCGGGGCTGGAGACGATTGGAGGCCGCCGGGGCCGGGGCTGGGAGCGGGAAGCTGGAGCTGGTTCCTCCTAGCTCATCACGCCTCTCACGTAGGGTCTCGCGTCAGCAGCACCAGCAGCGCCACCACAGCTTCCAGCGGTGGCGGCCAGTACTATATTGGTAGCCTAGCACACACGTGCGGGCGGATGGGCTGGCGAACGTGTGTGTGGACGTGCTGACGTAACAGGCAAAATAAACACCAGGATAGCAAGAGGGGATGGGGATGGGAGGGGAGCAGGGGTAGAAGTGCAAATTGGGGGCTATTTGCAAACCCTGGAGGAATCGCTGACGAATCGAGGCCAGGACAGGTGTAGTTATAATCTAGCAGAAGAAGTAGCCTCCAGGTGCTAGTAGCAGTATTAACGATGCATTTGCACCATTTGACTACAACCTGGAGAACTGCTGGCGCTATCCCGACTCCCAGACGAGATAGTGCTCTAAACCGAAATGTCCGCCAGGGTGTAATAGTGTCACTGTTGTCGCATTAACGAGTTGTACACGTGGTGGGGAGGCTGTCCTCTCATAGAATAACAATATCTATATATACTACTTGGTCCATTTGCCTCAGGCACGGTGCCACTGCCACTACAACTACCACCACCTCCTGCTCCTTCTCCTGCTCCTTCTCCCGCTCTCGCTCCTTCTCCTGCTCCCGCTCCAACTCCTTCTCCTGCTCCTGTTCCTATTCCTGCTGATGCTCCTGCTCCTTCCCCTGCTCTTGTTCCTATTCCTGCTGCTGCTCCTGGTCCTTCCCCTGCTCCTGTTCCTGCTCCTGCTCCTGCTCCTGCTCCTGCTCCTGCTCCTGCTCCTGCTCCTGCTCCTGCTCCTGCTCCTGCTCCTGCTCCAAGGTATGTTGCTGAACTACACAGGCGCTGTACAAAGCAGCCTGTACACCGACGTCATCGATCCGACTGCTGGGGTCTGAAAGTATATAAAGGCAGGAGCGGTGGCCGAATTAGAAGGGTGCTCACAGAGTCGGTGCATTTATTCTACGAAGCAGCCTCAAAGTGATCAACTAATGTATTCCCCGCATTAACCCGACATTACCCGCTCTCTCCAGCACCCTCTGTGTGGGTGACGGGGGTGGAGGGGTGGGAGCGGATTTATTTCTGGGGAAAGTGTGGGAGGAGTGGGAGAGGGAGGACTGGGAGAGTGTGTGGGGAGAGGAGTGGGAGTGTGTTGGGGGAGAGGAGTGTGTGTGTGGGAAGAGTGTAGGGGGAGGGTGGGGAGGAGTGGGAGAGTGTGGGAGAGAGCAGTGGTGGAGTGGGGGGAGAGAGGAGTGGGGGGAGAGAGGAGTGGGAGAGTGTGTAGGGGGAGAAGAGGAGTGGGGGAGTGTGGGGGGAGTGGGAGAGTTGGGGGAGGAGTGGGAGGTTTGGGGGAGGAGTGGGAGAGTGTGGTGGGAGATAGTGGGGGAGGAGTGGTGGAGTGGGGGAGAGAGGAGTGCGAGAGTGTTTGGGGGGAGGAGAGGAATGGGGGAGTGCGGTGTTCTCTGTGGTGGAGTGGTTAGAGTGTCTGACTTTTTTCTAGGTCAGACTCCTAATCTGAAGGTCGGTGGTTCGATTCCACATGCCCCCACCTCTGCCAATTTGGATTTCCACCGCTGTGGATAACTTACAGCGTCATCAAAGGCCAGTTGCTCTCATACCATGTCTATGTGGTGTGGAAGGTTAAAAATCCCGTGGGTCGGTAAAAGTGTAGACTCGGGCTTTCTATCGACAAACTGTCTAATGGTGAAAACAAGTCTATTCAGGCTTATCCATAATAGGCAGTATAAATCTTCAAGAAGAAAAAAAGAAAGAGGACGGGGAGAGTTGGGGTGGAGTGGGAGAGTGTGGAGGGGAGGAGTGGGAGATAGTGGAGGGAGCGGAGTGGTGGAGTGTCGGGGAGAAGGGTGGGAGAGGAGTGGGAGGTGTGGTGTGTGCGGGTAGCGGGGGTTAAGGATGTGGGTGGTAGAATAGGAGGGAGGGTTGTGTGGAGGGAGGAATAGAGGGCGCTAATGATCCGAGGGTATGACGACACACGTGGTCCTTGTGATATCATGTAGGGTAGGGACATGATTGCGCGCGTACCCGCCATGTTAGAAACATGGAGGACACGTGTATGTTGGTGGAGGAGGCGCGTGGAAGGATGTGGGGGACTGGTAGTTGTGTATATGTGGGGTGGAGTGGTACAATGTGAGAGAGTGGTAAGATGTGTGGTTAGATAAATTGTATGTGGGGGAGGAGTAGTAGTATATGTGGACTGGTAAGATATGGGAGGGGGGGGAGTATTCTTTCCCGACATAGACATGCAGGGGGGACAGTGAGTGATGTGGGAGGGTGAGTCCAAGAAGAGTGGGAGAGTGTGAGGAGAGATGGATGGTTGAGTGGTGGAGAGTGGGTAGCGGAGTGTCGGGTAAGAGGGCTGGGAGAGTGGGGGAGATAACAGAGTAGGAGAGTGTGTGGGAGAGGAGGGGGAGAGTGTGGAACATAAAGGAGTGGGAGAGTGTGGGGGGAGAGGAGTGGGAGAGTGTGGGGGTGGGCAGAGTGATAAGTGTGGTGAGTAGGGTGACGTGCTGGGAGCTGGTATTGTGAGGGTTTGTTGGTTGGTGGAAGGGGGCGTTTGAGGATAGAGGATTGAAGGTTAAGGGTTGTGATATTTATGGGCAGCGGAAGTGGGGATGGGAGATTTACGGTGAGGCAGTGTGCGTGTGCTGGATGATTGGGCGATGGGAGAATAGGCTGCCTGCATTAGGTGTTGTATTGGGTTCTAGGCTCCAGTGTATGGGAAGGAGAAAAAGGCGAATGTAGGTATATTAAAGTTGTATAGTCCGATGAAAGCATCACATTTTCAAAAGCTAAGCCCTTATATAAATTTGAACCTACATATGCAACTTAGATACTGGTGCAGTTATTAAGCATTTGATGCTA
Source organism: Branchipolynoe longqiensis (assembly GCA_030323885.1). Taxonomy (NCBI): domain Eukaryota; kingdom Metazoa; phylum Annelida; class Polychaeta; order Phyllodocida; family Polynoidae; genus Branchipolynoe; species Branchipolynoe longqiensis. Next base: position 117,125,390 of record CM059187.1, on the reverse strand, counting down.
CATAGAAGGGAATACTGAGGCCATTTAGCATAACCTGTTACTACTGAAGCCTATGTGGTCAGAGTTTTGGCAAGCTTGCCAAAATTAACTTAGCATGTTTTCACTTCAAATATCTTCTAAATTAGTCATTTTCAAGCAGAGTTACTTCAAGCTAAAGTAAGATAGATTATAATGATCAATCTAATATATTTATCTCAGAAAATGACAGAGAATCAAAACCATCAGACTATGCAACTTTAAGTGAATATGAAAAACGGGAATTTTTAATAGAAAATGCTAGGAAAAAAGGGTTGTGCCACATTATTTAAAAGAAAGGTATTACGGTTTTGTTCTCCGTTTGGTGATTGTGTGCTTGGGATCTGTACCACGTTACTGTACTAGGTAGGCTCTTTATGTGGTTTTGTGACAATGTGGAAATGTGAATTATAGAATGCGAATGTGGAAATATTAACGTTTGAATGTGAATGTGGGAATGTGAACATGGGAGTGGGAATGTGGAAATCTGAATGCATAGATGTGCATGTGGGAATGTGGATGCGGAAATGTGAATGCGGGAATGTGCATGTGGGAATGTAAATGCGGGAATGTGACAGAAGGGATGTGGGGATAGGAATGGGAATGTGGGTATGTGATTATGAGAATGGGAATGTGGAAATCTGAATATAGGAATGGGAATGTGGGCATGTGGATGCGGGGATATGAATGTGGGAATGTGGATGCGGGGATATGAATGTGGGCATGTGGATGCGGGGATATGAATGTGGGAATGTGAATGTTGGAATAGGAATCTTAATGAATGGATGTAGATATGGGAATGAGAATGTGGGAATTTGAATATAGGCGTAGGGTTGTGTGTTCGAGTCTGTGGCTATGTAGGTAGGCTAAGGTGAAAAACAATACAGATGGAGAGAAAGAGAGAAATTAAAGCAAAGTAAGAGTGTGAGAAGAGAGAGTCCAAGCCTCTCTGGTTTATTATATATGGTACATGGGTACATTGCAGAGTATCACCCCCCCCCCCCCCTTTCCTCCAATGGGAAACAAGCATTCTTGGCTCTACCAATAGGGATCCAGCATTCATGGTTCCCATGGCTACCAGTGGTCTGCCCACCACCACCAAGCTGTGTGGCCCCTCTGGCCACCACCAGCCTTGAACCTTGACCCTGAGTGTGGTGATCCTACCCAGTAGAGGGGGAGGGGGTAGGCCTTGAGTGCCCCTTACACACAGCCCAGCCAGCACCACTATGTCTATTTACATTCCACTCAGGCACTACCAGCACTTACATATATATACATACATGCGCTGGTCACGTATACCTGTTTCGTAATAGAACATTTGCATTCCCCCTAACGTCGTAAATCGGAATATTTTACATAGGGATGTGGGTACACAAATCTGAATGTGGAAATGAAAATTAGGGGGTCTCAATGTGCTGGTGGGGAGGTGGGGAGGTGGGGAGGTGGGAATGTGGGGGTGGTGATGTGGGGGTGGGGGGGTGGGAATGTGGGAAGGTGGGAATGTGGGAAGGTGAATGTGGGAAGGTGAATGTGGGAATTTGAATTTAGGGATATTGATGTGGGAATGGAAATTTGGGAGTCTCAATGTGGGGTGGGAATGTGGGGGTGGTGATGTGGAGGCGGGGGTGTGGGAATGTGGGAAGGTGGGAATGTGGGAAGGTGGGAATGTGGGAAGGTGGGAATGTGGGAAGGTGGGAATGTGGGAAGGTGGGAATGTGGGAATCTGAATGTAGGAATGTGAATGTAGGAATGTGAATGTAGGGGTATGGATGCATGAATCTGAATGTATGGATATGAATGTGGGGCTGGACATTTGGGAGTCTCAATGTGGGCGAGGGGATGTGGGAATGTGGGAAGGTGGGAATGTGGGAGGGTGGGAATGTGGAAATGTGAATGTAGGAATGTGAATGTAGGGTTGTGGATGCATGAATTTGAATGTATGGATATGGACATGGGAATGGAAATTTGGGAGTGTCAATCTGGGCATGGGGATGTGGGGGAATGTGGGGATGTTGGAAGGTGGGAATGTGAATGTAGGAATGTGAATGTAAGGATATAGATGTGGAAATGGAAATGTGGGAGTCGCAATTGTGGGTGTAGGGATGGTGATGTCGGGAGGTGGGAATGTGGGAATGTATCTATGTCCATGTGGGAACATGACAAGGTGGGACTGTGGGAAGGTGGGGAGGTGGGGAGGTGGGGATGTGGGGATGTGGGGAGGTGGGGAGGTGGGGACGTGGGGACGTGGATAATGGGTGCTATGGGGAATGGGTCAATCTGTATTGCGGCAGTGTGCTTTATGTGGGAATGATGGGTACGTAGTGGTAACAGAAATGTCGCGGAGCTGTGGATATATGCGAATATTATGATGACCATAAGGAGGTGTGCGGGTGTAGAGTGTGAGTAGGGGGAGCCTACAGGACAATGCCCTGTGTGCGTCTGTGCTTAAAGTCCCATACATGGCTGGGATTTAGCGTGCTACGCCACAGAATAGTTTTGAAGGGAAGGATTGGAGGGTGGGTGTGTGTGGGGGGGGGGGGGGGGCGCATTCTGGAACGATGAAGATGGTGGCCTGGGATGCTGGGTGGTGGTATATAGGAATATGGGTGGGCTAGATTATACGTGGGGTGGACTAGATTATACGTGGGGTGGGAGTCCTTATATGTTGGGTAGGGTGGAGTATGTGTGAGGTGGGTGTAGTGTATAAGGGTGTGGGTAGACAATATGTGGAGGGTGAACTAAATGTGGAGGCTCAGGTGGTGTGGATGTGGGGGTAGGGTGCAGTGTATGTGGGGATGTAGAATATGTGGAGGGTGAGCTAAATGTGGAGGGTCAGTTGGTGTTATGTGGGGATAGGGTGCATTATATGTGGGGATGTAGAATATTAAGGGGGCGGAGACTATGTGGAGGGTGGGCTAAATGTGGAGGGGAGGGTGAAGTAACACTAACAGTAACAGGCAATGTGATGTGGGGGTAGAGTGTATTATACGTGGGGGTGAGTAGAGAATTGAGGGGGTGGAGAATATGTGGAGGGTGGGCTAAATGTGGGGGGGAGGGTGGAGTGTATGTGGGGGTGTGGTGCATTATATGTGGGGTTGGGTAGGATATTAAAGAGTTGGATAATATGTGGAGGGTGGGCTAAATGTGGAGGGTCGGGTGGAGTAACACTAGCAGGCAATGTGATGTGGGGTAGGGTTCATTATATGTGGGGGTAGGCTGCATTATATGTGGGGTAGATAGAGTATTGAGGGGGTGGAGACTATGTGGAGGGTGGGTTAAATGTGGAGGGTCGGGTGGAGTAACACTAACAAGCAATGTGATGTGGGGGTAAGGTTCATTATATGTGGGCGTAGGGTGCATTATATGTAGGGGTGGATAGAATATTGAGGGGGTGGAGAATATGTGGAGGGTGGACTAAATGTGGAGGGTCGGGTGGAATATATGTGGAGGTAGGGCGCATTATATGTGGGGGTAGGGTGCATTATATGTGGGGGTGGATAGAATATTGAGGGGGTGGAGAATATATGGAGGGTGGGCTAAATGTGGAGGGTCGGGTAGAGTATAAGTGGGGGTAGGGCACATTATATGTGGGGGTAGGGTGCATTTTAATGTGGGGGTAGGGTGCATTATAATGTGGGGGTGAGGTGGACTGAATGCCTGGGTGGTGTATAGTGCCTAGTAGGGTGGAAGATGTATAAGGGTGGTGTGTTGAGGGACCTAATTAGTAGATCAGTGCACGCCCTAAGTACCACCGCCAGGATGTAGGGGTGTTGGGTAGTCTGCGTACCCATGGCAACCCTGATGTTCACACGTTCGTGGGGGGTCGGTGGGGGCGCTTATAACCTGGGCCAGTAGTGGGTCTAATCACGATCTCCAAATATGTATAGTTAGTAACGTATCACTCCGTATATATGTGTGTAAAATCCGGCCAGCAGAGTCGGTTAATAGGGGGGGGGGGAGTTGCGGGTGGCGCCACTGTGGCTGCAGAAGGAACTAAGCACTGATATTTATGTATAAGTAAATAAGGCCATTGAAACGAGACTATGAATTGATTGCTGGTGTCCATCATAGAGTTATTTATATGTATATATACATACATGTAGGTAGTTCAACCTGCCACACATTGATCACTAGTTTCTTAGTCTTAATGTGTTTTTTTTTTGTTTTTTTAAATTCGGATAAAACTCAGAATGTTTGGATTAATTGGAATTCTAGTTAGTTGAAGATCTAGTCCTATCTAGTACCTCAATCAGAAGAGACTGAAGACCTGTCACCGACATATTCATCAGAATATAATCGCATAAGAGGATATGGATGGAATTACTTCAATTAAAGTTATATTTTAATTGCATTTATTTGTATATATGATGGTGACGAGCAAAAATCTTCTAGCGGCGAATGGGTGAAAACGGTTAAGTTGAGCCTCACTACCAGGTGGCACCACCGGGACAGTTACAGAAACTTGTATTTACCATAATGCCTAAATGGAGAAACCGAATACGAAATCAAAGCTCATATATTTACATAAGACATTACATGGCATATGAAGTAGAAACGGGTAGTTTTCGTTTAAATCCTAGGCGGCGCCACCGTGTCAGTTACATGAAGTAATATGGAATAATGGCGATGCTATGCGTCATATATAATTAATATATAAATATAAATAACTATTATAATATATATACATATATATAGGCGGAGAAACCTGATATGAAATAAAACCTTATATATTCTCATAAAGTATCATATAGCACATATGGTGATAACGTGCAGCGGAGTTCCACTCTGAGGTGGCACAGCGTATCAGTTCCAGGAATTAATATAGAATAGTGGAAATGCCACATGGCACAAAATATATATGTAGGCGATAGAAAACTGACATGGCTTGTATATTCACATAATCCATTATTGACCCCATACATGTATATACAAAGGTGCACTGTGCTTACATTCCCTGTTCCAAACGCTTGTGTCATGTTACTGTAGTAGGCTGCACTGACCTCTCAGGCAAGTAACCAAATAGACAGGTAGGCATGGGTAGTGTGTTGATATCAGGGAGCCTAGGTGGTGTAATGGATAGCACACTGGCCCGGGATGTAAAGAGAGGTGGGTTTGAGTCCCGCTCTAGGCGCAATATTTCCCCTTTTCATCACCCCCATGACACTGGTTGCCGTGACCATGATCCTGTACTACGTGCTGTATGGTTGTTGAACCTACCCTGTGTATGTATGTGTAAGTGCACTGCCTGTATGTATGTAATTGTAAGCATTAAATGACCATTTAAAACACTTACAATTCCAGGGGGACGAGTGTAGTAGGCTGCACTGACCTCTCAGGCAAATAACCGCATATAGAGGTAGGCATGGGTAGTGTGTTGATATCAGGGAACCTAGGTGGTGTAATGGTTAGCACACTGGCCCGGAATGCAAAGAGATGTGGGTTCGAGTCCCGCTCTAGGCGCAATATTTCCCATTTTCATCATTCCCATGACATTACTAACCATTTCTCCTGGTTTACACAGCGCCCTACAACCAACATCCTTGAATTAGTAACTGCACGGCATCTCAAGCCACCCTACCATGTTGGCTTTATGTTGTCAGTCACGCTCCTACCCCCAACTCCCACCCTCCACCCTCACCCCCCACCCCACCCCCTACAGATCCCACACCATCCCCACACCCCAACACCCGCACAGATACACACCACCCCACACCTCAACACCCGCTCCCGCCGCCACCCCTCAACCTCCCATACTGACCCCACACCATCACCACACCCCAACACCCGCACCCCACAGATACACACTACTTCAACACCCACATCCACCCATCCCAACACTTACATACACGCAACACCACCCCCGCACCTCAACATCCATACACACACCCGCACACATCATACTCCCACCCACCTACACACACCCACACCACTCCCACCCCTACCTCCAACCATCAACCCCTACTTACAGACCCACACCTCAACATCAACCCATCTCGAACATCCCCACATACCCCACAGTTACAGAACCACCTCAACATCACCCACCCGCACACACACCATACACCCACACGCACCTCCACACCGCCACTCCACCCCCCATATCCACACACCACAACGTGGGCAATCCAAGGCAAGGCAACGATCCAGGTTATACACTGCAATACGCAGGGGTGCAATAGCGTTTTGCTGCCTGTAGAAGAGGCATCTCTCCGTAGAACGCTTGCATGCCTATCTAAGTACTCTTTATAAACCTTCCAAACTAAGTGCAAAGAACTCACCTTCAAGGCCAGGTCACATACACATTAGTGAACGTAGTTGAACGTAGTGGAGGCTAACCTAGTTGAACGTATTTGAATGTAGTTGAACATAGAACTTCTCCATGATGAGAACATGATAAGAATGCGTATGGGCTGTGAGTTCCGATTTAAGCTTTGGACATGTTCCAAAGAGAGGTACATTTGAGGCAGACGTAGCCTCTGAGATGATAACGTACTCTAGCATACTCTAGCATAGTCTAGTGTACTCTAGCATACTCTAGCATACTCTAGCATAATCTAGCATACACTAGGATACTCTAGCATACTCTAGCTTACTTTGTACTGTACTCTAGCATACTCTAGCATACACTAGCATACCATAGCATACTTTGACCGCACAAAACCTTGGTCGTTCTGCCATGGTCACATAGCCGTTAGTGGACAAAGTTGAACATAGTTGAACATAGTGAAGGGTAATGTAGTTCAACATAGTTCAATGTAGTTCAAAGTAGATGGACGTACCGCGATCCGTACCATAACATACTGGGATCCATACCATAGCATATTTATCCATACTATTAGGTGAGTGATCAACCAAAACCTGCCATACCTTAACGTAGTTTAACGTAGTGATAGCACGTTTCACCCACGTTAATCTATCCTACGTTCAACTACGTTCACTAACGTGTATGTGACCAGGGCTTTACACTTTTATAAGTCATTTATGTTGCACCTATCACAGCTGTCTACTGCCCTCCCTTAAGGTCCCCATTTATAAGCGTAGGCTGTGCATAGAACTGTGTGCAGTCTGTACTTAAAGCTGCATAGTCCGATGAAGCATCAAATTTTCAAAACCAAAACAATTACCTGGAATTGATTCTACATTTCTAACTTAGATACTGATGCATGTATTGCCACATAGCAGGGAATACTGAGGCAATGTAATATAACCTGTTACTGCTATTACGTGCTAAAGCCTATGGGGTCAGAGTTTTGGCAAGCTTGCCAAAACTAATTTGACATGTTTGCACTTCAAATATCTCAAAACATAACTGTTTAAAATAAACAGGACTTGAAGCTAAAGTAAGGTTGATTATAACGGTCAGGATAATCTATTTATCTCAGAAGAATTACAAAAACTCAACACAATCGGACTATGCAACTTTAACTTCAGGTGCTATTCAAACGCACAGTAATGTAATGACCGGCGGCCGCTGAGAAGTCGCAACGGGAGCAACAAGGGCCGACGGGAGTGAACGGGCCGAGTTACACTTGCTGAACAACATTTGCTGTTTTTTCTGCGAGACTGTGACAAGATGAAAATAACTGTTCACACCTACGTCAACATTTGCGCAGTGTATTGATTTAGCTATAAATAAACATTGTATTCACGTGTAGGTATATATATATATAGAGAGAGAGCGATACTTGAGTAATAAATATTCTCCACAAATGAAGAGATTTGATAGAAAAACAGAAAATTGATCAAATATGAATTCACTTTGATTTAGATAACCTCACGTAAGCCCGTGTTGGTTCACTATATATATTATATATATGTATATTTTATATTTATGAATATCGATTTAAGTATATACTGATAATGTGTGATATAGATACACTATAGATTCATATACATTTATAGATATTCGAATACATTGAGAATGATTTATAGAGATGCATATAGATTTAAATAAATTAATAGAGATTTATCATTTTGTTTGTTGGGGTTTTGCGGCATAGCAACATATACGGTCATATCAGAGCAGGAAATTTACATGGATTTAACATTGATATATTAAATAGGGAGATTTACATCAGTTTGATAGCTTGTTGAATGTCATTAGCATTAACTGATCTCAATAGTTATGGCTTTACCACAAGGTTTCTCAGTTATATAGCTAAAAAAAAAATAGGCGGAGGCTCTCGGGCTAGATTAGGCCATATGTAACTGCTAGAAAGTAGATCGAGGCTACTGACCTAGATTAGGCCCTATGTAGCTCCCATAAAGTAGGCAGAGGCAATTGACTTAGATTAGGCCCTAAGTAGCTCCCAGAAAGTAGACCCAGGCTATTGACCTAGATTAGGCCCTATGTAGCTCCCAGAAAGTAGACAGAAGCCATTGACCTAGATTAGGCCCTAAGTAACTCCCAGAAAGTAAACCCAGGCTATTGACCTGGATTAGGCCCTATGTAGCTCCCAGAAAGTAGGCAGAGGCTATTGACCTAGATTAGGCCCTATGTAGCTCCCAGAAAGTAGACAGCAGCCATTGACCTACATTAGGCCCTAAGTAACTCCCAGAGAGTAGACAAAGGCTACCGACCTAGAATTCGGCCTATGTAGCTCCCAGAAAGTAGACAAAGGCTACCGACCTAGAAATGCCCCTAGGTAGCTCCCATAAAGTAGACAAAGGCTACTGACCTAGAATAGGCCCTATGTAGCACCCAGAAAGTAGGCAGAGACTCTCGCCCATCACTAGATCGTATGTAGCTCTCCTTGGATAGGCAGCTTCAAAATATACTAACTAGATTAAGTTATATATGATCACGGCACTTGTCAATGGGCAAAGTTGATTGCGTGTATTATTGTCACGGCTTCTTATTTAGTGTAAGCAAACAGCAACACAACAAACACCATCGACACAACTCCATCACGAATTAGACGGCGGTTCCTAAGTAAATAAGCTCCTCTGTTTTTAACTTCCCACCCGCCCACCAAAAAAGAAATCCAGGAAAGAAATTCCAGGAAAAACATATAGACGAAGCAAAGCAGCAGGCATATATATTGCTTGGGCACCCACAGATAGGCCAAGCGCGTGTTGAATGTGATTGTGGGCGGCTGACCGGAGCGAGGACCTCCGCCCCCCACCCTTCACCCCCCCCCCCTACTACTGGAGTCTCACGTTACTGAGACTGATTCGCTCGGAGAGCAGCTCAGTAAAGGCAAAGGTATAGCCGGGCCAGGGCGGAGTGACTGACCGGCCGCCGCCTCTCGACCAAACCTTTATGTGCGCCTTCTGCCCGTGACCGACCCTTACGCCGGCGGTGGCGGGAGCAGCTCGGGCCGGCCATTGTGGTGGAAGGATGGGCGAGGGGTTTAATTAAACCGAGTGTGGGTGTGGGTGGGGAGGAGGGGGGCACGTGTGTTTGGGGAGGGGCGGGATGGGGTGCTGCTGCGTCTGCGACTCAAACATCTTAGCGAACAGTAGGACACAATCAATAGGAAATCCCCGGGTTCGATAAGAGGTAGGCAGTCAGTGACTGGGTGAGGGAAAGGGCAATGGGCAGACGGGGAGAGGGATGGGGGGGGGGGGTGGGGGGGGCAGGTGGAGGGGGAGGGGGAGTAGTCAAGAACAGAGGAATTAGGCCATCTAGATCGGGATCTGTTCACTGTCTGGTATATATATACATATATATGTACTATACGTACTGTATATACTATATGTACTATATGTACTATATGTACTATATGTCCTATATGTACTATGTGTACTATATATGTACTATATGTGTACTATATGTACTATATGAACTATATGTACTGCATGTTCTGCATGTACTATATGTACTCTATGTACTATATGTGATATATGTACTATATGTACTATATATACTATATATAGTATATCTACTATATATACTATATGTACTATATATACTATATGTACTATATGTGACATATGTACTATGTGTACTATATATACTATATGTACTACATATACTATATATACTGTATGTACTATATAAACTATATACAGTACATATGTACTACATATACTACATATACTATATATACTATATATACTATATATACTATATAAACTATGTATACTATGTATACTATGTATACTATGTACACTACGTATAATATGTATACTATGTATAATATGTATAATATGTATACTATAAATACTATACCTTAATGCACACACCGCATTGATCCAGATCGAGTTGCTGATAGTGATACACAAGCAGAGACCGTGACGGTGGCGAGAACGAGATAGCAAGATGGTGAGAGACAGGGTGAGAGTGTGACAGAGAGCCCGAAAGAGAGTGAAAAATAACAAGAGGGAAGATTATGAGAACGAGAGCGCCCAAGCGAGAGTGAGAGTGAGAGAGCAAGAGAGAGCAAGAGAGAGCAAGAGAAAGTGTGAGACCGAGCGAGAGTGAGAGCGCACAAGGTAGTGCAAGAGAGAGCCAGATAGTGAGAGCGCGGCAGAGGGCACGAATATGCGTGAGAGAGGACACGAGAGTGGGGGCAAGCGAGCGTGAGAGTGCACAAGTGAGAGAGAGAGAAGACGAGAGCATGAAAAAAGGGCGAGAGCGCGAGTGAGAGAATGAGAATGTGAGAGAGAGGTCGAGAGAGTGGGAGCGAGAGCACACACATGAGAGGAAGAGAACGCGAGAGGGAGAAGACAGAAAAAATGAGAGAGTGAGACAGCGGGAGAGAGTTGGTTGGTTGTTGGAGTTTTATGTCCTGGCAACATCTACTGTCATATCAGTACGGGAACCGACTTGTAACAGTTAACAATCATGGTGACTTTATAGTGGTGTGCCACTAGGACATTAGACTGCCAGCACCATGACCCGATATCCTACTCAGTCACATTATCCTGACACTGAGCTAACCGGTCCTTCCCATATCCTATTAATGCCGAGGGACAGGCTAGGAATCGACAAATATCAATTTATAAGCCAATAACGAGTGAGGGGAGACTGAGAGAGGGATATGTATGTGCATTCAGTTTTATACCAACTCTGAGCTTTCCTCACCCACCCACACCCTCACCCACTTCCCCTCCTCCTCCTCCCCTAACCCCTCACACCTCACACTTCACACCCATTGGCAGCCCACACTGTTACACAGCCGCACAGCGCCAGTTCATAAGTGCCTTATCGGACGCGTGGCTAAATAGTAAATGCGTGGCCGAGATACTGAGGGCCCGGGGTAGGGCACGGGCCACGGGGCCGCTTACCGGCGTCGCCTGCACGCCTTGTCGGCAGCAAACCAGGTTGCGAGGCAATGAATTGAGTTTTCTGCTGAGGAGGCTACTAGTGCAGATGCTGGCCCAACTGCGTTACACCCGACCCGGTGTGGCGTGCTCAGCCGTGTACCATGCTCAGCCATGTACATAGACTCAAACTCAAGGCATTGTCAATGGTCGTAAGTCACTAACCTTATGAATGTAATATATTGTTTTTGGTAAAGATGTTTTCTATATGTGTACCAAGCAATTTGTTTCCAGGTGGTGTGGTTTTAGAGATATTTCACTTTTCCTGGATTTTCTGTATGAAGATTGCTCACCACCATTTACAATGGCTTGAGTTTGACGGTACGCGCAGTGCAAAACATTAGTTTTAATCAAAATTAATAGAAATCGAGAACCCTAACCTTATAAATTTAATATAATCTTTTTGGTGAAGATGTTTTCTATATGTGTACCAAGCGATTTGTTAATAGGTGGTGTGGTTTTAGAGATATTTCACTTGTTCTGTATTTTCTGTATGAAACTTACTCCCGCCCATTGACAATGCCTTGAGTTTGAGTCTATGTACACGGCTGAGCACGGTACACAGCTGAGCACGCCACACCGGGCTGGGGCGTTGGTACCAGTCAGATCCAACTAGGGCGGCCGGGGACTGAGTGCCGTACTGCCGAGGGGTGGTAGTGTTCAGGGGCAGATCATATAACTTTCCACCCGGAATCTATTTACAATGTATGAATGTGTATGTACATATATATATGATTAAATCTGAGTTGGAGTTTTACATCCTACCAACATCTAAGGTCATATCAGTTAAATCTGAGTGTGAACAGACACACATATGTATATGTGTATATATTGATATATATATATGTGTGTGTGTATATATATATACCAAACACTGAATTGATAGGGCTCATGCTTCCTCTGCGGAAGGTCTGGAGTTCAAATCCCAGTCGAGTCAAACCAATGCTTATAGAATTGATACCTGTTTCTATCTAGCCTGGCGCTCACCATTAATTACTTATTTGTATTTGACTTATTTGTTTTACTTATATGTATGCTTTTATGTACCTTGTTTACGTATCTATTTCGTCTGTGATATGCCTGTTTTGTGATTTAGCCACCCAACTACCCTGCCTCAGCAGGCCCACCAGTGCACACTTAGTTAAAATGGGTTTCTGAATCTGTCCCGAGATTCACCATAGCTAAGATGTTGTGAACATTACAATCCAGGTAGTTTAATGGGAGCTCTGGATAGAAGAAGCCCTGTCATTCCCCGTTGGATGGGTGGATGGAGTTGGTGGGTAGGTGGGTGGGTGGGTGAGTGGGTATATTCAATTAAATTCTTTTATTTTAAATTGGGTAGGGTGAGGGACGTAGAAGGTGGTGGTGATGGTTGATAATTGTGGACAGCCTGATAAGGCACTTGGTTACACACATACATACATAGAGGCAGACATCCACTTCATTCCCACTGTATAACTATAAGGTGAAATTAATTATACCAATCACAAGTCGCTGATTGCATCTTATCCGACCGAGTCTGGCCGGGGTCGGCTGGGACTACCATTCCATTGGGGATATCATATTTTCACCATCAACTGTGAGCAGTAAGCGCTGGGGCTGCCAGTGCTCACAGTCGAGTATAGAGCAAGGGACTGAAAGGGCGTGAACACAAGCCTGCCTGTGCAAGGCCCGCCCCAGCCCAGCGTGGCACGCTCCGAGCCAGGAGGCTTAGGACCGCCTCCCCTGGCGTTGACTTTTTAATGTCGGAGGTGAGCTACTACGCACTGCTCAGATCTGCGACATACGCCGGTCGGTGCGCCACCTACCGCCATCGGCAGTTTGTGGCCACGTGACAGATGAGTGCAGCGCCACCTAGGTGCTGTAACTTACTGCCAGTCGGTGTGGAGGCTCTATCGACACTCAGGTCCATGCCACGTCAGACGGTCTTCTCACTGCAATACACCAACCGCCGCTCAGTCACTGAACACCGCCAAGCTCGGGCAATGGAGGGGGGGGGGGGACCATGCCGACCCTCATCCGCCCACTCACACAGTTAGCACAGTGCGGCTATCTCAGTTTGAATCAGATAGCTGCATTCATATTTTATGATTTTATATCAGAGTTCTTCACAACTCGACACCTCACCAATCGCAGATATCCTTCTACAGTAGAAAGATAACACAATTTGAATTTCCCACACTTGTTAATGAGAGATGAGGACACCATGTAAAGCCAAGAAGTGCGTGCTGACACAAGTCGGTGCCCGTCCTGGTATGGCCTAGGGTCTTGCTGGGGTGTAAAACTAGACCAACCACCCAGCCTCCCCTGGCCCTCTCAGAGAACTGTAGTTGGGCTCTTAGGCTTCCTTTTTCCTTTATCCCCCCCCCTCCCATTTCTCTGACCACTACCCATCGGAAGCCAACTCCCGACCACATGGGACCGCTTTCAGTGGTGCCCATTCAGTGCTGCAGATTTGCAGCCTTCACCATGCCAATGCGACTGAAAATTCCCCCAAAACAACAACCCTGTAAAGTTTGTTTTATTTAACGACGCCTCTTGATTTTTATCATCAGCTATTGGATGTCAAATGGAAACCATGTAAGACACACCTCACCAGCTGATATATATGTATATCTATATGCTGACATATATATAACATATAAAACACTGCCATCATCTCTCGCTAGTCCATATCTGCGCATATCCTCTTTGCTGCCGACATGGCGTTAAGCCATAATCACTCAATCTTATAGTTGGTGAGAAATGACATGTCACAACATACCATCATTTGTCTTAATCCCTGTTCATCAAGGGTCCGGATTCTGCATTTAGAATTCAGCCAAGTTATCGCTAACAGAGATGCAAAAATTGTGTGAGCAAAAATAGGAAGATCTTAACATTTTGTTAGGAAGATTTTAACATTTTGTTAGGAAGATAATTTTTTGTGCAGCAACACATGGCATTACAATAGGGCATATATCATGACATAGTATAATTATAGTATATACCTTTTCATACAAGTCCCACCATGTATCCCACCATGCGTCTATGTATCATTTCCTAGGCTCTGCTTGCCACCTTGAGCTAGTGATGTCTTTAATCTGCTATAAGTAGCTCATTTTGCCTGTGAGAATGAAAATCGGGAGATTTTCACATGGAATCATAATATTGGAAGAGAGTAGCTAAAATCGGAAGTCTTCCCACAAAATCGGAGCAGTTGGCTCTCTATGGTAAGGTCTATACTATGATGTGTTCAGATAACGTGTCTAATCAGGTATCTGGATTTATATGCCCGATTTCTTATAGAATACACACCATAGCATATACGTGGAGTTGAAATAGTTCTGGGTCTCATATGCAATTCCATAAGTACAAATTTATACATGATATATATTATGCATAGATTAAAATCATTCCAAGTGACAATCTGTGTGATTTTGTAAACGAATTTGAGTAAGTAGCACAGATAGGTAGGCTTTCAAAGCATGACCCGCGCACCATATATGTGCATGCATGTGTGCATCCATTGTCCATGTGTACATGTATGTATGCAGGCACGAAGGGACGTAGGTATGCCGATGTGTACGGTGAGCCAACCTGCAGGTGTGCGTATATGTAGGTATTCATGTATGTAAGTATTCAGGTATGTTTCTATGCATCCAACAGGGAGTTTGACGCCCCTGCCCTGCAGAGTTGTAAACCACTGCCTTGTGGTACAGGTTCTTGACAGAACCGAAGGCTAAGGGAGCAAACCCTAAACAGAAAACCATGTCACTGTGGCAGCATTAAGGGCAGTTGATGTATGAAACGCCCAACATCTCCCGACGAACCACTGCAGGGACAAATAGTTTTGCGCCTGTCTTGACATATTCTTGCCATTGTGAAACCTCTATCTGCTCCCCGAGAGAGTGGCGCTGGTAACTTGCAAAAGCCAGCAGCACTTCAACACTTTGCAGGCAGCTTTCATGAAATAGACATTAAGACCGACTCATGGATGCAACTCTCACAGCAGAGAGCTAAATGGAGAGCGGCAGTCAAGTAATGAAAGCAGTCTTTGTCGCATCGTGACCAACAGCATGATGATGATGATGTGTAGGTATGCACATGGGTAGGTATGTATGTGTGTACATGTGCATGTGTGAAGGTATGTATGTGTGCAGGTATGCAGGTGTGTAGGTGTGCTGTATCCAGACATGCAGGTGAGTAGGCATGTATGTATGTGTGTAGGTATGTATGTGTGTAGGTGTGTTGGTATCCAGCCATGCAGGTGAGTATGTATGTAGATGTGTAGGTATGCAGTGTGTAGGTGTGTTGGTATCCAGACATGCAGGTGAGTAGGCGTGTAGGCGTATAGGTATGTATACGTGTAGGTGTGCATGTGTGTAGGTGTGTATGTATGCAGGTATGCAGGTGAGTACGTATGCAGGTATCCCAACATCCAGGTGAGTAGGCATTCAGGTGTGTAGGAATACAGGTATGTAGGCAATTAGGTGTGTAGGCATGCACATGTGTAGACATGCAGGTGGAATGTATGCAGGTATCCAGGCATGCAGTTGTGTGGGAATGCAGGTGTGTAGGTATGCAAATGTGTAGGTATCCAGGTACATAGTCATGCAGGTGTGTAACCATGCATGTGTGTATGCATTACAGGTGTGTAAGCATGCAGGTATGTATGCATGCAGGGGTGTAGTCATGCAGGTTAATAGACATGCAGGTATCCAGGCATGCATATGTATTTGGAATGCAGATATGCATGTCACATTACATATCATATCTATGAAACGTGATAACCTACCGCGCACATACCGAATAGCATACATCGAATACCACGCACCTGTTTCTTGTGCCTTTGTAACGTGAGCCTTGAAGTTTGTTGTGGGCGAGATTCAAGCCAAATTGTCCCCCCAGTTTCAGGACACACAGGGAACTCCTTTCATTCCAGAAAGGAACACTGCGCACACGTGACGTTATCCCCACACAATTATATACTATGCATTCAATGTCACTTTTAACCACCACCCAACTCCCACACCAAGGCACACATCCATATCAATAATACAAAAAGAATTAAAGGTTTTTAATATTAGCAGGGTCCGTACACATGTCAAGATATGGAATTAAAAGGCTATTTCAGGGCTTTCCAAGTCTACTTTTTTATAGGAATTCAAGACTATTTTCATTTGGATTTCTGGAAAAAAACAACAATGGTGAATAGCGATTTCGGGCTGATTTCGATCAGTGGGCACAGTTTAATGGAAGTCAACACTTTTCAAGAGTAATTACCCAAAATAGGTTACATTTTTAACCGTTGGGCTATTCCACCCCCGCTTAAGGCGACCCTACGTGTTAATATAAATAATTGTTTCCATGTGAATGACTTGTGCCTCCTGCAGCCGGTTGTCTGTCACCCTGCCAGCCTGACCCTTGACTAGCATTGCCCGAGGTGGAGAGTTCGACTCCTGACAGACCATTGGCAGAAGGCCCTTAATTAAATAAGATTATAGAGCAATCCAAATAGCAATCTGAAGTTGACCATAGCGGTTAATAATATAAGTCTGGAGGACAGTAAGGAATGCAAGGAACGTTCATGTCACTTCTTAGGAGCTCACCATTTTATTCTTACCTCTTACTAACAGAATGAATTTAGCAATATAACTTATGTTATGATTTAAATATAGTTCAACAGTGGAATGTATGTTATAAGTCAAATCCCCTCCCATATAATTAAGTTAAATAAGTTTGGAATTTCGACAATAAAATCCTAAATATCGGCTAAAACATCGGAGCGTGCAAAAACACGTCCGATGGGTCTGGGTCCGAACGCCCGACCTTCTATCATTGCTAGGATAGTCACAATCGACGTATCCAAGCAACGCTTTACAGCAGGGAACCCTGCCTCGCAAAATGTGCGCCCGTGCAAAATGCGTGCCCGCGCAAAATGTCCCGCGCAAAATGTGCGCCCGCGCAAAATGTGAGCCCGCGCAAAATGCGGTCGAGCAGTCTCGCCCACTTCACATTCAATGATTTTCAAGGCCTTGAAATGGGGCATATGAAGTTCAAGACCTTTCAAGTCTTTGTCTTTGATCTGGTAGAATACACCCTTTATCAGCATTGAAGACACTGGACTTGCAGCCAAGCCTAATGACAGCTATGTACACAATTGCTTTGACGATGATAACAAATTGATAGCAAATGTTAGTAATGGGTTGAAGTCCGAGAATGGGCAAAATTTTAGAGATATTATATTATATGCCTTGTCTTTATTTGCTTTTATCTACCACATCTGTTTGCTTGATTTACATACTCTAGACTGGTTGGTGGTGGCAATGTACTGGAGATAATCTGGATGGGAGGGTGGTTAACGCAGCTGCATGGCTACTTATGATTTAAGTTCCTGCAAGCAGAGAAGCATGTGTTCGGAGTATTAGTTGTTGAGTGGGTTATTAGAAGTCGGTTGGGCAAGAGAAGGATAGTTTGTTTGTTGTGGTTTTACATCATAGCAACATCTAAGGTCATATCAGGATGGATCTCAACTTGTTACAATGCACACCAGACGGGATGGCCGAATGAGTTAGAGCGTCCGTCTCCCGTGTTGGGAGATCATGGGATCGTGGGTTCGAATCCTGATCGAGTCAAACCAATGACTTAAAAATTGATACTTGTCACTTCCTAGCCAGGCACTCGGCATTACTAGGATAGGGCAAGGAGCAGTGGAATGAGGAAGGCCAGTCATCTGCGACTGAAATTTCCCCTGCTTAAACAACTAATGTACGCAACAACAAAAACACTGATGGCGAATTTATAGTGCTTCCATATTGGGAGACCCGATATCCCAGACAATACTAGACCACTGACCCGATATCCCACTCAGTTACAAGATCCTGATACTGAACCATTCTCCTATCCTATTAATGCCGATTGCCAGGCTAGGTAGCAATAAGTATTCATTTTGTCAGTTCTATGAGCTCAGATCCATGAGTTTGACTTAGTTTGGATTCAAACCAGCGACCTCCCACTGACGAAGCCAGTCAGCGCTCTTACCAAATCGGCCATCTCGTCCAATCAGGCGAGCGATACAGAGGACCAGAGAGGGTCTCTATGTTCATCATCATCCTCAATCCCTGAAACACGAGAGTCATTGTGACACCATAGATGACTTTGCAACATGTTTCCTCCATTTTCCCCTGTTCTGCACTGCCCTCTGGGACTTGCCGAACTCAAGACCTGTCCATTCTGGGATGTTGTCTTCCCACCTCTTGCTTTGTCTACCTTGCTTTCTTCTCCCCTTTTACTGTGCTTGCAAGATGGTTTTTGACCAGACCTATTTTAAGGGATATATCACCATATCACTCCAGTTTGTGTCTCCTTACGATCACCAGGAGACCTTTGTGTGGTCCAGTTGCCTGCTGAGTCCTGGCATGGACTTCCTCATTGGTGACATTTGTATGAGATGCGTAGTGTCTGGTTGTAAAATATTCTGATAATGATGATGCATTGGTGGGGGAATGCAAATGTTCTATTGTGAAACAGGTATACATAGCCAGGTGCATAAATGTGTTTATGTAGTTGATGGAGGTGCTTGATTGATAGGTAAATAGACATAGCAGTGCTAGTAGGATTGTGTGTAAGGGCCACTCAGAGCCCTACACACTAACCCCTCCGCCCTCTGCTAGTCAGGATAACCACACGCAAGCTCAAGGCAGGTGGTGGCCAGGGGAGCCACACAGCTTGGTGGTGGTAGGCAGATCACTGGTAACCATGGGGACCAGGAATGCTGGATCCCCATTGGTAGAGCTAGAAATGGTTGTTCCTCATTGGGAGAATAGGGTGGGGTGATACTCTAAACTGAATCCATGTACCATATAAATAATAAACCAGAGGGCTTGACTCTCTCTCTCTTCTTTCACACTTTATGCTCTTCCTTTCTCTTTGCCTGTATTGATTTCACTATAGCCTGCCTACACAACCACACATTCCAGCTGTAGCTTTTACATGGTGGTAGCACCTCATTTCCCTTTGACATTTGGATGGGCGTGGCTTGGCATCACCCCCACCCACCCACCCACCCACATGTCACTCACCCCATCGCTATAAATAACTCACACCCTCGCTACCTGCCAGAAATTGGATCCATTGACATGCGAACAAGGAGGCAACACGCATCCCCACCGAACTCCCAACCGGAAGTAGAACTCACAGATGGAGGAAGCCACCGCAGTGCCCCTGCAGAGTTCTACTTCTGATCCCCCATGCCTACATGGATGCTCACTTGTCCCAAAACCAGCCGCATGTCCTAATATTGGTTCCCACAGTTAGGGTCCATATATGAGGACCTACACTGCTCAGCCTTTCGGAGAGTTACTCCCGCCCGTCCTGATATGACGTTAGATGTTGCCAGGACGTAAAACTCCAACCAAGTGCCTCCAGCAGCCCGGCAGCGTGTACAGGGCTGCTAACCAACCCATTGGAAAAAGTGTCGGAAGGGTGGGTTATGGAAATAGCCACATGCTTTTGCAATCTGGTTGTAATATGCTAAATATATCGGTCAAATACTTATCTATCATAGACCGATGGTTTTAGGGTGAATAACATACTTTAAAAGTCAAATCGACAGCGTCCATTGGCTGCCATCTTGTTTTCTTTGCATTCTCTGCCAATTCTTCAACACTACTCCAATGTAGATAAACATTGTGTGCCAGTGACTTCACAGCTAGTTTATAGTTAATTCATCCATACCAAGGCAGCTTTTGCTCGTATTTAGACACGTGCATCATGCACTCCTCCCCTGGCTGGGGGTGAATCCCTTATCAACTGTTCAAGCATTACTCGAATATCATTTCTAAACAAGACAGCCACCGTTTCAACTTATCTGTGTGAATTTCAGGACTAGAAAACCTGGCGCCAACTTTACTAATACTA
This sequence comes from Branchipolynoe longqiensis, assembly GCA_030323885.1. Taxonomy (NCBI): domain Eukaryota; kingdom Metazoa; phylum Annelida; class Polychaeta; order Phyllodocida; family Polynoidae; genus Branchipolynoe; species Branchipolynoe longqiensis. Next base: position 117,105,206 of record CM059187.1, on the reverse strand, counting down.
ACCCACCCACCAACACCGAACCCATACCGTCCCCACACAACACCGATACGCACGGTCCCTTTCCTTCTCCCAGGCCCATCAAGCGCTGTCACCCTTCACCCCTCAATGTTCGTCCCCGGCATCCGGCCTCCCGCAGCCCAACGTCCCAGTGACCCGCCGTCCCGCCACCCTGCCCCGCCCCACTGCCACACGCCCCGCCGTCCCGCCACCCTGCCCCGCCCCAATGCCACACGCCCCGCCCCACCTTGCCCCGCCCCACTGCCACACGCCCCGCCCCACCTTGCCCCGCCCCACTGCCACACGCCCTGCCCCACCCTGCCCCGCCCCACTGCCACACGCCCTGCCCCACCCTGCCCCGCCAAACTGCCACACGCCCTACCCCGCCCCACTGCCACACGCCCCGCCCCACCCTGCCTCGCCCAACTGCCACATGCCCCGCCCCGCCCTGCCCCCGCCCCCCCCCCCCCACTGTCCCGCAGCCCCGTTCCCACAGCCCCATCCCGCCAGATGCCGAGCGCCACCCTGCGCCAAAGCCCCATTCCCCCACTGCCCCACACCTCGCACCACCCCACCCCTCCCAACCATCCCACCCCGCTTCCCATACCCTGCCCCACGCCACCCTGCCTGACAGCTCCGTGCGCCACTGCCCTACGCCGCCCCCCCCCCCCCCCCCATACCCCACTCCGCACAACACCGCCCCAACCCGCGCCCCTCTATGTGCTGGGGTGTTCCTCGCCCTTCCTCGGCGGAGGGGCCCAGTCACTGCCTATTTGTCAGCCGTCGCGTCAGCATGGTAATTTAATGGTCTCGGAATGACGCCTGGTGTCACACCCTCCCACATCCCCTTACTCATACCGCTTTCAGTGCAGCCCCGAACCACCCCGGCAGCCCTTAAACTCATGTCCAGTCAGCTCAGGCTCCCGTTGAAGGGGTGATGATATTTCAATCAATGCAATGTCACTTTCTAAGCATGCAGGCTGGTGCAATATAATCCATATGCTACTTAACCGCCGGGGACCAGTGTATTATGAAATTGACAATATTCGAATTTAAGTGAAATTTACAATCTTAGAATTTAAGTGACATTTACAATATTAGAATTTAAGTGAAATTTACAATATTAGAATTTAACTGAAATTTACTATATTAGAATTTAAGTGAAATTTACAATATTAAAATTTAAGTTCCCATGGCTTACAAGTGCTTGGCAGTGACATCGATATTTGCTATTACAGTTTTTCACAAATGTGGTAAATCGATTTTTAAATGTGTGATAATCATGTTAGCACTACTCAAAATATATAATTTTATTAACCAAGGGAGGGTGTGACACCAGGCTTACAAGTGCTTGGCAGTGACATCGACATTTGCTATTGCAGTTTTTCAGAAATGTGGTAAATCGATTTTAAAACTGTGTGATAATCATATTAACACTGATTAAAATATCTAATTTTATTAACCAAACCACTAACCCAGATTTGATCCCACATATTCAACATATATACTGGTGCACATATTAAACATCTATTACGGTTTTTGTGCTCCTCTGCAATGCTCATTGATATGCTTGAAACAGGTAAAGAAAGACTATATCCATCATTTTGGTTTGCAAACCTACATTGGTGTGACATCTTTCCACTTCAGTCTTCTCCTAAGTTAACCCTTTAAGATATAAGTAATTTCAAAGTAACTTAAAGTAGATTATAATTGGTCACATAATATATATATATATATCCTACAAATATAGAAAAAAAGCCCAAACCATCAGAAAATTTACTCGATAAAATAAACATTATTTCAAAATATAGCATAGAATATTATAATGGTCAGGCTGTTATGTTTAGCTAAGATATCAGAGAAACTCAAAACCATTGATTTTTGGTCATGTTATCTCAGTACGGGATGGCTGAATGAGTTAGAGCGTCCGTCTCCCGTGTTGGTAGATCGTGGAGTCGTGGGGTCGAACCATGGTCGAGTCAAACCGATGATTTTAAAATTGATACTTGTTGCTTCCTAGCCAGGCGCCCACCATTATTAGGATAGGGCAAGGACTGGTGTGCTCATTGTCAGGTTAATGTGCCTGAGTGGGATATCAGGTCATGGTGCTGGTGGTCTGGTCTCCCAGTGGGGCAACACTATAAAGTTGCCATGAGTGCGCACTGTCACAAGTCGGTACCCATCCTGATATGACCTTAGATGTTGCTAGGACGTAAAAGAACAACAAACAAGCAAAAAACAAATGTCCTATCAGATGTTGTATATTAGATAAAAAAATACCGCTTCCTATGCCATGTTGCATGTGTATTCACCAGCTCCACTACCGTCGGCTGTCTAAGCTGAAGCTGCGACTTGGCATGCCAGGTCGCAGCTTCAGTGCCAACTGAGGGACCAGCAGAACTCGCAATACCGCATTCTGATACTTAATTAGCGTGTCGATCTACATTCACCGATCGCGTACCGGACGTGGTGGCAAAATCGGTAGAGCGCAGGCTTCCCGTGCGGAAGGTCGAGAGTTCGTTTCCCGGTCGAGTTAAACCAATGACATATAAAATTGATACTTGTCGCTACCTAGCATGGCACTCGGCATTATTAGTATAGGGCAAGGACTGGTTAGCTCAGTGTCAGGATAATGTGACTGGGTGGAATATCAGGTCATGGTGCCATTGGCCCAGTCTCCTAGTTGGGCAGCACTATAAAGTTACCATGAATGTGCATTGTCACATGCCAGTGCCCATCCTGATATGACCACAGATGTTGCCAGGATGTCAAACTCCAATAAACAAACAAACAAATTCACCGATCGGCGATAGTTCGGATTCTAATTACAAATCAGTGATATATCACTACTCTGTTGGAAATATTACTTTCCCCTCGATGAATTAAATTCTATATAAGAATGAAAATGAATACGACAATGCCGTTTCGATCGATGACCATCATTATTTATCACCCACGTCCGTCAGTGTAAGCCCTGTGCAACATACCATCCATCAGCTTCAAATGTTGACTATCGCAGCAAAGCCTTTTTTTTTGCGCACATAGAGCTCCTTCCCGGCATGCCCCGGGCTCCTAGACTTCCGGTTCCGCGTGACATATTGCTTCCGGTGGTAGTTGATTATGATGGAGGTGTAAGTAGTACTATGCGCACAAATGTCGGATTGCGTCAGGCGTGTTATTTTACACATGATATATATATATATATATATATATATATACATATATATATATATATCTTTCTATCTATGCGCGTCCGTATGTTCGGATCACCATTTGTGCCGACTGGTAAAGACACCAGGCCAGGCGAGAGGCGTTGCATCGGGATCAACCCCAATGCCTTACTTTGAACCCGATGCACCATACAGTGAATCGCTGCCGGTAAGATTCGTCACTGGAATATTGTAGTGAATGAACCAGGCGAAAGTGGCGCCGAGGTGGTAGGTTGGGGAACTACTAGAGTCCGCTGAAAAGTGCATGCATAATTAATAGCAGTAACAACATTGAATAGAATAGTAGATTTAAATTCAGATAACACAATCGACAGCAGATAATAAAATATACGTGGGCTGTATAATGTATTATCTGAATATAATACACAAAGGTACTCACATATTTAATTATATTATTACTCCTGATATAGGTAGGTATCTACCTTCTAGGTGACCATACTTGTTCGGCTTTGATTACATGAACCTAAATGGTTTCCTGTCAACTAACCGTCTCCAGAAGCTCTCAGTTTCTATGTATGAATATACATAGCAACACCTGTTCTGCTGAACAGAGGAGAGGAGCTAAATGTGGTTACCTAAGCCCCAGTCACACTTCACCAGATTAGAGGAAACGGACAGAAACCGAACAAAGTCCGTTTTGTGTCCGTACAAGTTTTGAACATGCACAAAACTAAGAACGGATGCCGCAGGACTAACGTCTACGGTTCTTGTCTGGTTTGAGTTTGTTTCGTCCGTTGGCTATCCATTCATGTCCGTTTCATGTCCGTTTCATGTCTGTTTCATGTCCGTTCATCCGGCGGCCTTCGCAACATGACACATTTTAATACATTTTTATACTTATCACCACCGAACTTGACAATTCTGTCCATCGCTCAATCCGGTGGTCCTGTCACACCACGACGTTTCTCACCAATGTGCGTCGACGCGTGATGACATGTTGCCTTTTTGGGCGAAACGTCGGCACGCGTTGGGACATGTTACCGGCGCGTTACGAATGCGTTAGTGGCGCGTCGGTACACGTCGGTACAGTTTGAGTGACCGCAATGTCTCGATCAACACGTTGGCGCACGTCGGGCTGCGTCCAACGATTTGTGCTTGCACAAAACTTTCGACGCGGGCCGATGTGTGCCAACGTGTTAGATCGTGCGTTAAGGCCCTGTCACACTACAACGTTTCTTCCGGCGCGCCGGCAACGCGCAAAATATTTGCAACCCGTCGAGAAAGGTCGGACTTTTCGGCGCTTTGGGAGAAAGTTTGACGCGGCGCAGCGTGTTAGTAGCGTGCTATGAGCGCGCGGCCAACGGGCTTCGACGCGCGGCGGAACAGCATATCAACGTCCCGCCAGCGGGTTCCCAGCGTGACGTCGGCGCGCTGTCGGCGCGCTGTCGGCGCGCTGTCGGCGCGTTGACGGCGTGTTGGTGTCGGGTTAGTACCATGTAAACGCGTACATACCCGCCAGCAACACGTTAGGACGCGCCCACAGCGCGTCCACACCGCGCGGCCAACGCATCCAGGCGCGCCGGCAACACGTCCAACGCGCCGAGAAACGCTGGAGCAACGCCAATGGCGCGCCCACAACACGTCGATGGGACGTTCCCGACGCGCCGACAGAACGCTCGCATTTTGGGGGTAAAAAAGCCAACGTTAACCGACGTTGATCAACGTCCTGCCAGCGTTCCGCCTGCGCGCCGCCAACGCGTGTCGACGTGTTGCTAACGCGTCCGTAACGTGCCCGCCAACACGCTGCCGCGCGTTGCGGCCCGTCAAAAGTTTTGTGCAAGCACAAAACCTCGACGCGTCCCGACGCGCGCCGACGCGTGCCGACGTGTCCATTGACAAGTTGCTATGTACCGACGCACCGGAAACGCGCCCGTAACGCGCCGTTAACGCGCCGGTAACGTACCGGACGTGTACCGACGTTTCGACCAAAAAGGCAACACGTCGACGCGCGTTGGTAGGAAACGTCGTAGTGTGACAGGGCCTTAACAGGGCATGTGATGGCCCTGTCACACTACGACGCTTCTCTCGGCGACCCGTCAGCGTTGAAAGTACTATTTTGCGCGTCGAGAAACGTCAAACTTTTCGGCGGTTTGGGGGAAAAGATCGGCGTCAGCGCGGCGCGTTATGCGCGCGCGGCCAACGTGTGTCTACACGCTGGGGAAAAAAAAAAAAAGTTTGGCACGACGTCTTCATTTAACCTTAAATGTTGCTAGGGCGTCAAACAAAAACGGCCCAGTTTGCCGCAACGTCTGAGCAACGACCCTCCCGCGCGCGCCGTCTTCCTAGCGTTCCCATAACGTTATGCCGGTGCGTCCAACCCAGCGCGACGCGCGCCTAACGTCCTTACCCATATATTTGCCTGCGCTGGCGGTCGTTGGGTTGTTTTGGACAGGTTCAAAAGACTCAGCGACAAATAACGCGCGCCGACTTTCGCCGGCGACAAAGAAGTGTACCGACGTGTACCGACGCGCCCATAACGCGCCACCAGCGCTTCTCGATATTTCACCAAATATCGCCCAAAAACACCACACGTCGCCGTGTCGCCGGCGAGAAGCGTCGTAGTGTGACAGCCCCATTAGCAGAATGTTGACACACGTTACCAGTGCGTTGGAGGAACGTTGCTTGCACGTTGCTGTGTGTGACTCTGTGTGTGTGTCTCTGTGTCTCTGTGTGTGTGTCTCTGTGTCTCTGTGTGTGTCTCTGTGTTTCTCTTTGTGTGTGTCTCTGTGTCTTTGTGTGTGTGTCTCTGTGTCTCTGTGTGTGTGTCTCTATGTCTGTGTATGTCTGTGTGTGTCTCTGTGTCTGTGTGTGTCTCTGTGTCTGTGTGTGTCTCTGTGTCTATGTGTGTGTCTCTCTGTCTCTGTGTGTGTGTCTCTGTGACTCTGTGTTTCTGTGTGTGTGTCTGTGTGTGTGTATCTGTGTCTGTGTGTGTGCCTCTGTGTCTGTGTGCGTGTCTCTGTGTCTGTGTGTGTGTCTCTCTGTCTCTGTGTGTGTCTCTGTGTCTATGCGTGTGTGTGTCTCTGTGTCTCAGTGTGTGGGTCTCTGTGTCTCTGTGTGTGTCTCTGTGTCTATGCGTGTGTGTGTCTCTGTGTCTCAGTGTGTGGGTCTATGTGTGTGTGTCTCTGTGTATATGTGTGTGTGTCTCTGTGTCTGTGTGTGTCTCTCTGTGTCTCTGTGTGTGTCTGTGTGTCTGTGTCTCTGTGTTTCTGTCTCTGTGTCTCAGTGTGTGTGCCTCTGTGTATGTGTGTGTCTCTGTGTCTGTGTGTGTCTCTGTGTCTGTGTGTGTGTCTATGTGTCTGTGTGTGTCTCTGTGTCTCTGTGTTTCTGTCTCGGTGTCTCAGTGTGTGTGTCTCTGTGTATGTGTGTGTCTCTGTGTCTGTGTGTGTATCTGTGTCTGTGTGTGTCTCTATGTGTGCCTCTCTTTGTCTGTGTGTGTGTCTGTGTGTCTGTGTGTGTGTCTATGTGTGTGTCTCTGTATGTGTGTCTCTGTGTCTCTGTGTGTGTATATGTGTCTGTGTGTGTTTGTGTGTGTCTCTGTGTCTCTGTGTGTGCATCTGTGTGTGTGTCTGTGTGTGTCTCTGAGAGAGAGACACACAGACACTCTCTCTCTCTCCCTCCCTCCCTCTCTCTCTCTCCCTCCCCCTCTCTCTCTCCCTCCCACACAGAGACACAGAGACACACACACAGACACACACACAGACACACACAGACAAAGAGACACACACAGAGACACACACAGGCACAGAGACACACACCGATGCAGAGACACACACAGAGACACACAGACACACACAGACACACAGGCACACACGGAGACAAAGAAACACACACAGACACAGAGAGACACACACAGAGACACATAGACAAACACAGAGACACACACACAGAGACACACACACACAAAGACACAGAGACACACACAGAGACACACACATACACAGAGACACACACAGACACAGAGACACACACACAAAGATACAGAGACACACACACATACACAGACACACACAGAGACACACACACAGACACAGAGACACACACAGACGCAGAGACACACACAGACACAGAGACACACACAGAGACAGAGACACACATAGACACACACAGACACACACAGACACACATACACAGACACACACAGAGACACAGAGACACACACAGACACACACACATAGATACAGAGGCACACACACAGAGACACAGGGAGGGAGGGATGGAGGAAGGGAGGGAGAGAGAGAGAGGGAGAGAGGGATGGAGGGAGGGAGAGAGATAGAGAGAGAGAGAGAGAGAGAGAGAGAGAGAAGGAGCGCGTGAACTAACGAATGAACGAACGAACGAACGCGCCGATATACGTTACCACAACATTGGCCGCATGCTACTAACACGCTGCGCTGATGTCGAACTTTTTCCCAAACCACCGAAAAGTTGGACGTGTCTCGACGCGTACAACTTATTTTGTGCGTTGGCGGCACGCCGGTAAGAAGCGTCGTAATGTGACAGCCCCATTAAGGTTGCTCATTTTTAATGTTTGATTGGCAACTGTCTAAAACATAACCTAAAGCATACCACAACTCCACTACGATATATATATATATATATATATATATATATATATATATATATATATATATAAGCGAGTTTGGCGATATACATATTTAACAGTTTTAACTTTTATTACTGGCTATTTATACATATTTCTGACGCGCCTAACGCGACCTACCCTGCGCGGTGCGCCGGCTGCGTCATCGGCCGCTGCAGCCGTGACTCCCGCAGCCGCGTACAAGGCCGTTAACCCTGCCTAATTGGTTCTATCTTTCCCTATTTAACCTGCTAACTATTATAGGACTCTCTACTATCTCTTCTTCCCTCTTTATTCCCCTCTCTATATTCCATGACTATTATACGCCCAAAAGCTAAGACACAGCACTGCCAGGTGACTTTTCTTAGCCCGAAAACGGCATCATGACCTAACATCACGTTATGTCACCATGTATTTACTTTCCCTAAAGAGAGTTCACCCATTACTACTAGCAAAGATTTAACTCCAGTAGGAGACTACCATTATATAGTTAACTATATTATATAAAGAAGTTCATCGTGATTATTAAAGAGGACTAATTTGAATGGTAAATAACAGCACTTGACCCTCATTCCAGTCATAAAGTTAAAGCTGCATAGTCCAATGAAACCATCAAATCTGCAAAACCAAAACAATTATCTAGATTTGATTCTACATATCTAACATAGATACTGGTACACTTATTAAACATTTTTCACCAGATAGAACGAAATACTGACGGAATGTAAGAGAAGGTGTTACTGCAGAAGCCTATGGTGTCAGAGTTTTGACATGCTTGCCGAAACTAATTTTGCATGGTTGTACTTCAAATATCTCCAAAGTTAGCCATTGAAAATCAAAGTTACTTCAAACTAAAGTAAACTCGAATATAGTTATCCCAGAGAAAATTCCAGAAGTTCAAAACTATCGGACTAACCAACTTTAAGCACACGGGAGTATAAACAACTTGTACAGAGAGCCTCTCTGGGCATAATATCGCCGTGGCATTTTCGGGACAACCTCTACTTAATGTACTAATAACAACGAATAACTATTGTCGTTAATAATAAACCCCATTTGAAATACACCGGAGCGAGCCGATACACGTACGGCCGGTTCGAGCGACTGGGCTCGAACCTCTCTCATCGCCATGACAGCCGCCGATGAAACCATGGTGCATCTCATCGAGATGAGAAGCAGTAGCAGGCTCTCTCTCGCACTTGTGGACCCCTGCGGGCTATGTAGGCGGGCAGCCCGCAAGACGGTCATTGCCCGTCCCCATCCCGCCAGGATCCAGACTCGTGTACAGGCTCGCCCACTTCACATATGTAGCCATATACAGTATAACCTTGTTAAACCAAACTTGAAGGGACCATAGAAATTTGTTTGGATTAACCGATCATTGGTTTAACCGAGCTTTGGCTGTGACTTTGGCTTTGAGTAAGCGTGTATTGCACATGTAATATACAATGTATGTGGACACTTTGATTATTGTTGTTGTTATGTATATACAGTATAACCCCATTAAACCAAGCTCGGTTAAACCAAACGATCGTTTAATCCAAACTTTTTTTCGGCGGCCCAGCAAAATACTACCATTTATGATATAAAAAAGTATGTGGGGTCTCAGATGACCTAATAACCAGATGAAAGTTTGGTTTAACCATACCGAAGTGGCCTGGGGTCCGAAAATTGTGTTTGGATTAACCGATAATTTTGATTAACCGACTTTGGTTTAACCAACTTTTTTTATATGATAAATGGTAGTATTTTACCGGGCCGCCGGAAAAAAGTTTGGATTAACCGTTCGTTTGGTTTAACCGAGCTTGGTTTAACGGTGTTGTACTGTACATGGTTATATATAATTAACCATATATATATATATATATATATATATATATATATATATATATATATATATATGATTACTGAGGGTTTTAATATATGGTTGGCAGTGCACATCATTAAAACATAATTCATATCGTTACCACCAGCTCCATCCCCACACAGGCTTTAAAATGGATGTATATGGTTATTAAGGTTTGTAATATATGGTTAGCAACTGACCGAACACCATTAAGACAACTCATGCGGTTACCACTACCCCCCCCCCCCCCATTATATATAAGTGGGTTTTACAATACTATTTGGTTACTAATGTATCTTACTGACCTATCACCATTGCGGCCATGGCACACAGGACAAGGAGGCACAGATGGGATAACATGTCTTTATTCCGGGCAGCCCCCGCGGGCATTACATGAATAGCTTTCTGGTTTGTGGGCATCAGTGTCATGTGGTGATCAGAGTGGGGGATGAGAATGGCATGAATGAGGTGTGACAGGTGAGCAAGGCGAGGTCAGGAGATGTCAACCAGCGGGTAGCAGTGGTTGAGTAATGTAGAATATTATATAATAATGATTAATGGTTAATTAATTAATAAGTGTCAATTAGAGGAATGGTCGTTACTATGCAACTTTAAGCCAGACTTCATATTGGTACTACTAAGCCCACCCTACAACACACACATATACAAGTGCTTGATTGGCAACTGACAGGCCACCATTCATCATTACAATATACTCTATAGCCCTCTGGCTAGTCCACCCAACAGACCCCCTCCCCACCACATCCACCCATGAGGACTTAAAAATTGACACTTGTCACTTCCTAGTCAGGCGCTCAGTATTATTAGGATAGGGCAAGGACTGGTGGGCTCAGTGTCAGGATAATGTGACTGAGTGTGATATCAGGTCATGGTGCTGGCAGCCTGGTCTCCCAGTGGGGCAGTACTATAAAGTCACCATGAGTGTGCACTGTCACAAGTGAGTACCCGTATTGATATGACCTTAGCTATTGCCAGGATATAAAACTCCAACAATCAACCAACCAATAGCTACCCATGTCTGCCACATTGAAGCAGAAAACATTACCTCTAAATATCCTCCCGACATCTGCCTGCGCAAGCGCATAGGGCAAAGGGGAAATCGTGGCGCAACATTCATTATTTGTCCAACACCAAAAGTAACGTAGGTAGTGTTGTTCGTCTTTTTTGCATCACCGCTGTGTATAACTTACAGCGTCATCAAAGGCCGGTTGCTCTCATACCATGTCTATGTGGTGTGGGAGGTTAAAAATCCCTTGGGTCGGTAAAAGTGTAGGGTCGGGCTTTCTATCGACCAGCAGTGGAATGAGGAAGACCAGTCGTCTATGACTGAAATTTCCCCTGCTTAAACAACTAATGGACCCCCAAAAATCACACACAAAAAACACTAGCAATGTATGAAAGTTTTGTTTTTATCTTTATGTACATATAGGTTGCTATGCACTAGGTAAACCGTGTATTATCCATGACCTCATTATCTTTGTAAACACGAATATCTGGTAGCATGCATTCTAATTTTATAACTTTTGGGTTGAAACTTTCCAATAGTTATTTTGTGATTTTCTTTTTATGTGTCTGTTCATCTCAATAGATAAGTTGTCAGTGCCGGGGCACTGGTCTTCCAGACGTTAAACAATCATGGTTGGTTACACATATGGGTTAAAGATTAATCTGGACTGTATTGTGTTACAGCACCCACCACTTGGTAGAAATAGAAGGGGAGCAGCCTGCACAGCATTGTTTACATCGCCGACTCTTCTATATAATACTGGAAGGAATAGTCAAGTACAGGAAGGTTATTCACTAGTTAGTCATTGTCAGCCTGTAGAGATCAATATTGCTATACAGAGAGGAAGATCAGCGAGATCACTCCCTTTAGATGTGTACCAACGAAATCCCATCTACCATATAAAATGATGAAATTTATTTAAATTAAAATAATCATGTTTGTGAGAGACAAAACATGAAGAATAGACAATGTATTCAGCTGTATCCGGACCAGACCTCATCAAACTTACACAGTACGCTCTGTCTACCTATCTCTATATATCTCTATATATCTCGATATCTCTCTATCTATCTCTATCTATCTCTATCTATATATATATATATCTCTATCTATATCTATCCATCTTTATCTATCTCTATCTCTATATATCTCTGTATATCTCTATTTATCTCTATGTATATATATATCTATATCTCTATCTATCCATATCTATCCATATACATCTCTATCCATCTCTATCTATATTTATATCTCTACCTATATATCCCTATCTCTATATATATCTCTATCTATCTCTATATATCTATCTCTATCTATCTCTATCTATCTCTATATATCTCTATCTATCTCTATCTATCTCTATCTATCTCTATCTATCTCTATCTATCTCTATATATCTCTATCTATCTCTATCTATCTCTATCTATCTCTATATATCTCTATATATCTATATCTATCTTTATCTATCTCCATCTATCTCTACCTATCTCCATCTCTCTATATATCTATATCTCTATATATCTATCTACCTCTATCTATCTCTATCTATCTCTATCTATCTCTATCTATCTCTATATATCTCTATCTATCTATATCTATATCTATCTATCTCTATCTATCTCTATCTATCTCTATCTATCTCTATCTATCTATCTCTATCTATCTCTATCCATCTATATATCTCTATATATCTCTATATATCTCTATCTATCTTTATCTATCTATCTCTCTATCTCTCTACACATATCTATCTCTCCATCTCTCACAGACCGGTTCCCCTGTTTCCCCTGTGCTCCAACCATGTCCCCTCCGTGCTGGTGTCGACACACACAATGCGCCTTACGAGGATCAAACCGTGCAGGACGTGAGTACAGGCATGCCGTGGTGCCTCTCCCTTCTATTTTCCCCTTTTTTGATGTACGTTCCCGATTTCCGTCCACTCTCCGCCTAAGTAATAGCTCACCGATGGTTCAAACAAAAGAAAAAAAACAAGCCAATGCTCTACCGGAACCGCTACCACCGAAGCGAGACCACGAGGTCTACTAACTGATACCGTATATCAGATATAACTGATACCATGGTGCTATAAACCATGCATAAATAAAAGTGTGAATGCCTTATAGTAAGTTATGCATGCACACACAAATCCACACACACACACATATATATATATATATATATATATAAAGGCCGGCTACAGTTCAAAGAACAAGAGACAAGAAGAGTAGTATATGTGTGTGTGTTATTTAAGTATCTATATGTATGTATTATTTAAGGATGTATTTAGGTATGTATGCAATATTTACCTATATATGTATCATTTACGTATGTACATATGACGGTATGAATTGTATGCATACCCTTATCTACATTGTTATATCGCCAGAGGCTGTTCAGCTTAGAGTCCGGTCTGGGTTATATTATGTAAGGTGGGTAAATGTATGTATACATGCGTGTACATTATATAATAACATATTATATATAATATACATATAATATACATATAATATACATATATATGATTGTGTATAATATACATGATATATTATATACATATATACCTGATAAGAATGCTATCGAAATGTAATGCCCTTAAAAATCGATAATGATAATGATGTTATATGATATGATAATGATGATGGTGGTGGTTATGATGATGGTGATGATGATGATACACACATCAATTGCGGAAGACCATTGCCCGTACGTTACAAAAAGATTTATTTCGATGAATAAAACATTTAACAACATCAACAAAACGCAAGTTTGTTCTTATTGTTATTTTGCAGTTTTCAGCGCTTGCTACCAGAACGCCCAGCATGTGATGGATCTTCCACTCCACAAAGCCCACCCCCTCCTCCTCCTCCTCTTCCTCCTCCTCTTCCTCTCCCTCCTCCTTCCCACATTTTCTCTTTTCTCCCCCCCCCCACCACCGCCCGCTGGGCACAGAGCGCAAAGCCCCCAGTGCGCCTGCGTGACAATCAATATATAAAAATTGCCTGAGAACGCGGCAACGTCATGTTCAGTTGGAAATAAATCTAGCGCCAGCCCCCCATTATACTGATGAAATATGAGAGTTGGTAAAACTCGATATCTAATGTGACAGAGACACAGAGTAGAGGCATTACATGACTATGTCCAGATGGACTAATTCCAGGACATCCGAAACGGATGGAACGCTTATACTTCTCTATATATTCTTTGTGCATTAATTTAGTTTTCAGATTTTGAAATTCGAACTGGTACTGGTAGAAAATATTATGAGGCCTGATTAAAATCGCCATCTATACTTTCTGTGCTACTTATCATTATTGTCCGCGAAGGAATTGTTGTAATCAGGGGGAGGATATTTGTATTGGTTGTTTGTTGGAGTTTGACGTAGTGGCAACATCTAAGGTCACGATGGGTACCGACTTGTGACAATGCGTACTCATGACGACGTTATAGTGCTGCCCCACTGGGAGACCAGGCTGCCAACACCATGAACTGATATTCCACTCGGTCACATTACCCTGACACCGAGCCAACCAGTCCTTGCCCTATTCTAACAATACCGAACGCCTGGCTAGGAAGCGACACGTATCAATTTCTAAGTCATTGGTTTGACCAGACCAGATTTCAAATTCGTGGGTTCGAATCCCACGATCTACCAAAACGGGAGACGAAAGCTATTTGTACTGGTAATTATTTAGCTAATACTAGACCATTACTCCACAATCTCTAGGCTTTCTAAATAAGCACTAAACTGTTAGTCACTAGCCAAAGACCCTATAACACTAAGACGTCTCAGTCAGCATGTACTGTGTTATCAAAATGATCAAACCCACCACTTGGTGCGCTGCCTGTTCTCTTGATTACACAGTTGCTATATTATATGTATAAATGTATATATGAATGTGAGCTAAATGGTGAACGGCAGTCAAGTAATGAAAGCAGTCTTTGTCGCATAGCGACTGACAGCATGACGATGATGATGATGAATGTGAAAGATGTGTGATGATGGCAATGCTGCTGATGATGCTGATGACAATGTGTATTTGTTCATAGCAATTTCATATTGATGTGTATTCATACTTACCTATATCATGTATAACATAATTGTATGTGTTTACATGTGAAACACCAACCAGCTGCTGGGCTGATCAAACCCACCACAAGGTGGCACTGCAAAATTTACATTCCCATGGGAGAGATAGGGAGTGAGCTGTCTCAGTAGCATGTAGTCTTGGTGCCAGTATGGATGTGTATATGTGTCAAATCTAGCATTACTCTAATATTCCACAATATATGGGTTTACTAACTAAGCACTGCTACTTGTCTCAACTCAATAGCACGAAGCTTTAATAACACTATGCATATACACGGAGTTTACATATTAGATTCGTTCCCTACAATATATGGGTTTTCTAATTAAAGCTGCATAGTCCGATGAAAATATCAAATTTTCGAAACCAAAACAATTATCTAAATTTGATTCTACATATCTACCTTAGATACTGGTGCATTTATTAAACATTTGTCACCACATAGAAGGGCATACTGAGGCAATTGATTAGAACCTGTTACTGCAGAAGCCTATGGGGTCAGAGTTTTGACAAGCTTGCCAAAATTAATTGTGGATGGTTCCACTTCAAATATCTCAAAAGTTAGCCAATTAAAATATAAGATACTGTATGCTAAAGCAAGGAACATAATAACGATTAACATAATGTATACAATTTCAGAAACTCAAAACGATCGGACTATGCAAAGTATGATTGTCACTAGCACTCCCACTTGTCCCAGCTCAGTTGCATGAAGTATTGGCACATTGTAATATGGATGCAGACACATACGAATATCTAATACTAGTCTAATATTCCACAACATCTGTTCTTGCTAATTAAGCAATAATATGCTACCCTCGACCATTGTAACTTATCTCAGTTCGGGAACATGAAGCTTTGGTGCAGCATGGCTATATATATATATATACATATATCTAAATATATATATATATATACATATATATATATATGCATATATATATATGGTACGAAGGTCTAGTATTAATTTAATACTTCACAATGTCTATGTTAGCTAAATAAATAAAACTGTTCTAGCATCTACTATTTCCACTTGTCCCAGTTCAGGAACATGAAGCTTTCGTGGCAGCATGGCAATATATATATAGCAATGTAAAATATTAATTTAATACTTCACAATCTCTAGGTTTGCTAAATAAGAAATAGTGTGTTAGCATCTACCAAATTACCATTGCCACTTGTCCGAATTCATAAAAAAATGAAGGTTGGATGCCAGCACTGTATGTAAATATATATAAGTATATTTATTTACATACAGTGCTGGCATCAAACCTTCATATATATATATATATATATATATATATATATATATATGTGTGTATGTGTGTGTGTGTGTGTGTAGAAAGGTCTAATAGTGCACAATGCTCTCTGAGATTGCTAATTAAGTGATAATACACTAGATCTGCCACTGCCACTTGTCCCAGCTCACTACCATGAACCGTTGGTGCCAGCACATATATATGCACATTGGCGTTGAAAACCCTAAAGCTAATTTCAAACTAGCCTGCCTACTTTGTGCATGAACCTCAACTTTGCCGCCACCGCCACAAATATGTGGAGCAAAACCTGATACCCAATCGAGGTGCCTGCATCTGAAGGAGCTGGGATTATTAATTAAGGGCGTGCGGATCTCGCGTAGCGTGTGTAGCTGACAGACACCGGAAGTAGAGATATTCGAGGGTTGTGGGAAGGGTCTCTATGGGAATCGAACAAGATGGCGTGTTGAATATGGGTGTGAGTCGCACCGTAGCGCACTGCCTTAATTGTGAAAGCGTATAATGGAAGTTTTGCAGTGCATGCATGAGGCGAAGCTTTATGTATATTCACGACGCGGACAAGAGTTACTCTAAAATGGTCTTTATTATTAAATATTAAAAATGACGGTACGGGTTCATCGATGTGAAATAGTTAGTCGTTAAGAGTTTGAGACCCGTCTGGCCAGACTGGCACTGAACCCACCATGTTGAGTGAAGGGATGTGTGGGCAGTAAGACCTACATTAAGGAGGACAGCCTGACCATGCGGGATCGAGTCAGACGGCAGATGGCGGGTTACCGGAGCGACAGTGGAAGTGTGTGCAAAGTCAGTTAAAGCTGCATAGTCCAATGGTTTTGAATTTCTCTATTTTTTCTGAGATAAATATATTAGATCGATCACCAGTGTCTACTTTACATTAGTTCAAAGTTACTTTGATTTTAAATGGTAAACTTTTGAGATATGTTGGGTGCAAACATGGAAAATTAGTTTTAGCAAGCTTGCCAAAACACTGACACCATAGACTTCTGCAGTAACAGGTTCTGTTAAATTGACTCAGTATTGCCTTCTACGCAGAAACAAATGCTTAATAAGTGCATCAGCATCTAAGTTAGATATGTAAAATTAAATCTAGATAATTGGTTGGGATTTGAAAATTTGATATTTCATTGGACTATGCAGCTTTAAGTTCATATGAAAGTGATGACAGGGGGCGCCACGGTTGGAATTTAGCCAGACCAAGTACAGAGAGTGCCGTGGGTAGTAACGCCTTGCTGCGCCGGGATTAACTGTGTCCAATTTACATGTCATATTCCACATTCAAGAATAACTGACAACTGAATGAGTTGCATGTTGTAAACTGTAAGCCATATCATTATACTTATAGTCAGCACATTGTATATATGTTGCGGTCCTGCTACTACACACTGGTGTTATCTGTGGCAGAGTAGTTAGAGTGTCTGACTTTTTTCTAGGTCGGACTCCTAATCTGAGGGTCGGTGGTTCGATTCCTCATGCCCCCACCTCTGCTAATTTGGATTTCCACTGCTGTGTATAACTTACAGCATCAACAAAAGCCAGTTGCTCTCATACCATGTCTATGTTTTGTGGGAGGTTAAAAATCCCTTGGGTCGGTAAAAGTGTAGGCTCAGGCTTTCTCTCGACAAGCTGTCTAATGGTGAAAACAAGTCTATTCTGACTTATCCATGATAGGCAGTATAAATCTTCAAGAAATGCATGTAATGATCTACAAAGACATGGTCAGAAGCTTCACCAAAAGTCACTGACAGTTGAATATCGTAGATACTATAGCTATAGATGTATGCATCATGAGCAGCATGTCTAAAAAAAAGCAAGCATTTTGTGTAAATAATTTAACTCTTATGGCGGGAGGACCAGTGCTATGGTGCTTAGAAATGATTTGTTCAAATGAATAAAAAAAGGATTTACCCCCTACTCCCCAAGTTTATATCCTAATATATATTCTAGTTCACTGCGAGCAAGGGACCGAGATGGTGATTTAAAGTGACAACTGCCCAGCCCCTCCCTCATTCTCACATAACAGAATAAAGGTCAGGGAGATGGAGGGAAGGGTAAATGGTCAGTAGCCCTCTAAAGCCCCAGTCACACATAGCCGGACGAGCCCCGGATTTTGAGCTGGACCACCCACGGACCAACGGCCCGGACTGTCCCGGACCGCTATGGATAAAATCACTGTTTTTGTCGATTTTTGTCTCGCAGTCACACTTTCCCAGATGAGCCCCGGATGAGCCCCAGACGAGCCCCGGACTGCTCCCGGACTGCCCCCGGACTGGGCCGGACCGGCCCTGGACGAGGCCAGACCACCCCCGGACTGCCCCGGATGACCCCCGGACTATCCCGGATCACCCCCGGTCTTACGGGGGCAGTCCGGGAGTGGTCCGTGGCTAGGCCGGGGGTACTCCTGGATAGTCCGGGGATGGTCCGGGTCAAACCGTGGCTCAAAATGACCCTTGGACCACCCCCAGACAGGCCCGATCCACCCCCGAAATACCCGGACCACCCCCGGACCACCCGTGGATCAGGCCGGATCAGGCTGGATTGAGGCGGGATTGCAAAATCCCCCGGACCACCCCAGATGTTTTAAACATTTTAAAACATCCGGGGCTGACCCCGGACGGCGCCGGACAAGCCATGGATCAGGCCGGATCAGGGGGTGTCGGCACAGTCGAGCCACGGACGAGCCTCAGATCACCCCAGATCGCCCCAGACCACCCCGGATGGCAGTCCGGGGCTCGTCTGGCCCCTGATCCGGGTATGTGTGACTGGGGCTTTAGCCGGTCATCCACCTACCTGTTTGACATTATACTTATATATATACATATATATATAGATATATATAATTCACATCACTCGGAAAAGAGAGACAAGAAAGAAGAGATATAAATTATAATTGAACAATTTCTTTAAATAAAAACTCAAAACCTGTGTGGAGAGCAGGTCAATCAAGTGGGTGACACTGACAGGACACATGGAGCATTGTACCGGCAGGGGCGGTCCAGGTGTGGGCTAGTGGCAGGACCAGGTTGTATTCGTCATGTAAAGAGGAAGGCAGAGGTCATTCAGCAATCACCCCTCTTCGAAGAAGGTGGAAGGGTGGGGAAGAGAAGTCGAAAGGTAGAGCCACAGTGGCAGAGTGACTGGAAAGGGAGACGTGAAGAGCGAGGAAGACAGAAATAGAAACAGCCTCGTTCACAAATTACCCATGTTAGCCTCGCCAACATGCTTATATATATATCTATATATATCTATATATATATATATATGAATGAAGCTCATATATATATAGAGAGAGAGATAGAAATGGCGAGAGATGAGCTCCATTTGCTCACACACCATTATCGCCTTATATGGCTCGACCACCAGAACACCCGTCTTCCAGTCCAACTGGCCATTGGCACCCACCTCATCCACGTGTTCACACCCACATTACTCACCCACCCACCTCCCTTGTAATAACGTTAATGAGAGGGGCCTGATTAATTACCACATATAATTGATTATTGCAAACAATCTGTCTGTAATGTTACGTCTATAGATCAATCCTACTGCAGAAAGCTGTTTATATTTAGCAGTTATTGCCTGTTATGGGGTTTTAGACCCACACCACTCTTGATGAGCAAATTGGAGGTCCTACCTATTCAAATCATATATGTGAGTGACACATATTTTGGAAATCAGTTCAGGTTTCAAACATTACGAGTCAAGTTGTAAGCGAAGATTCCATAAATGTGGTATGTGCATGCCATTTGCATTTGCATTAGCATTCGCATTCGCATTCACACCGATCGGTCTATTGAGCGATCCACTTTGCCCCATTTGCATTTGTATTCACATTTGCATCCAGACATATGAAGACACCACTGTGCTTTTACATGCTTTTCCATGTTTTCTCGCATTTGCATTCGCATACCGAATACAGTGCATATGGAATCTCAGCTTTAGGTTTCTCCAATACTAATAGCATCAACTGAAATCTAAATATATTTAACAAATAACCAAAATATTACAAGTGATATCAGACTAGTCAGTCCAGTCTTCTGGTTACAGAAAGAGAGGGCACCCTCGTCTCCGGTTCAAGGATACCATCAAGAGAAACCTGAAGCTGAGAGACATTAAGACTGAATCATGGACATCACTCTCACAGCAGAGAGCTAAATGAGCTGCAGTCACGTAATGAAAGCAGTCTTTGTCGCATCGCGACTGACAGCATGATGATGATGATGCAGCCCAATATCAGTTTTATCAATGCGGACAGGCCAGTAGGCATTGAGTATCAACGCATAGAATATGTTGTCAACACTATTTTATTATATATATTATATATATTATTCATATAATATGTAATAGTATTATTTAGTTCATGCATCAAGGATAAACAATCATAGTAAAGTGATATCAGACTCGTCAGTGCGATATCAGTTTCTTCAAAGCAGACGACCATTGAGAATTGGTATCAATATATAGAATGTGTTGTCAACACTATGTAAGCATTATATTATACATATAATACATATTATATATATAAATTATATGATATATTATATATATTATACATGTAATATATATTATAAAATTATATATAATAGTTAATACGTACGTATTATTTACTTCTTCCATCAAGGATAAGGGAAGCGGATATATACAGTATGCATGAGAATATCTGTGACTGGCCCCCTCAGAATATACACGACGGTTATTTATACAAGACAACCTAATTTGGGTTAGAACAGAGACAGCCTCATCAATGCGCGCTCACATGTGACCACCGCGATCAATAATGACCTGGCTAGCAGATTTCCGAGCGGGTGTTCAGGTCACTAGAATGGTGTCCAGTCCCAAAACCAGCAGCATTCAGTTAGGGAATTAATGTAATTGTCATACATGTAAAATAAGGCATGTGTGCTACATAGTAAATAATATTCGCATAATAAATTGTACAACACATAAATATCTGTATGTATATGTGCATGTGTATGTATACAAAGCATATATACATGTATGTGTATAATTTATATATATGTGTATGTACATGTAACAGCTGACAAAGCGAGAGTCACTGCAATGCAGCTTCACATCATATGTTAAAGACAACAAGAGCCTGGATTACTAGGACAGACTAAGATTTCACAAAATATACGTCATTGAACGTCGATGTGAGAGATATAGAATGATATACACCTTGACAATGATTGAAGGCAAAGTACCTAACTATGGCATAACAACCTATCATTCAAAATGATATGGGAGACTTGGTAGACTTTAATGTACAAGCAATAGATACAAAAGCCTCACAGTGAACACGAACACTGCGGGAAGGAAGTCTTTCTGTCTGAGGAGTCCACCTCTTCAATACAATGCCAGCTTACATAAGAAACCAATCAAACTGCAGTGTACAATCATTCAAATGGCAGATTGACATGGTGTTGACAACAAAACCAGATGAACCACTGATTCCAGGATACACCCAGCTAACACACGCAGATTCAAACTCATTACTGCACATGACAAAACTGAACAGAGCATCCTGATGTTGGAGTCTCCAACTTAGCCTGAGCATCCAGCTCAAACACTCTAATCTAATCTATATCTCTTCATTAACAACTGGTTGGCATTTAAGATGTACAGATCCACTCTACACAATAGATATATATACATAGAGAGAAAGAGAGAGAATGGTCCTAGTATATATATGTATATATATATATGTGTGTGTATATATTTGGATTTGTATATCTTAACTGCCTAGCATGTTTTGATGAATATATGAATAGAGAGAGTAGCCTTATTATGAACCCTCCTCCCCCCCCCCCACCTCACCACACCCTCCACGTGGCTGGAGCTTTGTGACGCAGGGTATGGTTCCACACAGGTGCGCGCCGCTCACCAGGTGAGGAGTGGCGTGCATGCGCACTGGAGGAACTCCACGTCGTGCACAAAGATGGTGCGTAGACACAGCCTCGCTTTGATCTAGTCAAGGTTGAGGCACGGCCAAAAGCGCGGTCAATACCGGTATGCACCCGGGCGGCACGTGACTCCGGCAGCACTCAAACCCCGCCTCACCCACTCCCACCACCCACAATCACATGCCCCCCCCCCCCCACACCACCTGTGTCCCTATCACCATGCCGCATCTCTCCTACACCCCGTCCCTGCCCCAGTTTATAACCTTGTGCGTGAATGATATCTGCGGGGCACATTGGTTGACTATGACGCAGTTCAATGTTAAAATTGTACCTCAATGTGAGGTGTATTTGTTCATGATTTTTTCTGTTTTTGTTGTTGTTTTTTTTGTAGTTTTTTTTAAAACTAAAAATTGATAAGACTAATAATGCACGGGTCTATTCAACTACTATTGTTTCAATGCTCAGATCAGAAAACAATAAGTGTTCTAAATGTTAGTCCTTCGCCACTAAATGTCACTACTCGAGTACTGAATGTCAATGCTTAGGCCTATATTCGGTAAATTCATTCAACAACTGAAATTTGACTTCTGTGAATCAACCTAGTTGTACACACACCACAAAACCGCTACCACAAGAACAATGCGTGCTATTAATTCCTGATTTCAGCAAGTAAAGCTCATTGATACTTGTCAGAAATGTCAACCACTATTCGAAAAGCCATAGATATTACACGTGAACTTTTTGGGTTTTTTTGGTAGTATTATATTTAAACATGTATAGTTAGACATTTATATATTTAGCAACAGGTATACATTCCCTCAAGCATAATATGACTATGGTAGGTAGGTGCATATTAAAATGAATTATCTGATTATAAAATACAACCATATGTACATAATATTTTCACCTTTTTTTAAACTGATATAGTTTAATATCTAGAGCGTGCTACTATATTTATAAGTCAATATATATAATTAACAACGCGGACAAAGGAGTACATGATAATGTAGATTTGAATAGTACACAAACAGAGATGTATAGACATGGACATATAGACAGAGCGACTGTGGTCTCTTTAGCATCATGATCAGGACTGGTACCGATTTATGTGAGTGTACACTCATGGCGAATTTATAGTGCTGCCCCACAGGGATGCCCTGCAGCCAGCTTCATGGTCCGATATCTCACGAAGTAGCCTTTTCGTGATATTGAGTTAACCGGTTAGCGTACTATTCTTGGAATGGTGAGCTCCACGAAAGGCAGTGACACGCATCAAACCGCGACTTTTGACTGTGGAGAACGAGCAGCCAACAGACAGACAGAAAGATGGACAGGGAAAATGGACACGGAGACATGGACAGAGCGATAAATAGAGACATGGACAGAGCGATAAATAGAGACATGGAGGAAGTGGAGACAAACACATGCAGAGCAGGTGGATAGAGACATAGGTATTGATACAAAAATGGGTACATATATTTAGACAGATATGGGAATAAATAGAAAATGGACACACAGATAGGGACAGAGACTGACAGAGAAGGGGGTAGACCGAACAAATGGAGACAGATAAATAGACAGCGAGATATATGGAGATAGAGAGGGGTGGATACAAAAAGAATGGCGACAAAGACATAGATAAGGAGACGGAAACATAACAAAGGTATAGACAGAGACAGAGGGATAGACAGGGAAAATGAGACAGAGACTTAGACAGAGACGGAGAGAGAGATATACAGGGAGCGTTCGAACGAGAGTAAGAAAAGAGAGGGGGCAGGGTGGAAGGGACGGAAAGAGAGAAGAGACAGAAAAAGAGAAGAGAAAATGAGTGTGGAGAGAGAAAGAGGAGGGAGCGCGAGAAAGAGAGAATAAAGGGGGGGAGAGGAGCGATAAGAGAATAGAAGATAAGAGAAAGGGGTAGAAAGAGGAGGAAGAGAGAAGAGAGGAGAGTGGGAAAGAAAGGCAGAAAGGGAGAGAAAGAGAGAGAAAGAGAAAACGAGAGAAAGCGAGAGAAAACGAGAGAAACGAGCGAAAAAGAGAGAAAAGAGAGAAAAGGGAAATGAGAGAGAAGACAGAGAAGAGAGAGAAGACAGAAGAAAGGGAATACAGAAAAGAGAGAGAAGACAGGGAAGAGAGAGAAGACAGAGATGAGAGAGAAGAGAGAGGAGAGAGAAGAGAGAGAAGAGAGAGAAGACAGAAGAAAGGGAAGACAGAGAAGAGAGAGAAGACAGAAAAGAGAGAGAAGACAGAAGAGAGAGAAGACAGAGAAGAGAGAGAGAAGGGCGCGAAGAGAAAGAACAGAGAAGAGAAAGAAGAGAGAGAGGTATACAGAAACACAGAGAGGTAGAGGCAGAGACAAACGGGGTTCGTGACCAGTACACAATCTGAAGATTATTTAGCCTAACGGATATCATCACACACATCCTCTTCGGAGCCGGTGCACCTAATCACATAGCTGGGCAGCAGGGCGCCGCCGGCCCGTAGGCCTCCATTCGCACACGACTTAACTGCATTGTTCTGACACCCGGCCCTCATCTTGTTATTGCCGCTAACAAGATCAATGCGTGCCGCGTCTGACTGGCGCGCAGTAAGAGCTGCTTCAGGGACATTTACTAAACCGGGCGACGATGCGACTATGAACTAGGGCTTAATTATGCCGCTGGGCGAGGGCGTCTTGTGTTATGAACGGTGCAGTTATGAATATATAATATATGTTATATGTATATAATATATGTATATAATAATATAAATAATATATACAATATAATATTGATTGAAGATTTATACTGCATATCATGGATAAGTCTGAATAGACTTGTTTTCACCATTAGACAGTTGTCGATAGAAAGCCCGAGCCTACACTTTTACCGACCCAAGGGATTTTTAACCTCCCACACCACATAGACATGGTATGAGAGCAACCAGCCTTTGATGACGCTGTAAGTTATACACATATATAATGTAGTGAAACGCAGCAACCAAAAACGACAAAGGGTGTATACCGTTATTTATTCACCGGCATATCAGGGATATACGCGAGTATATATAATATATATAGTATATATATAATATATATAATATATACAATATATACAAAATATAATATATATAATGTATATAATGTATATAATATATATACAATATATATATAATATATATACTATATATTATATATATTATATATATCATATGTAATGTATATATGATATGATACGCGACAGCTGGGAGAGGGGGGGTCACTCCACCAATGCTCACAGAGGAAATATAAGCTGTACATGTTACCCTTGCATTTATACTCGTATAATGTGTGATACATCACACACATATATATATAGGGTCGCCCACACTCGCGCATTTTGGCCGGGTGTGTACGGGGTGTGAGGGTGTGCGGGGGGATTTGCCGGGGACGCAGTGCGGACGGGGCCGCCTGTATGGGAGGCGAGGCAGGACCCCAGCTATTGTATGCAGATCACCACGACGGCAGTTAATACAGCGGGGATGATGGGTGTTGGGTGATGAAATACCATGCCTGGCTACTCCTCTAATGAGCTCCCTCCAGACCCCAACTCCACCCCCGCACTCCCCGCCGCCACACCGGCCCCCTTCCATACTAATAGCTGCCGCCCCCCTCCGTACCCCTCACTCTCTCCTCTCTCGTTCTCGCCACAGCCGCATTATTCAGCGCTCAACCCCACCACCCTCCAATCTCGCCTCTTCACTCTGCATTGATAGGGCGGGCCGTGTCGGGGTTGGCCCGACCCCAGGGCTCTGCGTGGCGATAATCGATTAACACGACCCGGGCGACTCGGGTCACCCAAGTCGTCAGAATTTCAAATCGAACACCGCGAGTGGAGTCGACAAATACACGTGCAGTGTGCAAAACGACCCGACCCCAGTAACCCACCTCTTGGCTGGGGGTGGCTAGGAGCGATGACGTCACATGTGTGCTGGTACCGTCTTGCATCTTGCAGGATAACAGCTACCAGTACCAGTCATACATGTTTTTTTTGTGGTAATGACCTAGATTAATGAAACGGAAATATAGCTAAACTATGCCATCATAAAATACTTTAAATCCTATTTTCCTGTAGTTATATTGGTTATTTAAAAAAAAAAAAGAAAAAAAAAAAGATATGGATTAAGCCACATTTGTTCCATCCCGAGCATGGAGAAGCGTATTCGATTGTTCGACCCGAGTCTGTAGGATGTGCGCATGCGCCAAAAAGTTGCTCGGGTGACCCGAGTTGATTAATCGATTACTCCCCGGCTGTCCAGTGGTGGGCCGACCGACGCGTGGACTGATTAGTAAAGTCTGCAGTGTTCACACCAGGGTTCACACCGGTGTGCATCTGTATACCAGCCAACAGTGGTCCCCAACTGGTTCATCAAAGGTTGTGGTGTGTGATGTGGATATAAAAGACCCCTTGCTGTTTATTGGAAAGAAAAGCCTATGTGGTAGTGGCAGGTTTCCTCCAAAGAAATATTTCAGAATGACCATTGGTTTGACGTCCCATAGCCGATGATAAAAATCAATGTGTTCTAGAGGCGTCATTAAATAAAACAAACTTTCTGTATACCAGCGTAGATAGCAGTGTACACAAAAGTGTTCATGTCAATGTGCACAAAGGTATTCATAGTAATATGCATGCCAACATTCTCACCAGTGTCCACAATAAAATCCCAGACACTGAAGTCTTATACCCCCAGTCACACTACGACGTAACGAGCGAACGTGAGCCTAACGTGGTCATTTTTCGTCATTACATTGACGTACGTTGGGTTACATTATGATGACGTCAGAATGACATTAGACTGATGTCGAGCTACGTCACATTATGTCGTGTTACGTCGAGTTACGTCGAGGTTTTGGACATGTTCAAAACTTTTGACGTACCTCAAACGTAATGGTTTACGTTCGCCGTACGTTCTGTACACGTTCGGCGAATGTCAATGATGTTAAACAGACATTATTAAAACGTTGGTCACTACGTTCAACTACATTGCACTACGTTGCACTACGTTGACCCACATTAAAGCCAGTGGAAACATGCAGTCTGCGTAGTGAAACTGTCGGCATAACGGACGCCTATCGTACGTCCAATGTACATTTACCCTTTTGCCACCGTTTCATGACGTAAATAATGTAAGGTAACATAAAGCAAAGTAGTTCTGGCGATGGAATAACGTACATAACGTTCCCTGAGCGTAATTACGTTGTCCTCTCTCATTGAATGACGCTCACTACGGTTTACCACCGTTACTCTCTCATCCACCATGCTGCATCCACGTTTAACTTGTGCCCAAATTTGCATACTATGCCGAGAAGTTCGACGTTTTTCACATTCTCCCTACGTTGACGTCGTTACGTTGTAGTGTGACAGGGCCTTTAGAGAGAGTACAAATAGTCAGCATTGACTGCAGGGTCATGAGAGCACAACATAGTTGGGATGGCCATGTCGTCCACATGGATGAGGATAGAATACGAAAATAAAGGAAAATAAAAGGATTCAAAAATCAAGGTGGTCAGAAGAAAAAGTTCAAGGAGTGTCTTAAATACAACCTGAAGAAGTGTAATATCAACCCTACAACCTGGGAAATAGTGGCCAAGGACAGGAGTTCATGGCGTGCTTCTATTGATAAAGGCACACCACAGTTTGAAACTAATCGTATATCTCAAGCTAATCAAAAGTGTCAGCAGCTGAAGGATTGTATGCTTCATCTACCAGACTCTCTGACAGCAGCTGAATAACAATTATAGAGTGAGTGCCATGTGAGGCTACATGGAGGGGGGCAGCAATGTAGAGCACATGCTAGGTAGACCCCTACCCCTATCCCTAACCCTACCCCATCCCTAATTAAGGGACACATGAGCCAATGGCACTCCCGAGACTATTACCAGCGATAATGGGGTTATCACCGTCCATATAGACTAAGCATCGGGTGAGAAACAAGACAAGTGAGGTGAGAATGTGTATTATCTCGGGAAAGAGATTATCCCAAAAAAGCAACATTTTCCACAGCGACTAACAGTGTTGTGATGTAGAGCACCGCAGTTTACGCCATTGGTTCGGTTCCATACATGATTGGATAAGAGGTATAATATAAATATAATATAATACAATATCTATATGTATATATATTATATATATACATAAATATATATACAAGCATTGGAACCCATGTTGAACATGGGTTAAAGCTAGGCTCTGCATCAATCCCTGGACCAATATTGTGTTGAACTGTCATTATATATATATATAAGGTATTTGACTATATTCAGACACCACATATATCTCTGCTATATTCCGGTCTCATGCCTGGTCCCATTTCAATATAGTGCTGCCATCTGGTGGAATCCAGCTGTACCATTATGCAGTAAACAGTGTCAGTGGTACTATCTAATGGCGGAGCTAACAATACTTGCGGTTATGTGACTCAAAATGGATGCCACTCTGGTTGAAGTGACCAATGTTAGTCAAAACCATCAACATTTATATGAAATATGTATGGTAGACACAAAAAGCCATGCTATTAACAACCCATACATGGTGAAGCATCAGTAGAGAGAATGACGATATATGTTGGCAGCGCTGATTAACAGAGGAGTAGTGATCAGATAGATATAGATATAAATAGATAGATAGATATAAATATAGCTATAGACTGAACGAGATGGCCGAAAAGCGAAACGTTACCGCCGGATAAACATGGGTACAAAACCCCAGAAATAAGTTATACCACTCACATGGCTGGAGGAGTTGAGTGCCCACTTCCCGTGTGGCAGGTCACGAGACTCAAAGTTTGGATTCGAACCCCCAGCCAAGTAATTTACCAATGACCTACAATTGTATATATGTCGCTACCTAGCCTGGTATTCAGTATTGTTAGAAATAATAATGCATACATGTCACTACCTAGCCTGGTATTCTGTATTGTTAGAAATAATAATGTATACGTGGCGTTCTCTGTGGCGGAGTGGTTAGAGTGTCTGACTTTTTTCTAGGTCAGACTCCTAATCTGAGGGTCGGCGGTTCGTTTCCCCATGCCCCCAGCTCTGCCAATTTGGATTTCCACCGCTGTGTATAACTTACAGCGTCATCAAAGGCCGGTTGCTCTCATACCATGTCTATGTGGTGTGGGAGGTTAAAAATCCCTTGGGTCGGTAAAAGTGGAGGCTCGGGCTTTCTATCGACCAGCAGTGGAATGAGGAAGACCAGTCGTCTATGACTGAAATTTCCACTGCTTAAACAACTAATGGACCAAAAAAAACAAAAAAAAACAAAAAATACATGTCACTACCTAGCCTGGTATTCAGTATTGTTAGAAATAATAATGTTTATGTGTCACTACCTAGCCTGGTATTCAGTATTGTTAGAAATAATAATGTATACATGTCACTACCTAGCCTGGTATTCAGTATTGTTAGAAATAATAATGTATACATGTCACTACCTAGCCTGGTATTCAGTATTGTTAGAAATAATAATGTATACATGTCGCTACCTAGCCTGGTATTCAGTATTGTTAGAAATAATAATGTATACATGTCACTACCTAGCCTGGTATTCAGTATTGTTAGAAATAATAATGTATACATGTCGCTACCTAGCCTGGTATTCAGTATTGTTAGAAATAATAATGTATACATGTCACTACCTAGCCTGGTATTCATTATTGTTAGAAATAATAATGTGTACATGTCACTACCTGGCCTGGTATTCTGTATTGTTAGAAATAATAATGTATACATGTCACTACCTAGCCTGGTATTCTGTATAGTTAGAAATAATAATGTATACATGTCGCTACCTAGCCTGGTATTCAGTATTGTTAGAAATAATAATGTATACATGTCGCTACCTAGCCTGGTATTCAGTATTGTTAGAAATAATAATGTATACATGTCACTACCTAGCCTGGTATTCAGTATTGTTAGAAATAATAATGTATACATGTCGCTACCTAGCCTGGTATTCAGTATTGTTAGAAATAATAATGTATACATGATGCTACCTAGCCTGGTATTCTGTATAGTTAGAAATAATAATGTATACATGTCGCTACCTAGCCTGGTATTCAGTATTGTAAGAAATAATAATGTATACATGTCACTACCTAGCCTGGTATGCTGTATTGTTAGAAATAATAATGTATACATGTCGCTACCTAGCCTGGTATTCAGTATTGTTAGAAATAATAATGTATACATGTCACTACCTAGCCTGGTGCTCTGCATTATTATATTGGAAATATAAATGTATAATTGTCACTACCTAGTCCATTGCTCATCATTAGAAATACAAACCTAAACATGTTTCTACTAAAGCCCCAGTCACACATAGCCGGACGAGCCCCGGATTTTGAGCCGGACCACCCACGGACCAATGGCCCGGACTGTCCCGGACCGCCACGGATAAAATCACTGTTTTCGTCGATTTTTGCCTCACAGTCACACCTTCCCGGATGAGCCCCGGACCAAAGGCCGGACCGCCCCGGACCACCCGCAGACCGCCCCCGGAACAGCCCTGGACAAGCCCGGACTGGGCCGGACCGGCCCCTGACTAACCCGGACGAGGCCGGACCACCCCCGGACTCCACCGGACCACCCCGGACTATCCCGGATCACCCCTGGACAGTCCGGGAGTGGTCCGTGGCTATGCTGGGGTAGTCCTGGATAGTCCGGGGATGGTCCGGGTCAAACCGTGGCTCAAAATGACACCGGACCACCCCCGGACAGCCCCAGTCCACCCCGGACCACCACCGAATTACCTGGACCACCCCCGGACCACCGCCGGACCACCCCTAGACCACCCCTGGATCATGCCGGATTGAGCTGGATCGCAAAATCCCCCGGACCACCCCAGATGTTTTAAACATTTTAAAACATCCGGGGCTGAACCCGGACGGCGCCGGACAAGCCACGGATCAGGCTGGATCAGAGGGGGTCGCCACGGACGAGCCCCGGATCGCCCCGGACCACCCCGGATGGCGGTCCGGGGCTCGTCCGGCCCCTCATCCGGGTATGTGTCACTGGGGCTTTAGCATGGTGTTCTGCATTATTAGAAGTAAAAAGCCATACTTGTCACTACATGGCCCCGTGATTGGTATTACTAGACCAAGACAAGGCAAGGAGCAGTCAAATGAGGAAGATCAATTTTCTGTGATTGAAATTTCGCTTGCCTAATCAATGAAGGCAACAACAAAAATTAATATACGTTCATTTTATACTCGCAGAAATCCATGCACATCCCAACGATATAGGGCCCTACCGGTGGAAATGTTCACTAATCACACTAACTGTCGATACAGATTGGATCAGCAGAAAGAAGCTCTGCTCACCCCGCCTGCTTTTAAATTGCCGCCACAAAACCACGACAATTTCCGCCCGGGGCCGATAAATTCTTTATTTATATCCAACAGAGACGCGCTTGATGAGTGAGTGCGCCTACTCCTCTTATAAAGAGGCAAACCGGCGAAAAGTCTTAATTTATGTGCGAAATTAGCGTTCCAACGCCAAGATGGACTCGGCAGTTACTGCCATTGGCAATTGGCTGTGATTGGAAACAGAGTCCGGTGTAGTGCCCGGAATGCCCTGGGGCGGCGCTGGCGAAGAATGACTTAGGCGTTAAGATCAACAAATAATTTGCAGCAGAGTAAATTTGTTTCTATATTTTTTTTGTTTTTCTTAGAAAGAGTTTATTTTCCCCCAAAAAAGCAAAACATTTGCGCCATTAAGTGTCAAGTGTTTGAGACCACTACCGATCGACGCTCAATCCGATCGTACAAGCGACTTAACTGATTTTAAAGTTTGCTTTTCCTGATGTATTCATTCTTCAAATTTTCTTTCCGTTTAAAAAAAAACAAGTTGTAAATATGTCTCACTATGGCTTTATTGCACAGGGTGTTAGCATGGCTCATGTTGGTGAATGTGCTTCATTAATGTTACATTATTATTAGTCGTAGTAACTGGTGTAGTTGTAGTATCAGTTGTATTAGTAGTAGTAAATGTTGCCTTGAAAACTGCGAATCGTTAAGAACAAGAAATGTGAGTTAAAAAAACAAGAATTAGTCTGGTTCGCCCAGTAACAGAGAACGATTCGATTTACCCTACCAACTAAGCCGGGGACTACTAACCAATTATCCTTGAATTGCCTTGGATGCTTTCTAAGTACTAATCAGTTATCCTGTAATTGCTTTGGATGATCTCTAAGTACTAATCAATTATCCTTTAATTGCTCTTAGGTGTTTATTAAGTACTACTAATCAATTATCCTTTAATTACTCTCGGATGACTTCTGAGTACTAACTAATTATCTGTTAATTTTGCTTTGGATGCTCCCTGTGTAGGAACCAATTATCATTTAACTTACTTTGAATACTCTCTAAGTAACTAACCAATCATTCTTTAATTGCTTTAAATACATTCTCAATACTAATCAAATAGACATTATTTTACTTCGAATACTCTCTGAGCACTGACCAATTATTCTTTAATTGTTTTAGATACACAATGAGGACTAAGCAATTATTTTTTAATTTGGGTTGAATACTCTCTGAGTATTGATTAATTACATTATAATTGCTCTGGATATATTATGACTACTAAGGAAGTATCCTTTAATTTGAGTTGAATACTCTTTGAGTATTAGCCAATTGTACTATGATTGTTTTAGATATATTATGTTTATGCCTGCTTTATTGACTATGAGAAGGCCTTCGACCGAGTCAATCATGAACTGTTAATCAAATGTTTACAAGATATTGGTGTCAATGGCAAAGACATTAAACTAATTGTGAACTTATACTGGACACAACGTGCATTTATAAAAATGGAGCAGGGCCTATCGGATGAAGTTATGATTAAACGAGGAGTTCGACAGGGGTGTGTATTGTCACCATGTCTATTTAACCTGTACACAGAGATGATTTTCAGACACATTGAAGATTGCGTTGGAGTGACAATAGGTGGCATGAACGTCAACAATCTTAGATATGCCGATGACAGTGTAATACTAGCAGACAGTGAGAAAAACCTACAAGATATAGTGAATAGAATCAATAAAGCTGGAATACTATTCAACATGAAGATGAATGCCAGGAAGACCAAAACAATGGTAATAAGTAAAAAGACAGATAAACCAAATGTCAATATAACCATAGATGGCACAAACATAGAACAAGTATCCGAATTCATATATCTCGGACAAAAGATTACAAATGATGGGAGATGTGAGGAAGAAATTAAAAGAAGGATAACAATAGCCCGAACAACATTCTCCAAAATGTATAGAGTGTTAGCATCAAGTAAGATATTAATACAAACAAGGAAGCATATTCTTCAGTGTTATGTGTGGTCTACTCTAATGTATGGGGCAGAGACATGGACAATCTCTAAGAAAATGTACAAACGTTTAGCAGCATTTGAGATGTGGACTTATCGAAGGATGATGAAAATATCATGGACAAAGAAGATCACCAACAAAGAAGTTCTCAGAAAAATTAAAAATAAGAAAAGCTTGTTTGCCACTATACAGACAAAGAAACTTATTTATTTTGGCCACATCATTCGTCAGAGTTCAATATACCGTACATTGTTGGAAGGGAAGGTGAATGGCAGCAGAGGGAGAGGGAGACCAAGAACATCATGGTTTACAAATATTTCACAGTGGACAGGCTTGAATTATTCACAGTCTATCAGAACAGCACAACATCGGGACAAGTGGAGAACCATTGCATCCAACCCTCGACTAGAGGATGGAACTATTGATTGATTGATTGATGAGTACTAACCAATTACCATTTAATTTGCTTTGAATGTTCTCTATCAATTACAACCAATTACAATATAATTGCTTTGGATGCACTACGAGCAATAATCAATTATCCTTTAATTACATTGGATACACTACGAGTACTAACCAATGGTCCTTTACTTACTTTGCATACTCTCTGAGTAATAACCAATTATCCTTTGATTTGTATTGAATATTTTCTCACCATTACCGTATTATCCTTTAATTGCATTTGATACCTTATGAATACAAAGCAAGTGTCATTTAATTACTTTGAATACTCTCTGAGTACTAACCAACTATCCCTTAATTTGCATTGAATATTCTCTGACTATTACCCAATTAATTATCCTTAACTGATTATATGTAAAATAATTAAAAAATTAAGAAGTAATCAACTTATTATTACCCACCACACTCAGATTAGTGTAGACCCCCCCCCCCCCCGCAGCCCCGCTCTCCCTCTCCACCTCTGCCTCGCTTTGGTGTGTTTTGGAAATGAAAACAAGAGCCTAGTGGCGTTGTCCTCAATACTGCAGGCGCCGACCACAGGTGCCAGGTTCGGGAGTGTGGATTTACTGCGCAGGTCAATGGCTGCGGGAGATGGATACCCATAACTCCCCGCGGTAAGTGTCCTCCGACAGTGCGAATTGAGGTGCTTTACGGGGCGCTCCTGTCACCGAGGTGTTTGTCTTCTCTGGCCGGAACCATCTAAGCATGAGCCGGCTGAAAATAGTCGCCACCTCCCCGTACTATTTCGCCAAAATCAAGCTTCTTATTTTGTGGATTTCTTTTTTCTCTCTTGTGGTTAATAACAATTTCTGCATCTTATAAAGATGCATGATCCGAATGAATTGAGTTTCTGTTGTAATTTTAAAATGAGGATAATAGATTGGTGATTATATTGTGCTTTGCTTTTAGTTTGGAGTATTTGGTTGGTGTAAAAAAAAAATCAATCTGGATAACTTTGGAGTTTCAGTTGTATTTAAACAAATAAGTATGTTAGGTTGATGGCTATAATCTACTTTAGTTTATTTTTGGAGTAACATTTTAAAATTTAAAATGGCTAAATTTTGAGTTTCTGCTGCTTTGAAAAGAAAGACATATGTCAGATTAATGGTTAGAATCTACTTCAGTTTATTTGCGAAGTAACTTTTAAAAGTAAAGATGGCTATTTAAAATAAAAGTTACTTCTAACTAAAGCCGTCCTGATATCACCATAGATGTTGCCAGGACGCAAAACTCCAATAACCGAGGTTTGTTGTTGGAGTGCATTATGACAATCAGTTTAATATATTTATCTCAGAAAAGTGACAAACTCAAAACAGTCGGACTATGTAACTTTAAACTCTTGTAGCAGATATAGGGACATGACCATAAGAAATAGGTCATTGGGGAAAAGCCACAGATTGCTTGTTCTCTTGTCCCAGCACACCAACCGTCAATAACAATAAAAACTCTCTAAAAGATTTTAAGTAGAAATAATTACCCGCCGTTCCAATAAGTCTTTCATTCTGACGTCACCTCCCTTCTTTTATGGGCTACATTCATCAAGGAAAGGGTCATTGCATTAATATTCATTAATGCACGCGTCTTCAACTTTCAACTTGTTTGTATCATTGCACAATTCCCAGAAAGCTTTCTCTAAAGTGGGTTGTTTGTTTGTTTGGTTGCTTGTTAGGGCTTTACCTCCCAGCAACATCCAAAGTCATATCAGGACTTACGACAGTGTGCATTCATGTCAACTTTATAATCCTAACTCATTGGAAGACCAGGCTGTCACTGTCAACACCATAATACATGATCCTGATACTGAGCTAACCAGTCACTTGCCCTATCCTAGTCTTGTCAAGCACCAGGCTAGATAGTGACAGGGATCAATGTTGTATGTCATTGGTTTGGCTCGGCTGGAATTCGAAACCCTGACCGTCCGCATCGGAAGCCAGCACTCTTAGTGATTCAGGCACCATATCCAGTCTCTAAAGAAGGCAGAGTAAAGATTGCTGCAGCTTATGATCCAGTACTAAGGGCCCTGTCACACTGCGATGTATGGTACCGGTGTGTGCATAACGTATTGAAATAAAATTCAAATCAAAATTGGTCGACATTCACCAAACTTTTCGCGCTGCGAGCAGTCCCAGCAACATATGAAGCGTACGGGGAGCGTATGGCTGGCATATGGCTACTGTGTGCGTGGTGTATAGTGATGTATACGAAACATATGGCAATGTATACTCAGCGTGCTGAGACTTGTTTTGATGGTTGGAGGTGACAGATCCAGCGTATGAGTAACATATGTCAACGTATCCCTAACATGCTCCTAACATATGCTGACGTACCCCTAACGTACACGTAGCATATGAGGAATGTTAGAGCCACACGTCGACACATGTTGAAAATTTTGAACATGCACAAAAATTGTTTTGGAGGCTTGACGCACGCAGACGTAAGATGACATATAATGCCATATTCCAAACGTACCCGGCGTATGCCCAATGTATACGTGTTGCTTGAAAATCACATACGTTGGCATATGCAAAGGCTATACGTCGTAGTGTGACAGCCCTTTTACAGAACGTTGTGAGTACGTTATATTCGTCAGCGACACGAGCAGGACGCTGGTTGTACATATGGCTAATGTGTACCAACATACCCCAACATATCCCTAAAATATTCCTAACATATGCCGACATACCCCTAACATACAGGTAGCATATGTGGAATGTACAAGCCACACGTCGACACATGGTGGAAATTTTGAGCATGCCGAAAATTGTTTCGGAGCCTCGATGCATTGCGATGTAGGACGACGTATAACAACATATCTGGAACGTACCCGACATATGTACAAACGTATACATAACGTATGACGATGTATGCCGATGTATTTGTCGAAAATCACATACATCGGCATATGCTAAGGCCATACGTCATTGTGTGACAGCCCCTTTAAACATGTAGTGGGTGGTGGTTTTTTTTGTAAAGGGAGGAACTGAATTAGTGAGTGTTACTTTTGACACTCCATTACGAATGGTTTGTTGGTTCTTGGAGCTTTACGTCCTGGCAACATCAAAGGTCATGTCAGGACAGGTACCGACTTATGAAAGTGCACCCTCATGGTGACCTTATAGTGCTACCCTACTGGAAAAGGAGGCCACTAGCACCATGAACCGATATCCCACTCAGTCACATAATCGTGATACTGAGCTTACTAGTCCTTACCCTATCCTATTAATGCCCAGCGCCAAGCTAGGAAGCAACAAGTATAAATTTTATACGTCATTGGTTTGACTCAACCGGGAACCGAACTCCCGATATTTCGCATGCGAAGCCCGCACTCTACCGATTCGGCTACTGTGCCTGGTAGGAGCTTAGTTAGTGAGTGTTGCTTTTGACACCATATTACGAATGGTAACTACAGTATTTAAATGAGAGAAGAGTACTGGGTCTGTAACGAGTTATACAATTTCTGGGTTACTCGGCCGCTCAGAGCCCCAGATAACACCATAAACTCTCTCCATTCAGTCCCACCTGATGCCTCCCTTAAACACTCCTAAACAAACTCATAAGGAAGAAAGGGAAGACAAGTCACACAGATTGACAGTGAAGAAGTTGTGCTTTATTGGTATCAACTCCTGTTAACCTGCTAGTGACCTATCACCCTCACCCCTTACCTTCTGTGCCCACAGAGTCTCATTACCTGTTCAGTATGTCTATGAATCAGTGCCTACAGCCCATTGAACTGGAGTCCCCTGGTTGTTGCACAGAGCTCAATTTGGATATATGAAATTTGGTAGCATCAGACAGAGTGTCTGGGGTCCTGCTCTAGAGTAGGTGTGTCTCACTCAAGAGCCAGGAGTAGAGTGATCTCTCCAGTGTGTCTGGAGCAGTTTCTTGCATAATTGATCTCAAAGTGAGGCTGGTGTGGTCAGAGGGCCAAGGGAGTGCAGGTGACTGGGCATCCCACAGCCAGCCAATCAGGCACCCCCCACAGCCTGGGAGGGTGACACCCCCCAGTATGGGTGGCTGTCACTCAACCCAGCTGCAGGTGGTGTCTATGTATGTATGCAGATTACGCTGGTGGGCTTGCCCATCGGCACCCTGGTGACAGGTAGTTGCAGATAGTTACAAATATATATATATATATATCAAAAATGTCCTTTTTCTCCAATTGCACTCTTTATGGGTGCATAGAGGGACATTTCACCAAACAAGAACTGTCTCTTATATAGGAACATCTCTTCATTAATCTCAGGCATCATATATGAACATATATTTCACATAGCTTATATCATGTCATATTGTGAGTGGGGCACCATTGCTTTTAGATTACATAACCTTGTCCCCACTCCGTCGCCCAAGAATAATAATGTGCTCTGCCAATATATAATTCCGAACTGAAAATTCCTATATTTTTACAACATCCCTCTTCCATTTCTACTTGCGCAAACGGCCAAGGGAAATGGAAGCCCTGAAACATTACGTCTTTTTCGGTTAAGCCAGAGCGAGTGCTATACAGTGGAGCAAATATGAGTTTTAATAGACTTTTTAAGTTCTTGTGCCCTTCTCGTTCGAATGCCCACGCATTGTATTTTACCTTAGGTATATTCTCCACTGTATTGCCCACTCCTCCCTTAGTCACTGTCAAAGTTTTTCTTTCAAGTTTTTTGTCTTTTTCCAGTTCTCCACCACCTTGAGGACCATTCCCATCTATTTGTTTATAGTAATTGTTTTAAACAAGAACAGACCCCAAAGTCTATAC
The DNA here is from genome assembly GCA_030323885.1 of Branchipolynoe longqiensis. Classification (NCBI taxonomy): domain Eukaryota; kingdom Metazoa; phylum Annelida; class Polychaeta; order Phyllodocida; family Polynoidae; genus Branchipolynoe; species Branchipolynoe longqiensis. The sequence continues at coordinate 117,066,690 of CM059187.1, read as the reverse complement.
AAGAATGACAGTCCCAATATAGATGGTGGCTTCGAACTGGCTATCTTGCTACGTATCTATACTAGTTCTACCTCCCCCTCAATTAATATTAATTTATATTTTTTTTAATGTCTTTATCATCCTGTCACTGTGCAGGTTGTGTCTGCTAATTCTCTTGCATGCCCAGGCCCCCTTTAAAACTTCATGAATAAAACAAAACAAAAGTTTAAAAAAATAGGGTAAGCAGGACAGAATAGCAACACAAGCAGGAGTCAATGACAGATTCGATCATTGTATAAGATAATCAAATCAACTATGTCCCAGTAAGTGATTGCTCCAATCAACCAGGTTAGATCATTGTATCAGATAATTAAACCAACTATTTCCCCAGGAAGTGATTGATCCAATCAACCATCGACCTGGTCGATCCACCGATCCAACATCAATCAAATGACCCGAATCAATCAGATGACTTGAATCAAACAAATGGTTATATCATCCAAGCCTGCTGTGGTATCCCACCGATGCCGCCCACACCAGCGGTGTGCACACCGTCGTGAGCCCACGCACCATCTGCAGCCTGTCCGGCACTGCTACTACCGATTGGATGCTCGGCAACTATTTAAGGATCCGTGATCCAACCATGATATCACACGCACTGCGATCAGTGCCTGCACCTTGTTGTATTTACCAAAACCACTGCCTTGGTTTACAATAAAAAGATTCTGACTGGCGCTCGGATCATGTACCTGCCACACACTAACCCACGAGTACATGGAAATGAAGGGAGGTGCTGGGAACAAGTGCCGACACACAATGCGTCACCACACCCTCCATCTTACACTAGGTTGTCTTTCTCTCGGATTTCCACCATCGCACATGCGGACCCATCCTTGCAGGATGATACCGTCAAGTGTGATTATGTGAGCAGGCTGAGTAGCGAACTCGCCTATGGCTCATTCTGCGCCTGATGGGTCAGGTGTCTGCTAGGACCTGCCCATGGCTATATCGACTCCAGTTTCATGCAAGCAGGAATCAGAGAGGCGCATAATGTTTAATTAAATCCTCCCCCCCTTACTTTGCTACTGAAATCTGAGGAAAGACAAATTGCCATAATCAGCTCTCCCCCCCCCCCCCTATACTTGTACTCTACAAGCAGGAATCAGAGAGGCGCATAATGTTTAATTAAATCATCCCCCCCTTACTTGTTCCATTATGGATTGGTCAGGGAGCCTAAATTCCCGATACTCCCAACTCCTAGCAAGCACTACGAGGATCCCGAGTCAGCAAACCGTCACCAGTCCGGAAGGCATGGGAAAGTCTAGGGGTAGGTAGCTAGAAACCCTATAATGGCAAGCTCCAGGGGTCCCAAGTGACTCTCCTCCCTTTTTCACAACTAATTTGGTCAATTCCGACCGGTTAATTATGCCGAATGAGGAAAAGCATCCCGTCTTGAAATTTATACAGCTTCCCTGCTCATCCCCCTAGATTTGGTTCTGATGCACAAGAAGTGCATACAATATGTGGTATATGCACTACCCCTAGTAGGAACCTCGGAAACCTCTAATTAACAACACAAGTTTATACAGCGTCCCTGCTCATCCCCACAATTTTTGTTTCAGATGCCACAGGCACTGAATAAACACGCTAGCAACATTCTTATGCCCTATACAGAAGCGCAGCCAGCTCCAACACTGAGCCCTGCAGCGTGTACTGCACAACGGTGTCTCTATGGACTAGTAATGGGAGGGAGGGGGTAGGTCTTTGGATTCATAGACCACTGCCTCCCTGCTCTCCGGTACCATCCCTTGCCTCTTTCTTGGACGTCTGCATCTGTCACAACGAGCTTGGCACCTGTAATAACAATACACAGTACCACACAATACGATTATACCAGCCACTGCCAACAGACAATATCACAATATGTTAAAATGTTCAGCACGGACATATCCGTTTGGCACCTGGACCATACCGTCTAACGACAGCAGGGGAACCTGCAGCTCTGGCAACTGCTCGAGCTGCTCCTTCATGGCTCTGTGGAGAGCAGGAGGCCATGAGACATTCAAGGCTGGGAGGTCCAGCCTCGATGGCATCCGTTGTATGTTCACGGTCTCATGTTTCACTGTCAATGTCCGCAGAAGCCAACCTCTGCCCTCCACCATGCATGCCTCAGGCACATGTAGCACTGTTGGGCCAGCAATCCTCTTATTGACCTGAGGCTTTCCAGTACAACGAATTGTCACATCAATGCGAGGTTCATGGGGTACAATGCTCACACCACCCATGCCCTCGACAGGTGCCACAATGGTGGCAGACACAGTCCTCTGGATCTTCGTGATCCACAGCTTGCAGTTTTCTGGTTTCGTCCCCGTCATGAGTGCCGCTTCGCAGGCTTGGTAGGTCATCTCCATGGCAGGATAGCACACGATGGGCAGGCTGTCCATGCAAGCTTCAGGATAGAAGCTCGCCTTCCTTCTCGTGCTCACCGCTACCACAGACTTCCCCAGTATGGTCCTTAAATGTTCAGCATCTAGTAGCATCGGCAGATATGTCAATTGGTACGCCGGAAAGATCTCCTGCTGGTAGTACCAGTGCAGATCGAGACTGGGAAAGCCCACATCCCTGGCTGCCTCTATCATGAGTGCCAGCTGAGCCGGCATCAGTAGTGTTTCTGTGAGCATGCCGCACTCCAGCTGCATCTCCATTCGATGGTGCAATGCTCGCTTTGACACATAGTCATCCACCACACTCTCCAACTCCTCCACTGCCAGCAGCACTATGTCATTGGAGACTGGGGTCATGTCCTCTGCTTCGTCCTGTGCTAAGGCTATCATTTATTCTACTACAGAAACATGCTCCGCTAATTGCAGCTGAATATTTCGGGTTCTATTCATAATGGAAAGCATGTGCTCTTGGTTATGCTTCAGGGCATGTGTCTGCAGACTGTTTGAGGTAATAGTCTGTTGCACCTTGGTTAACTGTACCTGACTCGCCACCCCTACTGCATCAACCAGTCCCCTCTTAGGCCATTTAGCAATCACCTGTAGAACTTCAACAGGATCCTGCTCTAACCGAGCCTGTAGGACACTGAGCTTCATTTCCCAATGATGAATATTATCAGACCACGTGTTCTTAGTCAATTTGTCCACATGGTCCCGCACCTGTGAGAACCAGTGCTCCACCGGTGGCCGGTTTGGGGGTGTGATCAATACCACCAGCTGCCACACAGCAGACACCGTCCTCACCTCTCCTTGACCCCTAACTAGGACACCATCTTCCTTAATGAGATCAATGTTCGTGTACGACTGTTTGAGCATGCAGAAAATTGTATCGGAGCCTCGATGCATGGCGACGTAAGACGACGTATAACAACATATCTGGAACGTACCCGGATCCCAGCAGGTGCTGTTTGTAAGAAAGATTCCACCTGGTGCTGAAATCCACACAATGTTCGTGTAAATGTATGTCTGCACCCAATGTTTGTGTAAATGCTCACCTGCTGCTGGGATTCACATAAAAAATAAAAACTCACTCAAACCTCATCAGTGTCGGGAGGGGAAAACCATACAATGTCCATGTATAGCCTACCCGCATGCAATGTTTGTAAACATTATTGACTAGGTGCTGTAATCTACACAATGTTTGTGTAAATATATATCAGCACCCAAATGTTTGTGAAAATGCTCACCTCGGCCGGGGTTCACACAATGTCTGTGAAATGCTAGGCTGGACACAATGTCTGTGGTAATCACCTCCGATCTGTTAAAGCGTGCCTATGTATATAACCACACACTGCCAAAAGCAAACAAAAATATCAAAAATCAAAAGTTTCAATGTTTTGTCTCAAAAAATATATAAAATGTGTCTTATATATGCACGATCTCGTGAATATATACATAATATTCAAGAATACACAGTCTAATGCTTCCTCCACCTGGACTCTCCACAGAACAGTTCCACACAGGCAATGCAGGCACGTTTTGCTAAGTGCTGTTCCAGTGGGTCTGGGACTGTTTCAAGCAGTCTAGTCTTCTCGTGGGTGTGAGATCGCAACACTCGGGTGTTGTAGCTGTCGGGGCTGAGTGGAGGTGGTGGTGGGCGTTTAATCGCCCCGGTGACAGTCTGGCATAGCCCAGCTCTCGCGTTGCATCAGGCGAAGTCACCAGCTGGGTCACATCAGGCGAAGTCACCAGCTGGGTCGCGTCAGGCGAAGTCACCAGCCGGGTCGTGTCCAGCCGTTCACGATTCAGTGCACCAGGGGAGATGCCTCCCCCCCGGCCATCGCAACAGGTGGTGTCACAACAGGTGGCGTCGTGACAGGTGGCGTCATGACAGGTGGCGTCACCACCCTCCACGCATCGCTGGTCGCCGCATCAGTGTCCGGCGTGTGGTGGGTGGGTGTGTGGTGGGTGGGTGTGTGATGGGTGGGTCTGTGGTGGGTGGATCGGTGCTGTACAGGCCTGTGGGTGAAGAAGATCTCGTCCATTGTCCCGCCGGCTCATTTGCACCCGCGTGGTGGGTCGACTTCCATTACAGGACTGTGTTCTATTACAGGATCGGGTCCCGGGTCGATGGTCATTACAGGATTAGGCTCCGGGTCGATGGTCATTACAGGATTAGGCCCGTCATGCCTCACCACCTGCTTGGGCTGCTGGGGAAAAAAAGAGAGGCGAGACACACAAGTACCGCTAGGTGCACCCCTTTCAGTCACCCCTGCTTGCATCCTCCATTCACACCTTTATTCTCTCCCACCCTTTTGTCACCCTGTATCCCATCTGTATCACCCCACAAACCCTGACTGCTGTCTCTCTCACCTTTTACACCCCTCTTAACTTCACCTCCCTCCCTAGGGTCTGGTGATTGCGCACCTGTGAACGCACGTTCGATCGACCTGCATCGTCTTTTAGGGTCCCTATTCTCCCCTGCACTATTCTGGTCCCTATTGTGCCCTGCACTTTTCTGGTCCCCCATTGTGCTCTGCTTGTTCTGTGTTCTCAGGCCTTTTATGTTCCACCTGAAGCTGAGACCTGCCACGAGTCACCATTCTATGTGTGCTTGGTAACCCAGCCTTTGTGCCTTCACCATTATAACTCAGTAGACTTGGTAATTGCCCTTGTAATTGCCCCGGGGGCAATTAACAATTTCCCTCACCCTCAAACTTGTCACCACTAGTGTTGCGTGCCTGGTTTACAGCCTGCCTCTGTTATAGCCTCTGTTTCGTCCTCTGTCCATGGGTTAGTCTAGAATTGATTAAATCCCATTCCATCTCCCCATCAGCCAATTTCACCTGATCTCTGTTTACCACCCTTTTTCTATTTTCAGGACCCACCACAGTAACCACAGCCCCTTTTACATCTGTTACAATGAACCCAGGATCAAACTGTCTGTCTAATGCCCATGGCTCATTAACCAGCAGTACCACAGCATCTCCCACACTCAGCTGCACAGCATTAGCCCTGTTAATTGCTCTGGCTGTATTATACTGCCTGCTAAAGGCCCTGTTTCTCACTGCCTCCTGTAATGAGTCTGCCAATTCATCAATTCGCCTTGCTGCATTTGATGATATCTCACCTGTTTGCCTGTATCGTAGCTGTGGCTGTGGTTTATTTGGATGTCTGCCAAACTGCAAATAAAATGGTGAAAATCCTGTGGGACCTAGGCATGTGCATCTGTATGCTAACAGTGCATCCCCCAAATATTCCTCCCACTCAGCTGCTCTAGAATTAACCAATTTAGCCAACATGCCTTTTAGTGTTCTGTGGAAACGCTCCACCATGCCATTTGATTGTGGGTGTTAGGGGGTGGAGTGTCTTACCTCCACACCCAATACCCCACAATGAGTTTGTTTTTGAATTCCAGACCATTATCAGTCAGGAAGACTTCTGGTGCTGAATATCTGGGTATATATTCTCTTACTAAATAATCATAGATCCCCTGTGCTGATTTGCTGGGGAGGGGCTTTACCTTTACCCAGCCTGTGCAGTGGTCTATGATAGATAGCAGATATCTGTTCCCCTCTTTACTTTCTGGAAATGGCCCTGTCAAATCTGCTGCTACCAACAGTCCTGGAGTTACTGGGAGTGGCATTGCAGTGGGAAGCGGATAATCCCACTTCACCCTGTTTAGGGAGCATGGTGGGCATTTTGCTATAAATTTGGCAATATCGCCTCTCATGCCTGGCCACCTGAAGTGTTCCTGCACTCTCTGCAATGTTTTGGTCATTGTCATATGTCCCACATCTAAATGAGCCCGCTCTACTACTTGTTTCCGGCACTCCATTGGCAACATTAATCTGGGGTAGTTTTTTCCCCCTGGTGGTGGAATTAGGGGATATACCAATCCATCCATCAGGATATAATCATCCTGATCTTCCTTTGCCAGGACCACCTGTGCAGTGTCAGACTGTAGCCTGCCGATGGATTCCCTGTCTAATTTGTAATATTCAAAAGGGACCTCCTCCTCCATACCTGCTATTTCTACCACTGACATCTGTTCTGGCTCTTCAGCTACCTCAACTGGTCTCAGCCTAGACAGCATGTCTGCCCATACATTGGACGCCCTGCAAAATACTGGATTGGAGCTGAATATTCAGCCAGCAATACTGCCCATCGCTGTAAGTGGCTGTTCTTCATTTCCTTCTGAAATAGACATTTTAAGGGCTTATGATCAGTTAGATCACAAAGTCAGCACCATATAGATATGGCCTCAACTTTATGAGTGCAAAGATCATTGCATATGCCTCCTTCTCAATGGTGGGGTAGTTCAGCTGTGCTGGATTTAACCTTCCACTAATCAGGCGCACCTGCCTCTCTATCCCATTCTCATCTTCCTGCACCAATATTGCACCTATGCTGTAATCTGAGGCGTCCGTATACAGCTTGTAGGGTTTTGTGGGATCCGGAAATTTGAGTACCACACAGTCCAAAAGAAGTTGTTTCAATTCTCTCCAGGCCTTTTGGCACTCAGGCCCCCACTCAAATTTCATGGATTGTTTGGTCAGATGGGTCAGTGGTGCTACCACATCCACATAATTGACCATCAATTGTCAATAATAGTTGGCAGATCCCAACTTACGATGCACTCCCTTTTTGTCAGTAGGAGGGGCCATATCTCGGATTGCAGCAACTTTCTCGGGATCTGCTTTCAGACCTTCTGCACATATCACAAAACCCAACAGTTTGACCTCTCTCAGGCCAAATGAACACTTGGATTCTTTAATGACCAGGCCAGCCTCCTCTAGGGTGGGCAAGACCTCTGCCACATGAGTTCTGTGTTGTGTCTCATTCCGGGAATAGATGACTATGTCATCTAAGTAGATTAGGCATGATTTCCCCATGATCCCCTGTGGGTACTGATTGCAGTCTTTTCCCTGCTGTCTGGACGAATTCTCACCTGCCAATAGCCTGATTTTAGGTCTATTGTAGTGAAGACTTTTGCATCTGTGAGTTGGTCAAAGATGTCTTGGATTCTGGGTAGTGGGTAGGCATCTTTATGAGTCACCTCATTTAGATGCCTATAATCCCCACATAACCTAATAGAACCATCCTTTTTCGGAACAACCGTTACAGGACTCGCCCGTGCACTGCGACTTGGTTCTATCATGTCCTGTTTCAACATCTTCTCCAATTCTTCCTCTACCAGTTTCATTTTTGAGAGTGGAATTCTATATGGTCTTTGATTAATTGGGTGGGCATCCCCAGTGTCCATGGTCATTTCCACCACATCTGCAGTATTCAGGGCAGCCCCCTGGATGGGGAACACTGTGGGGATCTTCTCCCTCCAGTACTCCACCTCCGAGACTACCCCTGACACACTAGCACATGTAGCTTCTGTACCCACCCACCTGTGCTCCTCACCATTCAGGATAATACTCATATCCATGTAGGACAGCACGGTGTCACACTGCTGCATGACAACCATCCCTATCAGGATATAATGCTGCAATTCTCCCACCACACAAAACTCCCACTCAACTCCCACCAGGGTGAACTTCCCTACTCCCCTTGTAGGAATCAAATGTCCTGAAAGTGAGCGAAGCCTCAACCCCTGCCTGAGCTTACCTCTGGCATATCCTCTCAATTTGAGAGCATTGTATACCTTACTTTTTATCATGCTTTTGCTGGCACCAGTATTGATTAGCCCTGAAAATGAAATTCCGCCAAATTCCATCTGGATACACGGTGTCCGATCTGATGCCTCGCCTAGTTTCCTGACTGCACTGGCCCGCCTCTCCTGGGGACTGATTTTGGTGGTACGGTCGGCCGTACCTGCCTGCACTTCTCCTCATGGGTAGCCACATAATCACAGTGGTAGTTATGTGCACAATAACCACACCTGACTGTATCTCTCCCTTGAGTCTGGTGAGAGTGTCTAGGGGCGCGCCCCATTAACTGACGTGGCGCACTCCTTCTCTCACCCCCATTTGCATTACTATTTGCGGGCAGTGCTGGTGCAGTTTGCACCACCACTGTTGATGGTGGTGCCGGCGCAATAGCCAACTGGGCGGCCTGTACTGGATGCACAGTGTGTTCTGCTACAAATCTCCGGAGGCTTTTTAACTCCCCCTGAAGCATCTTGAAATCAGCCCTATCTGCACCAGAGGCACCTGCCAACACAGCAGTTTGGCCCATGGTGTGGGCTTCCCTGGCTGTAAAGAACAGTCCAACCAGGCGTTCCCGGACCTCCTCCCATGAGCTGTTTGCATCATCTTCATATACTGAGTATATGACCTCATAGAGGTTGCCCTTAGAGTGACAGAGTGCAAACTTTACTACATCCACCCCTCTTGCCCCAGCCACTCTGCCTGCCCGGCCCACCTGTTCTACCCAGGTCCTCAGTACTCCCAGATCTGAACCATCCACAGTGGCTATCTGCCTTCCCTGATCCCTGAGATCCCTTACAGCTCTCTCTTCCTCCTTGAGTCGGTTTCTTTTCACAGCCCGCCGCTCTTTAGCCACCATCCAATCTTGCAGGAGCTGTGCATTCTCCTGTTTGAGACCGACCCCAAACTCCCTTATCTCCCTGAGCAGTTTAGACTGTGCTTCCAATTGCCCAGCTGCATATTTAGTCACATATAATAATTGGTCCCCATCTGCGGGTATCTGTCCTGCTGCTACCCCAGCTGCGAACCAGTCAGCAAACCCCCTGCTAAATTCTGCTTCTGCCATAGTGCTGTCGGTGCTGTCAGTACTGTCACCCAACACAATCCCCCTCCTTCTGTTTAAGTCACTGGACCTGGAGGATCTAGAGCTGGCCATGGAGGATCTAGACCTGGACCTGCTTTTCTCAGACCTATCCAGTTTATCACTCTTATTTACCTTTCTCTATACAACTCAACCTGTGTGTGCATATATTCATACAATTCCCACCTATACTACCGATATATATAAAAACACATATATATCGACAATACTGACCAACCTGGCTCTATATCACAGATATATATCAAAACACATATATATCGACAATACCGACCAACCTTGCTTAGGTCGTCTCAGGTCAACTTCACCTCTACACACACACAGCTCTGTTTACAGAGCCCTGCCGGCTGGATATACACGATGTGCGGCGTCACTGATGCATGCAGCCCCCAACCGTCGGTCTATCCTGCTAAAATAGCCTAGTCAAAGGAGTGCCACTACTAATATTCTATTAGCTAACCCCCCCTCACCACTCCTATTGACTAGCTAATTTTTGGACAACTTTCCATAAACTCCCGTTATTTTAACTTAAATACGTTATTTTAACGCTAAAAACGTTATTTTAACGCTAATTACGATAGTTTAACGCTAAGTATGATATTTTAACGCTAAACGGACAACGAACGGACTAACCAGACTTAACACGTATAGCAACCGTATATACCCCATACAAAACGCATACACAATGGACTAACCGGACCTAGAACGGACCAACCGGACACAGAACGGATCAGCCGGACACAGAACGGACAAACCGGACACAAAACGGACTAGCACCACCCCACTCACCTATATGTACCTTATATGCATATTATGTGTTGTGTGTGTGCATGTAGTGTGTTTGCCGTGTTTGATTGCTTGCGGACTGCTCCTCATTAATCGTACCTGTTACCACATACATATATATATCAACACATATATATCAACATTCACATTCATCCTTACAAATAGTGGTACAACAGTGTCACACCCCGTCTCGATGCCCCAGCATCCAAAACAAGCAATAACAGCACAAAACTGGACCCTACCCAGACCTCGGTGATGTGTGTTGTCATCACGGGTGCGTCTCACGGCATGATGGGCGTTCTCACGGCATGTCTCATGGGCGTCATCGCAGCACGTCTCATGGGCATTACTGACGTCATCGCGGCACGTCTCACAGGCGTCACGGGCGTTCTCGTCGTCATCACCGCGAGTTCTTTCGTTGTCTGAGAATCAGACAATCGTCGCAGTCACCACTATAGTATGTCTAGGTTACTCGGCCGCTCAGAGGCCCAGATAACACCATTAACTCTCCCCATTCACTCCCACCTGATGCCTCCCTAACACTCCTAAACAAACTCATAAGGAAGAAAGGGAAGACAAATCACACAGATTGACAGTGAAGAAGTTGTGCTTTATTGGTATCAACTCCTGTTAACCTGCTAATGACCTATCACCCTCACCCCTTACCTTCTGTGCCCACAGAGTCTCATTACCTGTTTAGTATATCTATGAATCAGTGCCTACAGCCCATTGAACTGGAGTCCCCTGGTTGTTGCACACAGCTCAATTTGGATATATGAAATTTGGTAGCATCAGACAGAGATTCTGGGGTCCTGTCCTGCTCTAGAGTAGGTGTATCTCACTCAAGAGCCAGGAGTAGAGTGATCTCTCCAGTGTGTCTGGAGCAGTTTATTGCATAATTAATCTCAAAGTGAGGCTAGTGTGGTCAGAGGGCCAAGGGAGTGCAGGTGACTGGGCATCCCACAGCCAGCCAATCAGGCACCCCCCACAGCCTGGGAGGGTGACACCCCCCAGTATGGGTGGCTGTCACTCAACCCAGCTGCAGGTGGTGTCTATGTATGTATGCAGATGGGCAAGCACACTGGCACCCTGGTAACAGGTAGTTGCAGATAGTTACAAATATATATATATATATATATAAAATGTCCTTTTTCTCCAATTGCACTCTTTATGGGCGCATAGAGGGACATTTCACCAAATATGAACTGTCTCTTATATAGGAACATCTCTTCATTAATCTCAGGCATCATGTATGAACATATATTTCACATAGCTTATATCATGTCATATTGTGAGTGGGGCACCATTGCTTTTAGATTACATAACCTTGTCCCGACTTCGTCGCCCAAGAATAATAAAGGTCTCTGCCAATATATAATTCCGAACCGAAAATCCTTATATTTTTACACAGTGTTGGTCGAGAAAAGGACAGCTTTCTGCAAATGGGATTGGTGAGTATTCTGGCATCATTGACAGAGCTTTTACCAACGCCACTATGTCATTAGTGGCAGCACCAGGATTATTTTCCAGTAGATGTATCCTCATTATGACTTTATTTATAGCGTAATGATAATCTAAAGTTAGATTCATTAGATATTTTGCTATCGTTTCAATTTCAGGTTTTGGTGGGATTTGTCTTTGTGTGTTTGTGTGTGCGTGTGTGTGTGCGTCATGGGAAGGGGAAGAATGATAAGTGTTAATGAAACGGGCTCTGTATTCGTCACACAAGTGGGCACGTTTCACCAACAATTCAACAACCAAACTAATCAAGCAAGAAATCACGTGATTAAAATTATAAAATAAATTTGCCATAATATCCCAATCCTGAAACCTAGCAGCACATCTTAAATATCTCGAAGTATTCAGTGTGGCTGGTTCTCAGGGGAAGGGTACTTAACTTGAAATTTATCTTGGCAAGGTTCGCCGAAAATCCGCTAGGGGGACTAACTAATCACGGCATCTGGATTGCTTCTTTGCTCCTGGGTGTGCAATTAGTGCGACCGGATTGGGTTAAAGTGGAGAAAACTGTTAGAAGTGCATAAAGATGGAAGACTGGTCTGACAGCTGGGGGCGGTAAGCAGTGTTTGAGTTGTGCCCATGCGTGGTTCAGGAGCCGGCATAATTCACGCATGAATAAATAGCCGCCATATCACACTCAGTCTATTGATATTTCGAAATACTATGCAGTAGTTCTTGATAAAGAAAATTGTTTGACAATTTCTTTTCAGTTTTATCAAATAATAAATAGACAATTAAGTATACTATCTTATAAGCATTATGTTGCGGCATCATCAATTAAAACAGGAAGGAATCTTAGCCGCCTCTCCCCCTTTTCCTATCCAAGAGAGGTGGAACTAGCAGAAGTTTACGTCATGTCATAATTACTAGGAAGACCTAAACTAAATTAAGCAAAATGAATCAGAAGCCCCAGTAAATCAATTTCGAGAAATAGGAGTACCGTTCTGAGATATTTTGCAAAGCGCACCACCTAGACCAGCCATATGGCTTCCATCTCGATAGCCGACTCGATAACGCAGTAAATCTAAGTCATCTATTATGCTTGACATGTTGTGAGTTCCTCATTTGGCCATCTTCAGTGCATTGTGTAAATCCAATCTAACAGCTTCCTCGTCAGAATGCTAAATATGGTTCAGATGGCCCTGCCCTCTCGCACACGTACACGCAAATCAACATGATGAAACACCACCCATAATAATTAAGTAGCAAGAGGTTTAGCTATTTTCTCCACAGCCAGGTCTCAATGTGACATAAAGGAATTAGGGTGCTCAGAAGCAGTAAAATGTGAGCAGTTGAGAGCAGCTCAAAGCAGTTGGGAGAAGCTCAGAGTAACTCAAAATAGCCAGGAGCAGCTGGGAGTAGCTCAGAGTAGCTCTAAATAGCAAAGAGCATCTGGGAGTAGCTCAGAGCAACTCGGAGCAGTTAAGAACAGCTCAGAACAGGCAAGAGCAGCTCGGAGCAGCTCGGATCGTGTGTGTGTTGTTGTTTTACGTCCTAGCAACATGTAAGGTCATATCAGGACAGGTACCGACTTGTGACAGTGCGTACTGATGGCGACTTTATGGTGTTGCCCCACTGGACGACCAGGCTGCCAGCACTATGTTCCGATATCCCACGTGGTCATATTATCCTGATACTGTGTGAATCAGTCCTTGTCCTATCCTATTAATGCCGATCGCCAAGATAGGTAGCGACAAGTATCAATTTGAAAAGTCAGTGGTTTGACTTGGCTGGGATTCGAACTCCCGACTTTCCGCACGGGAAGCCTGCGATCTACCGATTCGGCCACCGCGTCCGGTGCAGCTCGGAGCAGTTCGGAGCAGCTCACGTCGAGTCACAGTGACGTTGCTTGCCAGTCCCTCATAAGGTCTGTCGGCTCACACCCAAGATAATTGCATAACAGTTTTGTGTTTGTGTGCGCCTGTGCTTTTTCCCATCCCCTATTTTTATGGGGACACGGCTTGCAAGATGAGTCACCAAGCCTGCCTAATTACTGACTAATGATGGTTCATGCCTTCTGGTGCAATGATGTTATTAATACACACATGCGCGCACAAGCCTCGCATCCACTCTCTAGCGTTGAATTTCTTGGTTTGATCATGAAAGCGTGAAAAGAAAAGAAAGAAAAAGTAGAGCAATGGAGTGGCAGACGCAACCATTAACTATATGCGCTTTGGTTATAATAGCCTCAGGGCAGCTTCCTTCATTCTGTTTATTATAGGAGACGTGAACCCAGGAGGGACTTGGTTACGCTTCATAGCCCATTTCCGCATCCCTCCATCACCGTCCTCACTATTTCACCCCACCCACCCACCCTCACCCCACAAATATCCCACATGCATGCCTTTAACAAAGACGACAGTGGCCGACCTACTGCGCCTACTCTGGCATTGATACGACTACTGGCGCCACTCGGCGGATGAATTTCACACTACAGTCTGGGGTTAGATCAGAAGTCAGCATGGAAGTACGCCCTGCCTATGTGTGCTCGTCGTGTTGGATATTGGTGAGTTCTTGCCACTGCCATCAGAGGGCAGGTCAGTGTTGGTGGTGGAAATCCTCAATGAGACCTTTTTTCTCAGAGCATGCTGTACAGTGTATAATCCACAACACTGGTTCTTTCACTACCATCAGAGGGTAGGATGGTGACGTAAAGCATGCTACCACTTATCATATAAAAAAAGTTAGTGGGGTCTCAGATGACCTTATAACCACATGGAAGTTTGGTTTAACCATACCGGATGGGGCCTGGAGTCGGAAAATTTTGTATGGATTAACCGATAATTTGGATTAACCGACTTTGGTTTAACCAACTTTTTTATATGATAAATGGTAGTATTTTGCCGGGCCGCCGAAAAATGTTTGGATTAACCGACCGTTTGGTTTAACTGAGCTTGGTTTAAAGGGGTTATAATGTTTTGTGCATTCAAGTGCCATAGGTGGCAGGACAATTGTCTAACGGCTACTCGGTAATGCGGAAAATGTTGACAGTGCAATGTAGACCACTTTGAACTGAACCCGAATGACGGTTAATTCTCCTAATGCACAGCGCCGTCTGCTCGGCTCAGCAAATTCGGTGACGTCATGAATTACACACAAATGCGCACACACACACACAAAAGGCGCGCGCGTGCTGACATCGTCTGCCACCTCACTTCCGCTTTCGCTGCTCGTGACCTACATTTGAGCACTGTTCCTACTCGTGACCTACATTTGAGCACTGTCCGTGCCACGGGTCCTGCGTTGACGGAGCCCTCACAATTTACTTAAAAACACAGCAGTGTTTTTTGGTGTTATTTCTCCAGGGTGCATTACCTGGAACAATAAGAGGAAGGGATTGGGATGGGGCTGTGGGAGTGAGTGGGGGTGGAGGTGGGGGCGGTGAGGGTCAACCCATTGTGCTTGCTGCAGACATTTACAACAATGTGTTTCCCATGCGCAGTACTCATATAATATGCAAAACAGTGTCGACAAGCTTATCACTGCTGTCACTAAGCAGTGTGTTGGGTAGATAAAAGATTCACCCCGTACTTACAGTAGAGGGCTGAACGACAACGTAGTCTAAATACGGGCGAAAATAGCTTTAGTATGGACCAGGAAGTAGAATGCTTGCACCAGTGTCAAATGGTTACTTATATCGGCACAGAGTTGGTGAAATGGGAGGGAATGCAAAAAGACAAGATGGCGGCCAGAGAATGCCATCGATTTCACTTTTAAAGTCTATTAAACTGCATGTTTTATTACATTTTTCAACTCAAAGGTAGCGGGGAAATATAAAACATATATAAAGAATAAATATTGCTTCTAAAATTAAGACATTACTCACTCAATTAATTTCCCCAGCATGTCGAAATTCTTCGCCAGCTTTTCTAATGGGTTGGTTTTCACCCCTGTACTGTCAGTACGGAGTGAATCTTTTATCTATGTGTTGGGTAGGTACAGATGAAGCTGTCCTCCAACCACTACGTCCCTTTGGATTCAGCCTGTAGGTCTCGTGGGTGTCGGTAGGCGGGGTGTATTATTTACCGTCAGAAGAGCTTTGTAGTTGTACTCTCCGACAGCAGAAACAGGAAACCCAACGCGCATAGAAAATGAAAGGATCGGCGCCTCGTTGGCACTCATGTGAGATTGTACACGAGAATAAACATTTGCGTGTGGAAGGTGCAGTCAAACCAATAACTCCCAGCTGAGTCAAACCTAATTGATACCTGTCGCTATCTAGCTTGTCGCTCAGTATTAATAGGATAAGATTGGTTGTTTGAATTTTACGTCCTGGCAACATCTAAGGTGATACAAGGACGGGTACCGACTTGTGACAGTGCACACTCATGGCGACTTTTATACTCTGACCTCTAATACAATGTGTATATACAGGTCCTGTGTTAGCCTGCCCTCAATCTTCCAGATAGCATCGATATTGTATGTAAACTTGCATAATCCAATGAAATCGTAATATTTTCAAAACCAAAACATTCCCTTAGATTTCATCCTACGTAGATATACAACTTAGATATTAGTTCACTCATTGACCAAATCTATAGCGCTTTGCCCTTTAGGAACATCGAAACACATAACTCTCCCCCTTCATTTCACCTGTGATGCAGTCATACTAAACCAATATTACCAACTCTGTAACGAATACTAAGGAAGAAAGGAAGACAAGTCACAAAGATAGACAGTGAGGATGTTGTGCTTTATTGGCATCAAATCCTGCTCACCTATCAGTGACCTATCACCATAATCCCTCACCTTCTGTCCACACAGTATCTCATTACTACTTTAGCATGTATAGAAAGAAGTGCCTACAGTCCATGGGCCAGAGTCCTATGGCTGTGTACACACTCAATTGGAATATATGAATTTTGCTAGTGAAGTGGGCGAGACTACTCGACCGCATTTTGCGAGGGCTCGTATTTTGCGCGGGCACGCATTTTGCGCGGGCGCGCATTTTGCGAGGCAGGGTTCCCTGCTGTAAAGCGTTGCTTGGATACGTCGATTGTGACTATCCTAGCAACGATAGAAGGTCGGGCGTTCGGACCCAGACCCATCGGACGTGTTTTTGCACGCTCCGATGTTTTAGCCGATATTTAGGATTTTATTGTCGAAATTCCAAACTTATTTAACTTAATTATATGGGAGGGGATTTTACTTATAACATACATTCCACTGTTGAACTATATTTAAATCATAACATAAGTTATATTGCTAAATTCATTCTGTTAGTAAGAGGTAAGAATAAAATGGTGAGCTCCTAAGAAGTGACATGAACGTTCCTTGCATTCTTTACTGTCCTCCAGACTTATATTATTAACCGCTATGGTCAACTTCAGATTGCTATTTGGATTGCTCTATAATCTTATTTAATTAAGGGCCTTCTGCCCATGGTCTGTCAGGAGTCGAACTCTCCACCTCGGACATTGCTAGTCAAGGGTCAGGCTGGCAGGATGAAAGACAACCGGCAGCAGGAGGCACAAGTCATTCACATGGAAACAATTATTTATATTAACACGTAGGGTCGCCTTAAGCGGGGGTGGAATAGCCCAGCGGTTAAACTAGCATCAGACAAAGTGTCTGGGGTTCCTGCTCAAGAGTAGGTCTGTCTCATTCAGGAGCCAGGAGTAGAGTGATCCCTCTCCAGTGTGTCTGGAGAAGTTTCTTGAATAAATAATTAGAATGAGACTTGTGTGGTCAGGATAGGCCAATGGGGGTCAGGTGACCGGCCCTCCCACAGCCAGCCAATCAGACACTCCCCTACAAACTGGTCAGTGCAATGCCCTAATATGGGGAGTTTCCACCCAACCCAGCCTGCAGGGTGTGGCCGTAAGGAATGTGGTATGGCTGGTGTGCTTGGCCCTGGGTCTGGTAGGGGCAGGTAGTTGTAGACAGTTACAAATAGATATATATATATGTATATACCAAAAATGTCATTTTTCTCCAATTGCATTCTTTATGAATACATAGAGGAACATTTCATCAACCTTGAACTGCTTCTTATATAAGAACATCTCTTCATTAACTGTAGGCATCATGTATGAACATATATCTCACATAGCTTAAATCATGTCATAATGTGAGTGGGGCACCATTGCTTTTAGATTATATAACCTTCTCCCCCACTCTGTCGCCCAAGACTAATAATGCTCTCTGCCAACATATAATCCTTTACCGAAAATCTGTATATTTTTACAGCATGTTGGCCCGAGGCTAACATGAATAATTTGTAAGTGAGGCAATGTCACTATCTGCTTCACTGCTATTCTTATCTTCCTCATTTCTCTGTTTACACGCTATGCTCACTCTGCCTCGGTGCTCGCTCCTGATGACAACTTTCCCCATCCACCCACCCTCTTACTGGGGGTTAAGCGCTGTCCTATCTCGCCTTCAACCTGATTCCTTATGTCACTGCTTGATTCACTCATGAGACTGTGGTCGCTGGCCACGTAATCGATCAAGCTGAAGTTATTCCAGAACATTCGGGTCCTAGCCGCCCACTGAACTACCAATGCTCAGGCTTCATAAGGCGATGATTACTTTTCTTAAATAAACAAATTTAAACTTTACATCTTTCCTTACTGTTCTTCCTTATGCCGAGTGAAGTGAATTCCTTTGACAGGCAGTGACCTAGTTAATATAGTAATGGTATGTTGAATGTGGGTTCAACTGGTGTGCACACACAAATTAGTTTGCATGATTTCATTTGAAATATCTCCAAAGTTATGCAATTGTTACAAAGTTTAATCCAAACTACGGTTGAGTGGGTGGGTTTTAATTGGGAAGATTATATATTTAACTCAAAAATTGAAAACTGGTGTATGTGACAGTATTAATTGGTGGCATTGTGAATGGGTTATAATATAGAGTGTACTATATTTATGACAGTGGCAAGTCCTATAGAAATGGGTGAAAAATAAGCATACTCCACAAGTGTAGTGGTGATCTAATAGGCGGTGGTGTGAACAAGTTAATATTATATGCTATATGTATGTATGTGTATATATAAATACATACATAGATATATATCGTGGAAATTCCGCTAGAAATGAGTGAAAAGGTTAATGCAGTGGTAAGCCGCAAGGTCGCGTTGTAGATGTATTAATAGTTTACACTCATCAATCAATGGGTGCCGTCTTCTCGAAGAAGGTTGGCTGCAATGGACCTCCATTGCAGCCAACCTTCTTCGAGAAGACGGCACCCATTGATTGATGAGTGTAAACTATTAATACATATATATACATATATTGTGCCTTAATATCATTGGTCTAGAAGAATGGCGGAAAGATAAATTAGAGAAGTAATGCAGAGGTTAACTGATACTGTGATAGGTGGCGCTGTGAATGGGTTAATAGTATTAAAATATTTATATATATATACATATATAGACATATATATATATATACATATATATATATACATATATCCTCCAGGAGAGTATATGGACAATAACCGAAGCCACTAGTGAATTTGGGGGCTGCTAGGTGACGTTGTGAATGGGTTAATAGTATTATAATATATATATATCCTCTATGGGAGTATATATACATATATATACATATATATACATATATATATATACATATATCCTCCAGGAGATATATGGACAATAACCGAAGCCACTAGTGAATGTGGCGGCTGCTAGGTGGCGTTGTGAATGGGTTAATGGTGTATACATTGCGACGCTACAGAGGGCGTTTGGGGAAGCCAGCCCCATTCACTGCGTCGTACACAAGAAGCACACACCGGGCACGTGACCAGGGGAAGCCCTGATCTGTGTGCTGATCGGTGGGATGTGGCTCATGTTTATTTACATGGCGTTGGAAGCACATTACCGGACCCTGGGGTCTACTGTGGGTCTTACTCAAAGTAATTTTGGTTATTTAGGTTCAGCCCATTGGTGGTGAACCTAAATAACGTCACACAACCTTCCTGCCCGCGTCTTCTATATGTGTATATATGGCTAACCCAGATATGTACATATGGCTAAATCCATATATATATATATATATATACATATATATATGCATATATATATATATAGATACATATATGCATATATATACATATATATAGATACACATATATACATATAAATATACATATAAACTTACATATATATACATATATATACATATATATACATATATACACATATATATACATATATGTATACACATGGTTGCACTGACTAGATAGTTTTAGTTAGGGTTAAAATGCATTGACTTGTTGCTTTTTGCTGGGTTTTTAGGCATTTTAATTTTGAGTAAAGTGTGGTCTACTGGCATTCTGTTATCTCCAAACAGAATTAATAGATTGATTTAAATAGCATATATGTAACCGAAATGTTTGCACTGACTAGATGGTTTTATTTAGGGTTAATTGAATTGTTGCTTTTTGCCGGGTTTTGAAGCATTTTAATTTTGAGTAAAGGGCGGTCTACTAGTATGCTGTTATCTCCAAATGGAATTAAAAGATTGATTTACATAGCATATATATATATACATTGACACACAGAAGTTTTCTAGAAGAGGAACAATGTTACAGTTGTGTTAACTAAGAAAGAAGAAGTCTGAATTGGCTTATCATGGATATGTAACTGGCTTCTACCACCTGAGCTCAACTTCCAATAATTATTTACTTTAATTTCCCCTTAAAATATTTCATAGGAAGAACAACTAAAGTGAGGAGAGCAATAGCATTTCATACAGTATAATTCTACGCAAGCCCTATTTCTTCATGTTAAATTATGGCATCGTGGGCATCTTAGTCATATAAAACACAGGTTTACATCATTGTGGTCTCCTGCTATGACCTTAAATGTTGCCAGGACGTAAAACTCCAACAACCAACCATCTAATGACCCATGACATATTGTTGCATCATTATGTGTTAACCCTCTCCAAAAGAGAAGTTTACTGCTTGAGTCCGGGGATGTTGTTGAGTTTTTTTTATGGAGGGAAAGGAGATTTGTGGGGGGGGGGGGGGGGTGGTTTCTCAGAGAAATGGAATGGAATGAGTTAGTAAACCACAGTATGCACACCGTCCACCAGCTTTGCGACCGCATTGTCGCTCCACCAGGGGTCACATGCCGTCACCAGGGGCGCCGCGTCACAAACACGCCGACAATGTGTAACCACCAAATCGCCACCGGAGATGACAAGCGACCCTTCATGCTGATGTCTACAGACCACGCACTCTGACCCGGTTTGTGACACGTGCGGGGACTGGACATGTGGCGACTGCAGGGTCCATACACATGTAAAGATGTGATGGAATTCAGGTCCCAGCCTCCTCGCCTCCTCGCCTCCTCGCCTCCTCGCCTCCTCGCCTCCCGTCTCACCGCCTCACCTAACCACCGCCTCACTGCAACAATACTACATCACACCTCCGCTCCACTGGCGGTGCCCAATGTGAAGGCGCTGGGCGGGCTGCGGCGGCGCGCTTGATGTGGCCATTTATAAGCCGCGGTAATGACGGCTGGGACTCGATGAAGCGATGAGGCGATGAGGCGAGGCGGCGGGGAGGCGGTGTGGGGGTGAAGCTTTTCAAGGCTGTTTAAGGAATTCAGGTGAGTATTGGCATTTCATTGTGTGTAGGTTTGTCAGATTATCTTGTACCGAATGGTGATTTTAGACTAATTTAGACCACGAGTTTAATGGAATGCGAGGCTATTCAAGCCTAATTACCCAAAATAGGTTAAAGTCAAGGCTTTTCAAGGCCTTGAAATGGGGCAAATGAAATTCGAGACTTGTCAAGACTTTCCAAGCCCCGTACGGACCCTGTGACTGTGAGTGCTGGTCTGGAGAGGTCCTGTGCACAATTTTGGGAGGTTCCGCTTGGTTATTGGTTGTGAAGGGCCCTCCCCTCCCCCCCCCCCCCCACATACACACTTTCCACCTGTGCCTCCTTCGCACCCAGTTCACGAAAGAGCTAGGGGCTTGGAAGCGCACTTAAAGTGG
The DNA here is from genome assembly GCA_030323885.1 of Branchipolynoe longqiensis. NCBI lineage: Eukaryota > Metazoa > Annelida > Polychaeta > Phyllodocida > Polynoidae > Branchipolynoe > Branchipolynoe longqiensis. The sequence goes on along the minus strand of CM059187.1, from coordinate 117,045,254 downwards.
CCGCCGTCATTACCGTGGCTTAATAAATGGCCACATCAAGCGCGCCGCTGCAGCTCGCCTGGCGACCTTCACATTGGGCGCCGCCAGTGGAGCGGGGGTGTGATGTAGTGTTGTCGAAGTGAGGCGGTGGTTAGGTGAGGCGGTGAGACGGTGAGGCGGGAGGCAAGGAGGCGAGGGGGCGAGGAGCCTGGCACTCGATGAGGCGAGGATGGATGGAGGCGGGGAGGCAATGAGGTGATGGGACGGTGAGGCAATGAGGCTGGGAGGGGATGAGGCGAGGAGGGGTTGAGGCGGGGAGGCGATGGGACGGTGAGGCAATGAGGCTGGGAGAGGATGAGGCGAGGAGGGGTTGAGGCGGGGAGGCGATGAGACGGTGAGGCAATGAGGCTGGGAGGGGATGAGGCGAGGAGGCAGAGAGGTGTTGAGGCGGAGATACATAGAGGCGGGTGTAATGTTGGCATGGTTGGGCGGGGCGGTGGTGAGTGGGTCGGGCGATGCGAGGAGGGGGGGAGGGGGCGGTGTGGGGTGAAGTGTAGTGTTGGTGGTGGTGTTTGTAGTGGTGGTGGTGGTGGACGTGGCACGGTGGTGGTGGTGTTCGTGATGGTGGTGTGACGGTGGTGGTGGTGTTTGTGATGGTGGTGGGACGGTGGTGGTGGTGTTCGTGATGGTGGTGGGACGGTGGTGGTGGTGGTGTTCGTGATGGTGGTGGGACGGTGGTGGTGGTGTTCGTGATGGTGGTGGGATGGTGGTGGTGGTGTTCGTGATGGTGGTGGGATGGTGGTGGTGGTGTTCGCGATGGCGGTGGGACGGTGGTGGTGGTGTTCGTGATGGTGGTGGGACGGTGGTGGTGGTGTTCGTGATGGTGGTGGGATGGTGGTGGTGGTGTTTGTGATGGTGGTGGGATGGTGGTGGTGGTGTTCGTGATGGTGGTGGGACGGTGGTGGTGGTGTTTGTGATGGTGGTGGGACGGTGGTGGTGGTGTTCGTGATGGTGGTGGGACGGTGGTGGTGGTGTTCGTGGTGGTGGTGGTGGGATGGTGTTGGTGGTGGTGGTAGTGATGGTGGGACGGTGGTGGTGGTGTTCATGATGGTGGTGGGACGGTGGTGGTTGTGTTCGTGATGGTGGTGGGACGGTGGTGGTGGTGTTCGTGATGGTGGTGGGACAGTGGTGGTGGTGTTCATGATGGTGGTGGGATGGTGGTGGTGGTGGTGATGGTGGTGGGACGGTGGTGGTGGTGTTCATGATGGTGGTGGGACGGTGGTGGTGGTGTTCGTGATGGTGGTGGGATGGTGGTGGTGGTGTTCGTGATGGTGGTGGGGCGGTGGTGGTGGTGTTCATGGTGGTGGTGGGGCGGTGGTGGTGGTGTTTGTGGTGGTGGTGGTGGGATGGTGTTGGTGGTGGTGGTAGTGATGGTGGCACGGTGGTGGTGGTCGTGGTGTTCGTGGTGGTGGTGGTGGTTGTGGGAGGGGGAGCAGGGGGTGACTGGAGGCGTTGAAAAGCAGGCAGTGCGAAATAAGTTTTGCACCAAAAAGTTGTTTGCTTCCGGTTTCAGCGCCAGCTCTAGGATACAGGTGGATTGGTTCCATTATGGCTTATTCTACAAATTAATCTGATGTAGGAATAAACAGAACATCTAATGATAGTTGCATATCTCGCTATGTAATCGTGGTTATCTTTGTGAAAATGGTGCAACATAAGTTACTGACAAAACTTTGAAAACTATTCCTGGTATTGAGAAAAGAAAGTTATTCAAGCAAACAAAAACTTGCTGAACAAATTGCTGAACAACAACAAAAATTTGCTTCTTTTTCTTTTTGAAAGACTGCTGACATTAGATCGCCATTAAACAGGAACGTCATCAAAGGATAACGTGAGGCCATGTGTCAGTGTTGGGTTGTTTTTTTGGCTGCGGATTTTCTCAGTATTAACATGCTTAAACGGCGATACATTGTCTGGCTGGCCGACTGGTCGGGCAGGGCCGACGCCTGGCTGGGGCGGGTGGGGCCCAGCGGGGCAGGGCGGGGCAGGGCAGGGCGGGGCAGGGTGGGGCGGGGCGGGGCGGGGCGGGCAGGGCGGGGCAGGGCGGGGCGGGGCGGGGCGGGGCGGGGCGGGGCGGGGCGGGGCGGGGCGGGACGGGGCGGGGCGGGCCCGCCATTCCACAGCATGAATCGGAAACAACGATTACGCCTGCACGGCGTGGGACGGGCATCAATGTCGAGTAGAGGTCGCAGTGAAGTAGAACACAATGACTGTTCAGACGTAGTTTACATTCTGTCCAAACGCAGCTGGCTGCATCCTTTCCCAACAGGGCGGGTTTTTTTTTGTCTAGCAGCAGTTAACACCAACAGCCCACTTCCCCACTCTTGTACACTTCCTCCCCACCCTCCTTTTCTGACCGTCCCCACCCACACACCCACACCCACACCCACACACACTCCCATACTTCTCACCTCACTGCGCTCGTTCATTCCCCTTGCCTGCCTCCGATACTAACCGTTAAAACATCACATTCTCAAAACCTAAACCTCTTACCTAGATTTGATTATACATATCGAATTTGGATACTGGTGTCCGCATTAAGCGTGTGTTGTTCTATATGAAAATGTCAATTTAATTTGATTTTTTTTTAACTTTCACTACATTTCAACTTGTCTGCCAACATTAATTTGGCAAATTTTCCCTTCAAAGTTTCTCTACGAAGTTAACCCTTTACAATAAAAATTACTTCAAACTGGAGTTAAGTAGATTAATAGCAACCAATGCAATACATATATATGATAGTGATAAGCCCCTTATCGCCTGTAATAAGCTATGTAGTGCTCCTCTCCTATCGCCCCCTGCCCCTATTCCTCACTCTAGTCTCTATACTTCAAACTCACTTTGCACCTATAACCACATGCTTCCTGATGACCAAACTGGGTGGGGTTCTAGTCATATATGTGTTCTCAATTGCAGTGAAATTGCCATAACAAACATTTGACATTAGATAAAATAACTACTTCACACACATTCTCCTGTGGCTTACAACCCCTCCCTCCCCTACTTCCTTCTCACACCTCCACATCTTCCTTCACGTGGTTATCCCGGTCATCACCTCCGGCGTTCTGCAACTACCACTTCCGGTGATACATCAGCCTCTCCTTGGCAACATGGCGCTATCAATTGTTCTCTATTCCACAACTGGACACTACTCCCACCTACTAATTTCCTTTAGGAAACCAATAACAGAGTGTTGACAGATTACACGCCCGTTCAGCTTCGTCCGCCGCTATATTACACGTCCGCCGCTATATACCCCCACCACCCCCCACCTCTCCCCAACTTCCTTACTCTCCACATTCATCCTCCTCACGTCCACACCCTCCCTCCACACGACGGGATGGCCGAGAGTGAGTTGAGCGTCCGCCTCCCATTTTGGTAGATCATTGGATTCGAACCCACGGGTTTGAACCCAGGTCGAGTCAAATCAATGACTTACAAAATTGACACTTGTCGCTTCCTAGCCAGGCACTCGGCAATATTAGGATAGGGCAAGGACTGGTTCTCTCAGTGTCAGGATAATGGGACTGAGTGGGATATCGGGTCATGGTGACAGCAGCCTCATTTCCCAGTGGGGCAGCACTATAAAGTTGCCGTGAGTGCGCATCCTGATATGACCTTAGATGTTGCCAGAATGTAAAACTCCAACAACCATCCCCACCTTCCTTTCTGTTCACCATCTCCTCCTCACCCCCTACACCCTCTCCCCACCCCCGCCCACCATTCCCACACACCGACACCCCTCGCCACTCACACATCGGGATTCAACTGGCATGATGGCGTTGATAGTTTTGCAGGTTTCACCCACCTGCGGAGATGATGAAATGCACTCACATGAAGGTTGGTTAACTGGGGTTTTACATCCTGGCAACATCTAAGGTCATCTCAGGATGGGTCTTACACAGGCCGATAGGATAGCTGAGCAACTGATGATGAAACGAATAAAATGGTGGTGCAAGTTTGTTAAATAGCATCATTCAAAGATAATGTAGCCATAGGAAATAAAATTACTGCTTGAATAAAACAACAACAATAGTAATGTTCCATCTGAAATTTTCAAAAACAAACTAAATCAAGCAAACAAACACTTATTAATCTAATAACCATACATGACATAATGACATTACTACTTGAAACCATGAGGCACATGCAGTGTGAAAGGTTGTCGCTATGGCGACATGCAGAATCACAATCAATGATAACACTGCTGAATGAGATAATGATGCTCATGCAGTGTATGAAAGTTTTACATAACTTGACTTGATCCTGCCATATGAACGGCTCTCGAGAAGAATCAATTCCGATAACAAATGAACATAATTTATGAGATTAGTTCGACTAGTACTTGTGTAAACAAAAGTGATCAGTCGAACACGGCCACTAGGTCCGACCAACCCCTACATCCAGACCCCTACCTCCTCCACACACTTTGCTGGAGAGCACCACTCCCACATTGCCCATCTTTGAAGGTTACTGATTAAGGTGCACCAATGGCAGTATGACAGTGCACATCCCGTGATGCCGGCAGTGGTTCACGCACATAGTGCCATCTTTGAACATCCCTGATTATGGTGTACCAATGGCAGTATGACAGTGCACATCATGTGATGCCGGTGGTGGTGAGCGTGCATAGTGCCATCTTTGAACATCACTGATTATGGTGAACCAATGGCAGTATCACACACATCACATAGTGTTGGTGGTGGTGCACATGCATAGTGCTATCTTGGAACATCACTGACCATGGCATACCAATGGCAGTATGACAGTGCACATCAATGTGATGCCGGTGGTGGTGTGGGTGCATGGTGCCATCTTTGAACGTCATTGACCATGGCATACCAATGGCAGTATGACAGTGCACATTAATGTGATCCCGGTGGTGGTGTGCGCACATAGTGCTATCTTTGAACATCACTGACCATGCCATACCAATGGCAGTATGACAGTATACATCATGTGATGCTGGTGATGGTGCGCGCGCATATAGGGGAATAAGCGGTGTGTCCTGTTGGTCCGCCAGTTGCCCTCCTTTGGTGGACGCCCTGAGTGTGGTGGAGGTGGATGTTGTTTGTTGTTTTACGTCCTAGCAACATCTAAGGTCATATCAGGACGGAGGTTGAAGTAGAGGGGTGGGGTTATGGTGGGGTTAAGGTGGACCGGTGATGGAAGCGGGTGGAGCGGGTTGAAGGGGCGAGAGGAGTGGTCGGGGTGTGTGGGGGCAGAGGGTGGAGGGATCCTGTGGGATGTGGGAGTGGGGAGGAGGGGGTGGGGGCCCAGGAGGGCGGGAATAAGGGCTACTGCACACATCACACGAACGGGGCATGACCTGGGCGACCCGGGATCCTGACTCGTGCCATCTCTATCGGAAGCGCAACCGGATGACTCCCGGCCGGACACCAGCGAGTAGTAGATTATCCATCGGTGCCATCAACCCCTTCCATTTGCTGGCATTGATCCGTAAGGGGACTGTCGGTGGGTGAGCTGTGGGGGCGATAGTGGGCGCGTGGGCGAGATGAGTGTGTGTGTGTGGGCGAGGTGTGTGTGTGTGGGGGGGGGGGGGAGTCAGGGGGGGCGGGGTGCTGTTGGGCGATGACCGGAAGTCAGTCAGCAAAGCTAAAAGTGGATTAGAGATAATCCTCTATATGTGCACATATCTATATGTATACATATATGTATGTACATATATGTACATATATGTGTACATACATGTATAAATATAGGTGTATATACATATATATACAGTTATACAATACATACATATATATGCATTCATATGCATATATATGTACAGATATATACACATGCATACATATGCCAGGACAGGGAATTCAAAACGTCTTGGTTTCTCAAGGCGCATTGAAAAACCAAGACAGTTTTCATATAGAAACAAATAGGGGTGAGCTTTCACAGGCTACAACTCCTTTGATATTGGATAGGGGACCTACCAAAATATACCAATAGAATGGGCTTAAAGAGCTCACTGCAGTTTCTAGGGTGAAAAAAATGCACCCATGAATATTGTATCCATAATATTCAATTGAAATAAAATTAAAATAAAGAAATCTTATTTTAGCCTGTCGCAATAATTTTTACTGGCAAACCATCATGGTCTGTTTTAATAATAATTTGTCTGAGAATCAAAATCATATACATAGTTAATGAGAAATAACCATTAATATGAACAAATTATGATGCATGGCATTATATAAACCATTACTGTAATATACACACAGGTAGATGTGTTGTTGTTTTAGCCGTCTACCCAATGATGGCCACTGGAGGTGGGTGTGGGTGTGGAGTGGGATTACTCTACCTGTATCATCTGCCACCACCTGTTGAGCAACATGGGATTTAATCAGCTTCATAAATATATTTCACACTATGATTTCCTATTATTATTATCGAGAAGATGTTTTGTAATGTTTCTTATTGGACGGACCCTATCCCCATGCTTGTAGAAAAGCCTTGGCTGGAGTCCCGGTGGGAGTGTGCCGGAAGTCACGGCGAGGCTGGGCCAGGAGTCATGGTGGTGGTGGGCAGGAGTCATGGCAGCGTTGGGCCGGGAGTCACTGTGGGGGTCGGCCGGTAGGCCGGGAGGTAAGGTGAGGGTAGGCCGGGAGTCACAGCAGGGATGGGCCAAGAATTATGACAGGGGTGGGCCGGGAGTAAATGCTGAGTATTGCACACATGGCCATTACCCTAACCTGGAGTCAAGTTTATGTATAAACCTTAGATATAAGTCAGTAGAAGTGATCATTCTCCTAGAGAACTATCTACATCATTTCTAGCAATAATAGAAAAGTACCACCAACACTCTCACACTATTCCACACAGGCTATTGACGAGGGGGTTCGGGGGCGCACAGTATCTGCTGGTAGGACCCTATCCTTGTGTTTATAGAAAAGGTTTGGCTGTATTCATGGATCAGTGACCATGATCCACATATGCATTTGGACAGTGTGTACCCAGCAGGCCGGGATTCCCGCCTCCAGCAGGCCAGGACTCCCACCTCCAGCAAGCCGGGACTCCCGCCTCCAGCAGGCCAGGATTCCCACCTCCAGCAGGCCGGGAGCCCCGGCCGTGGGTAGCTGGGTATCAACCTAATTACATTATGTACATATTACATTAATATGAAGTATTATGTAGCGTAACAACGTTTATGTTGTGTGACACTTACAATTTGCATGATACATTTGCCTGAGTTGGAAATGCCACTTGCTAAAACGCTGAGGCAGGTGTCAAGCTCCAGACTTCACACTGATAGAAAAGGTGTGATATCATGTGCCAAGCAGAAGGGTGACAGCTTTCTTGGACAGTTTCTGAGTCCTGCAGTGAGTGTGAATGTGTCAGAACCTTTGTCCCCTGGAAGAGGTGTGAGAATGCATTGGATTTGGTATTTAATGGACCAGTGCCACAACACACTGCACACACTTCTGAAGGTATATATTACACATGGGTCAACTTATTAGGAGCGAATGGAGGACTATTATCCAACATGTCTTGCAGTCATTCCTAAGTCCAGGAACATTGGTAAGTCCTTTTTCACTTTATATTAAAGCTGCATAGTCCGATGAAGCATCACATTTTCAAAAGCAAAATAATTATATAGATTTGACTCTACATATCTAACTTAGATATTGACACACTTATTAAGCATTTATTGCCACATAGAAGGGAGTACTGAGACTATTTAATAGAACCTATTACTGCTGAAGCCCAAGGTGTAGAGTTTTGGCATGCTTGCCAAAAGTAAGTTTACATTCTTAAATTTCAAATATCTCAAAACCTATCTATTTAAAATAAAAGTTACTTCAACCTGAAACACGGGAGGTTAAAACAATCAAATTAATATATTTATCTCAGAAAAATGACAACTCAAAACCATCGGACTACGCAAGTCACGGCGTGGGAGTCACGGCGTGGGCAGGCCGGGAGTCACGGAGTGGGCAGGCCGGGAGTCACGGCGGTGGCAGGCCGGGAGTCACGGTGGGGGCAGAGAAGAGTCACGGTGGGGGGGGGGGGGGGGGGGTTAGGCCGGGAGTCACGGCAGGGGTAGGCCGGGAGTCACGGTGGGGGCAGAGAGGAGTCACGGCGGGGGCAGGCCGGGAGTCACGGCGAGGGTAGGCCGGGAGTCACGGTGGGGGCCGGCCGGGAGTCATGGTGGGGGCCGGCCGGGAGTCACGGCGTGGGCAGGGCAGGAGTCACAGCAGGGGTAGGCCAGGAGTCACGGCAGGGGTAGGCTGGGAGTCACGGCAGGGGTAGGCCAGGAGTCACGGCAGGGGTAGGCTGGGAGTCACGGCAGGGGTAGGCCGGGAGTCACGGCGGGGTAGACTGGGAATACTAGCCAGAAAAACAGAAATAATACATCTAATATGTACATCTAACATATAAAAGTACACCTAATATATATATATATATATATATATATATATATATACAAATATATATATATATGTGTAGGCATGCATATATTTATATATATATATATATATATATATATATATATATATATATAGATATGTAGAAAATTGCAAAATATCTCTGATACTCTAAGAAACCATATTCGAATAAATATCTTCATTAACTATATTAATCAAAGTAATTAAATCTCAAGTTGTTCAGAAATAGACTAACAGGTGGTGGCAGATGAATATACCATACAGGTACTCCACACCCACACCCACTTCCAGTGGCCATCATTAGGTAGACTGTCCATCAGCATGTGTATATATTAGAGTAATGGTTTATAATTATATGATGCCATACATTACGATTTTTGTTTATATTGCTGGTTATTTCTCATTAACTATGCATATGATTTTGATTCTAAGATAAGTGATTTTTAGAACAGACTATTGTGGTTGCCCAGTAAAAGTTACTAATTCCATAATACAAGCACCACAATGTAATGCCATGTACACACATACCATATAGGATTCGCGCACTAAAACTCCTGATCCGCTTAAAACTGAAAATGGGCCGATTCATTTTTCGAATCGCGAATCGCAATCGTAATCCTAGCGCACACCTACCGTTTTAGTCCTAAAAATCGCGAATCGCAATCGGTAGGTGTGCTAGGGGAGTGCACACCTCACGATTTTTGGGCAGTTTTAGATCGTATACGCTAGGTGGGTGCGGAAAAAACGATCGTAAACGGTAGGTGTGTACCGGGCATTATAGGCAAAATAAGTTTGTTGCAAAATAAGTTTAATGTAATTTCAATTGAATATTATGAACATACTGTTAAAGGGAGACCTTTCTTCACATATACTGCAAAGAGCTAGTAAAGCCTATTCTATTGAATAGTGTTCACACTTCCTGTCTACCATTCGCTATATCGCCATAAGATACTGGACAACAGTAAACCCAGAGGTCACAGATACAAGTTGAAGAAAGAATGAGTAAGAAAACCAGTCAGACAGCTATTCTACAGTAACAGGATAGTGAACGGCTGGAACGCACTGCCAGACCATGTCGTAGCTAGGTTCCTTATTCAATATTAGTGAAGTTGTAGACTATAAAAGGACACCCCTATTTGGTTCAATATGAAAACCATCTTTGTTTTGCAATACATCTTGATAAACTAAGACGGCTTGAAATTCAAGAGGTGGATTCTACCTGTATATAGGCTTCACCAGCCAATGACTGAGGAAGGAAGACAAGCTGGGGAGTAGATGGAATCTTCCCGCCTTATTATACTCTTATAATAGCTTATCTAAAATATATATGTATAAATAACATGCATGTTCTCTGTATTTATACATAGAGAGAGAACAAGCGATATATTATTTATATATATATATATATATATATATATATAATATATAGTTTGCTCAAATGCCTAAGGCCAACGATCTAGCAAGAAGAGGACTGTGAAGTTTAATTCCGGAAGTATTCTGAGGATATATGCCCCCGGTCCCCAAGGACACTGTTTCAATATCGACCGCCACAAGTCTGATGTGCTTATATCTAAAAGAACAAGGCCGGGGAAGTTTCAGTGGAACATGTCCCATGCGGGAGGTGATCGGGTGTTATAGAGTGCGATTTATATAGATTATTTTTTTGCTGACGATGCAATGATGCGGTGTGTTGGTAGAGCGGTGCAGTGGGGATTTGAGGTGAGGGAGGGGCTGTTTTATATTTTCCAGTGGCAAACTGCAAAGCAGCCCCTTCGATTATAAGACGCGACGCGAAATACTAGCCTTGGGAGACGTGGCGAGGGGGGGGGGGGTTATCAGGCAGCATTTGTCTTTTTCCTATATTGATCTCCCTCCTCACTCCACCCACCACCACTTCTCTCACCCACACCCACACCCACACCCACTTTCCACCACGCACACACTCTGCTGAAACATGCCTCAATTCTAAAGCTAGATTTGAAGAGTCGGAAGCCCGAAGCGACATGTCCTCCCAGGTCGGAGTCAATACATAAGCGCCCGGTTGCTGGGGACCCTGCCCGGCTAAATAACTGACTTCGAAATAACTGACCTCCCGTGAGATGCTAGGAATTTTTATATTTGCATTACATCTGGCCGTATCTCAGATAATTAAATACCCACCGTGGCCATATCCCTCCCACTAACCTTAGCATTATTACCTTTTATTCGGTAATATTACACATTCATCATCATCATCATCATCATCATCATGCTGTCGGTCGCGATGTGACTAAGACTGCTTTCATTACTTGACTGCTGCTCTCCATTTAGCTCTCTGCTGTGAGAGTTGCATCCATGAGCTGCGGTTGTACATTTCATGAAAGCTGCCTGCAAAAGTGTTGAAGTACTGCTGGCTTTTGCAAGTTACCAGCGGCACTCTCTCGGGGAGCAAATAGAGGTTTCAGACCGGCAGAACATGTCAAGACAGGTGCAAAACTATTTGTCCCTACACTGGCTGGTCGGGAGATGTTGGGAGTTCCATACATCAACCGCCCTTAATGCTGCCACAGTGACATGGTTTTGTGTTTAGGGTTTGCTCCCTTAACCTTCGGTTCTGTCAAGAACCTGTACCACAAGGCAGTGGTTTACAACTCTGCAGGGCAGGGGCATCAAACTCCCTGAGGTATTGCTATACCTGCAATACCTGCCTACACATTACACTCTTCATTACTCTATGCATAATACATTGAACAGTGGTTCCTGTTTTGTTGCGCATGCGTTCACTGACAAAACTCAATTGTTTAGAAAGTCAGAGATTTCGCCAGGCAGTGGTGCAGGCTTAAGTTTATTTGCTTGTTGTTTTACGACCTAGTAACATCTAATGTCATATCAGGACAGATACCGATTTGAGACAGTGCACACTCACAGCGACTTTTATAGGCTGTCCCACTGGGAGACCAGGCCGCTGACACCATGACCCGATATCCCACTCAGTCGCATTATCATGATACTGTGCTAACCAGTCATTGTCTTATCCTAATATTAATACTGTCGAGGGCCAAGCATCGACAATATTCAATTAAATAAGTCATTGGTTTGACTGGGCTGGGATTCGCACTCCCGACGTTCCGCATGGGAAGCCTGCGCTCTACCGATTCGACCACCGCGTCCTCTCGCAAATTTAAGTGTAACATTGCAAACTTGGCAATCATATGTTGTTGCACCGGTCAGCAGCAAAGCGCCTACCGAGAACCAGAACCGCCCGTCACCACCAGCATCGGCCACTTGATCTCTGTTAAAGCTCCTGCATCGCAGAAGGTAGAGGGAGCGGGTGGGGGCGGGAGGTGAGGCGGTATGGAGAGAGGGGAGGGGGGGGAAGGAGGGATGGGGCGGGAGGAAGGAGGGAATGGGTGGGAGGAGGGAGGGGCGGGAGGGAAGGCGGTATGGAGGGGAGAAGGGGGCAGGAAGGAGGGAGGGGGGGGAGGAGGGATGGGGCGGGAAGGAGGGAGGGGCGGGAGGAGGGATGGGGCGGGAGGTAAGGCGCTATGGAGGGGGGGAACGGGGCGGGAAGGATGGAGGGGCGGGAGGAGGGAGGGGCGGGAGGTAAGGCGGTATGGAGGGAAGGAAGGGGGTGGGAGGAGGGAGGGGGCGGGAGGTAAGGGGTATGGAAGGGGGTGGGGGGAGGGAGGAGGGAGAGGAGGGAGGGGGCGGGAGGATGGAGGGGCGAGAGGAGGGAGGGAGAGCGCGGGAAGAAGAGACAAGTGCGCAGAAATATTTGGATTTATGGATGCTGGCGGCAGACTGCTTTGTGCCCACCTCCCTCCATCTCCCCTGTACCCGCCCCCCTTCCCCCGATGCCCGGCCTGAGGCAGGCCATCCCCGTCCGCCCTCGGGCCGCCCCTCGGCCGAGCGTCAGGTGTATCGCCTTCAGAGCCGGCCGAGTTATGTCGACATCAAAGAGGGCTCACTGAAGGTGGCTGCTTATCGACCAGCCACGTTCCGCCCACGTCACGGCTGCTGTTGTGAACGCCGCTCACCCTTTCTTGAGACAACCTCGGGGTAGTACCCGCCCTCCTTCCCACTCCACCTGCCCGCCCCCACCCCGCTCATCGTCCCCCGCCCTCCTTCTCCTTCCCGCCCCGTCCACCCTGCGCTCCGACCACTCCTCGCCTCCGTCCTCTGGTCCCGACCTGCTACCGTCTGCTCTTCTCCTGCTACCCGCCTGCTACCCTCCTACTCTTTGCCTGATCCCCGCATGCTCACTGCCTGCTACCCACGTCCTTCCCCCGCGTTCCCCGCCCATGCTCCATCCTTCCTTCCCCACCCTCTGCCGCCCGCCCCCTTGCTCCACACTCCCGCTCTCTGCTCGCCCCCTCCTCGTCCGCCCGCCCCTCCGCCAGCCAACACCACATTCGCATAAAGCCTGATGGCTGAAGACACGAATTATATATATATATATATATATAATTCGTGTCCCGCCCCTCCCTCCTCCCGCCCCTCCCTCCTTATATACATATATAATTTGGGGGACCAGACAGGATGGCTGGATGAGCTGAGCGCCCCTCTCCCGTTTTGGTAGCACAGGTTTAAACCCTGTGCGAGTCAAACCAACGACTTTAAAATGTATACTTGCCACTTCCTAGCCATTGCATTAATAGGGTAGGCCAATGACTGGTTGGCTCAGTGTCAGGATAATGTGACTGAGCGGGATATCAGGTCATGGTCCTGCCAGCCTGATCTCCCAGGGGGGCAGCACTATAAAGTTGCCATGAGTGTGCACTGTCACACATTGGTACCTGTCCTAATATGATCTTAGATGTTGCCAGGACATAAAACTCCAACAACGAACCAATCTTATGTGGGGGTTTTCTTGGGTTCTTTTTTTTTTAATATAAAGGAACCGTCCAATATTCCTGACGATGCAGTGGTTCGTGGCCTGAGGAAGGCCAGTCAAGGTCATGGTGAATGCCCGCCGGTACACCCCGATACACAGGTGAAGTCACGTGATGCGCCTGCGCCCGCTAGATGGCGCCCTACGCCGCCACTAGCTCCACCGCGAAAGCAACTACTGCCTCATGTGCATCCTTGCTGGAATTGGGTACTGTATTAAATTTCGCGCGAGAACAACCACGTGACTTGATAGCGGCGCGCACAGCCAATCGGAAGGCAGCTGGAAGTCGATTAATGCTGATTGGTTAGTCGGGAGGGACTGCAGTCCTGCATAAAACGTTATTGGTCAACAGCGCCTGCCTGCTTGAACAAAGAGAGTAGCCACAAATGACCATGTCATGGGTGCACATTGTTCACGGGTCACAGGCTACGACTCGGCGAGACCCTGCGAGACTCGGCGAAACCCGCCGAGACTCGGCGAGATTCGGTGAGAGTTGGGGAGACTCGTGCGCATGGGCAGAGGCCATGGGTGGAGGGAATGAACTTATGGAGCCAGTGTTCGAATGGATGAACACAAACACACATCGTAGCCAGGTAGCCGGCCACCTGGGCTCCAAAATGAATATGTGTGTGGTGAGGGTCGGGAGTGTGTGTATGTGCGTGCGGGGGGGGGGGGGGGGGGGGGGGGGGGGGGTTCAGGGACAGCACAATGCACATCCTACTGCGGGTCGCTACGTAACAAGCATCTTAGTTAAATTTCTATTTATTCAGACAACTTATGGTCTGAATAAGTAGAATTAGAATTTATGCTAAATAGAATTTATTCTAAGGTTGCATAGTCCGATGGTTTTTAATTTCTGTCATTTCTTTTAGATAAATATATGTTGGTGATGCGTATAATCTACCTCACTTTAGTTTGAAGCAATTTTCATTTTAAATGGTTAACTGCGGAGATATTTGAAATACAAACATACCAAATTGATTTCGGCAAGCATGCCAAAATCTTACCCCATAGGTTGTGTTGTTTGTTTGTTGTTGTTTTATGTCCTAGCAACATCTAAGGTCATATCAGGACGGGTACCGACTTGTGACAGTGCGCACTCATGGCGACTTTATAGTGCTGCCCCACTGGAAGACCAGGCCACCAGCACCATGACCTGATATCCCACTCAGTCACATTATCCTGACACTGAGCCAACCAGTCCTTGTCCTATCCTAATAATGCCGAGCGCCAGGCTAGGAAGTGACAAGTATAGATTTTTAAGTCATTGGTTTGACTCGACCAGGGTTCGACCCCACAATCTACCAACACGGGAGACGGGCGCTCTAACTCATTCGGTCACCCCATAGGGTTGTTTGTTTGTTGTTGTATTACATCCTAGCAAAATCTAGGGTCATATCAGGATGGGTACCGACTTGTGACAGTGCTCACTCATGGTGACTTTATAGTGCTGTCCGACTGGGAAACCAGGCCGCCACCACCATCCCGCTCAGTCGCATTATCCTGACACTGAGCACACCAGTCCTTGCCCTGTCCTAATAATGCCGAGCGCCTGGCTAGGAAGCGACAAGTATCAATATTTAAGTCATTGGTTTGACTCGACCAGGGTTCAAACCCACCACCCCACGATCTACCAGCACGGGAGCTTCAGTAATAAACAAATTCTATTAAATTGACTCAACACTCCCTTCTATGTGGCAACAAATGCTTAATAAGTGTATCAGTATGTTAGATATGTGAAATCAAATCCAGATAATCATTTTGGTTTGGTAAATGTGATGCTTCATCGGACTATGCATCTTTAACGCTGCAAACGGCTACTAAAATTAATTAATTAATTAATTGAAAAAAACATTCTAATCCAAAAGTAAAGAAAGTAGCCCAGCATGGAAATGGCCTGATGGCATTACCGGGAACATGCAATACAACCCTTAGGCCTCAGTCGAGCGCTAATGAAATCACATACTACCCGGACGCAGGTGAGTGGCGAATAATCCTCTTTGGGATCAACACAGTGAGGGAGGGCTACTCAATATTAATCTTGGACTTGGATATTAATGGATTATAATGCTACTTTATTGCATTTCTTTTATATTGATAGCCTCATAGATTGGGTGTGTCGGGTGAAATGCAGCCAGTCTCTGTGGAGTAATCGGTGTATGCTCCTTTGGGCCGCTCTTAAAGCTGCATAATCTGATGAAAACATTAAATTGTCTAAATGAAACCATTTATCTCAGATTTGATCTTCGATATCCAATTTAGATGCCATGGCATTCATTAAACATGTGTTTCTGCATTGAAGGAATACTTAGTGAATGTAATGGTGCTGTCACATTATAACGCTTCAGACCAACGCGCGTCAACATGTGTGATTTTTTTTGGCACAACGTTGGGATACGTCAGGAAGCGTTAGGCACGCGTTAGGCGCGCTTGGTATTCGTTGATGGATGGCAATGGTCGATGAGGGTCGGCGGTGCACGTCCTCACACGTCGAACGTTTTGTGCTTGCACAAAACGTTTGATGTGCACCGACGCATGAGTGTCAACATTATGGCGACGTTAGTGGCACATCGAGATACGTTGGATGCGCTGGAACAATGTTATGCGAACGCTAGGCATACAGCGCGCGCATGTGAGGGTCATTCCCTCACGTTGCACCAAACTGTAGCTGTGTTTGTTTGTTGTTGTTTTATGTCCTAGCAACATCTAAGGTCATATCAGGACAGCACGCCAAACTTTTTTGTTTTTTTCTCACAACGTCGGCCGCACGCTACCAATACGTTGTGCTGATGCTGAAAAGTTTGACGTGTCTCAACGATTCAAAGTGATTTTGCGTGTTGGTGGTGCGCCGGCGAGAAGCATCGTAATGTGACAGGGCCATAATATGACCTCTCATTATTTAAGGATATGGTGTCAGCATTTTGACATGCACGCCACAATTACTTTTACATGTTTTTATTTCAAATATCCCAAAAGTTAACCTATTGAAATAGAAGTTACTTTAACCTAAAGTAAGATATATATATAATGACCAGCCTAATAATATATTTATCTAAAAGTTCATGTCAGAAGCTCAAAACCATCGGACTATGCAACTTTAATTTGTAGAAAGGTCACATCGCTGAAAGCTGCATAGTCCGATGAAATATCAAATGTTCAAGACCAAACCAATCATCTAGATTTGATTTGACATATCTAACTTAGACACTGGTGCACTTATTAAGCATTTGTTTCCGTGTAGAAGGCAATACTGAGTCAATTTAACAGAACCTGTTACTGCAGAAGTCTATGGTGTCAGAGTTTTGGCATGCTTGCCAAAACTAATTTGACATGTTTGCACTCAAAATATCTCAAAAGTTTACCATTTAAAATAAAAGGAACTTTCAACTAATGTAAAGTAGATACTAGTGATGGATCTAATATATTTATCTCAGAAAAAATACAGAAATACAAAACCATCGGACTATGCAACTTTAATGTTGGACGGTGGTAGGAGCTTAAGCAGCGGTTATGCGGAAGCTGAGGTCAGTTAGGAAATGTATGTGCGTTATTACATGGTGGGCGCACACGGCACAGTCTATGCCAGACTCAGTTGGTCCGACTTCGGCTATCTCCGATTGTTCCTGGTCAATCGTTCTCAAAGCTGCATAGTCCGATGAAGCATCAAATTTTCAAAACCATAACATCCAGTTAGATCTTAGTCTACATATCAATCTTACATACCAATGCACTTATTAATCATTTGTTGCTAGATAGAAGGGAATACTGGGGCTATTTAATAGAATATGTTACTGCATAAGCCTATGGTCTCGTAGTCTTGGCATGCTTGCCAAAAATAATTGTGCATGATTACACTTCAAATATCTAAACAAATTAGCCATTTGAACTAAAAGTTACTTAAAGCTTAAGGAACGTAGATCATAGCGGTCAGCTTAATAATAATACAGTTATCTCAGAAAATGACAGAAACTCAAAACCATCGGACCATGTACCGGGTCCATTTAAAGCAATGCTGAACCGCGACAGTACGCCCCCCCCCCCCCCCCCACTATTCTCCCATAAGTCGAGTCTATAACACCCCCCACCCCCACACCCCGTCCTCCTACCCCAACTTTCCCACCTCCCCACCACCCTCCACAAACACTGCTCAATCTGGTCAGACAACGCTGTAATGACATGATTTTACATAGGCTACATTTCAAATCAGTTGATGCCGAAAGCTGAAAACCATTTTTAAAACTGCGCCAACCCACGAGTATTTATTATTCTCATGCCTAGAAGAATGTAGAATCATGCCATTCATATTTTCTTGCACATGAATAAAGATTTTACTATTCACTATGGAACTGTAATAGTCAGCACTAACCTATCACTACCAGGCAAAGACCCACATAGAAAGGTAGACACGGACAGGGGATTGCATCAGGGAACCTAGATAAGTTAATGGTTAAAATGCTAGCCCGCAGATTGGCAAGAAGTATCTCTAGGCGCAATATGTCCGATTTGCATCATCCCCATGACACTGGTTCCCATGACTACGATACTGCACAAGTTATACACACTGTAGAAATTAACGAACCTACCACGTATAAGTGTATTGTCTGGATGTGTCTAATCATGAGCATTAAATGACTTATGAGTGTACACTATTTAAAATCCATGTACTTACAATTCCAGCGGGACGGGATGAGTGGAGTCGTCTGCACTGACCTCTCAGGCAAGGAGCTGCAAAGACAGGTGGGCAAGGATAAGCTGATTGCATCAGGCATTGTTGGTTGGTTATTGGAGTTTTACGTCCTGGCAACATCGAAGGTCATATCAGGATGGGTAACGACTTGTGACAGTGCGCACTCATGGCGACTTCATAGTGCTGCCACACTGTGAGACCAGGCCGGCAGCACCATTACACAAGTGCTTCCCCACTAGCATTCTCTGCGGACAACCCCCATGAGCCCGATATCCCACTAACACACATTTTTCTTGACATTGAACTAACCAGTGCTTGCTGTACATTAAATGTACCACAAGCACCCGGCGAGTTACTCACACACACTCATCATCATCATCATCATGCTGTCGGTCGCGATGCAACAAAGACTGCTTTCATTACTTGACTGCCGCTCTCCATTTAGCTCTCTACATTTCATGAAAGCTGCCTGCAAAAGTGCTGCTGGCTTTTGCAAGTTACCAGCGGCACTCTCTCGGGGAGCAAATAGAGGTTTCACACTGGCAAGAACATGTCCAGACAGGCGCAAAACTATTTGTCCCTTAATGCTGCCACAGTGACATGGTTTTCTGTTTAGGTTTTGATACCTGTTTAGGTTTTGATGCCTGTCAAGAACCTGTACAACTCTGCAGGGCAGGGGCGTCAAACTGCCTGAGGTATTGCAATACCTGCAATACCTGAGTTACCCGACCTCACACTCACACACATATATATACACATACCCACACTCATACACACACACTCACACACAGATACACACACATACACACACACACTCACACAACCACCGCGCATTAATTTTGATTTGCAAGTCCGCAGTTGCTTGCCTCAGTTAGGGGGACGGTCTCACGATCAGACGCTCTATCCACTCAATCATGCAGTCTGGAAGTATGGGGGGGTGGCAATAAGAAAGTGGATGCGAAACTAGCTTAGGTCATATAAATGTCATTGCAATACAACCCTTAGGCCTCAGTCGAGCGCTAATGAAATCACATACTACTCTCGACGCGTGCCCAGACGTGAGGCTTAGATATGGTTGTTAGACCAAGAGACAAATAAAACACTCAGACTTCCCGTCTGGTAATCCTTCCAGGATTACTTTATCGCTACATATTCCTCGCTGCCAAAGAGGGATCAGGGCTGAAAGAAATGCACACTACCCCCGAGGGACAGGCAACCGATGAGAGACGTCCTGTGCTAGTATTTACTACTGGCGATAGAGGGCGTTCTTAGTGTCGCGGCAGTCACGAGATCCGGATGACAGACGCCAATTTCCGGTTCCTCCCTCTGCACCGACAGGCGGTGCCATCAGTAGTGAGGGGCGTATCGACGATGGCACGGCTTTATTCAAATTCAATGTCCCGGCCTCAATTTAAAGCGGTCTGGACAGGAATACCGATTGGGTGGTGCAGCCGCTTCGTATGTGGTCGTGGGATTATACCCCGGCCGAGGCTAACAAAGGACTTAGAAAATTGACCTTGTCTGGAGCTTGGCATTACTAGGATATGGCACGGACTGGTCGGTTCAGTATCAGGAAAATATGATTGAATGGGATATCAAGTCTTGGTGTGTACTAGTGGCAATGTTGTCCTAGTGGGGCAACACTATAAAGTTACCATGAGTGAACACTGTCATAAGTTGGTAACCGTCCTGATATCATATTAGATGTTGCTAGGATGTAAAACCCAATAAACAAACAAAGAAGGTTAGAGGGGAAAGGATATACATGCATACATATACATACAAAGAATTCCAGTGTGCGAGGAACAATATTGGCTCCACTGGTGACGCTTTGGCCGGTGGTGGCGCCACCGGTCCCAGTACACAGCATCGCAATGGTTAATAATAATAACATAATATAAGGAACATCCCTTCCACGCCTTTATACTCGCATAATTCTTATACATCATACATTCATCCCTACTGAATAACGTTAATTATGCTAATCACAAATCTCAGATGTTGACTTATCAAAGCGTGACCCAGGTTAGCAAAGACTACTACTAGTCCACAGGGATATCATATTTTCACCACCAACTGTTCGCAGTAAACAGTTGAGCTGCTGGTGTTCACATACAAGCTTAGGGCAGGGGACGGAAAGGGCATGAAAACGTGCCTGCCTGTATTTGGCCTTCTGTAGTCGGCCTGGTCCGGCCTGCCCCAGGAGGCTTAGTGGCACCATCAGCCTGGAACTCTAGGTAAAATTAGGATCTAAAACCAAAATGAACAAATTTAAACCTCTTAAACCTGACTGAAATTTACAGTGCATTGCACTCAGTGAAGATGCATGCTAATTCACAATAAGAGATCATGAGTGGCGGAATATCTTCTTAATTAGAAAATACATTAAAATTGTATTAAAAACAAAAACGAGAAATCAAAAAAAGGAAAGAACTTGTGTCGATTAAATCAAAGTCTAAGTGTCGATTAAATCTAAGTCTAGGTCTAAGTATAAAGAGGAGAGCTAGAAGTGGTCTACACCAGTCCCATCTGCTTTGTTAATATAATATTGTTATTCATAGATTATTTTCAAATAATTACACAGAACAGAGCCCTAAAAATCTGTCTAAGAGTAGACAAGCTGCACCGCACCTATGACATACACAAAAGAACCAAAGTGAAATTACTAGAAAATAGGAGAATAATTCATTTGAAAACATTAGCATATAGCTATAGTCAAAACAATAAACTCCTAACAAAACCACAAAGGGCTACTAGAGCAAATAATGTGCCACTACTAAAGCAGACCAAAAGCCAAATAAAAGCTCATGAGAGAAGCACACTGGAAATGACTGCCAAGGTGTGGAATGCCCAATCGGTAAAGGAACAACAAATTCCTGACCTAAAAACTTACCAAAAATATCTGTGCAAAATAAGGCTAGGAAACCCCCACTAAGCTGCACTGCAAAGGGGCATGTGATATGTCACGGCCCACCAGCGGGATGCCCAATGGAAGGTAACAATACCAAAAGTAGCCAGATAACACACCACACAGCTATGTACAGGCCTATGATATGTAAATAGGAGTAGGCTAGTCTAGTAATAAGAGTAGACAAAATAAAATACATATATGCCAAGAAAATCCAAAAAGAACTAAACATAGGCTACTAACCATACCAACCAATTATCTATCTGCTACTGAAATGCAGGCAATCAAATACCTTATCAGCAACTACTGTGTGGTAAGATATCACCAACACTGCAACTGGCCAGCATTGAAAACAAGCCTGAATACCCGGGCTTATATGCTGTGGACAGTATAAATACAGCCTCAATAAAATAAACCAAAAAAACCTCAAATATGGGTAATAAAATGTTCAATAAACCAATAGAACTGTTTGAATAACATAATAAGGATTATATTAAAGACAGGGCAGGGATTGTCAGATGTGGTACCAGGGACCCCACTGGGTGGACGATAGATGTTAAATGGTTGGCTTGGCGCTCAGCAGTTCACACCCTGGCAACATCTAATATACAGGCATCAAATCAAACATTTAGGAAAGTGTCAGACAAACAGCCAACCCCCACGTGCCGCTTAGGCCTGTCACCCAGACAACCAACCTTTCACCCTGACGCATTTCATGCCAGAGCTCTTACATGGACACAGAAAATTGGCATTTGCTGCCGACATGAACATAGTCCATTCGTCTACTAAAGCAGCACTGTTTGTAGATGTGTTTCTGTTTGATTGATTTTTATTGAAGATTTATACTGCATATCATTGATAAGTCTGAATAGACTTGTTTTCACCATTAGACAGTTTGTCGATAGAAAGCCCGAGCCTACACTTTTACCGACCCAAGGGATTTTTAACCTCCCACACCATAGACATGGTATGAGAGCAACCGGCCTTTGATGATGCTGTAAGTTATACACAGCAGTGGAAATCCTAAGTGGCAGAGGTGGGGGCATGGGGAATCGAACCACCGACCTTCAGATTAGGAGTCCGACCTAGAAAAAAGTCAGACACTCTAACCACTCTGCCACAGAGAACAGGGTTCTTAAGGAGTAGGGTTCTTTAATTTTTCAGACTTCGTTATCCACTACTGATTCGGTAGCCTGCGATAAGCATGCATTGCTGACAAAAAAAATGTATTCAGATGAATACAAATATTTACCACAAAAAATGTAAGCCTGCATCAGGATTTCTACAGCACCTTGCATCACCATGTCAGCACCCAGTCAACCACTGACGAGTCTCTCAATGTTGCTTAAAGTTAAGTCCGATGAAATCATAATTTTGACAACCAAATCATTTGCCTAGATTTCATCCTACATATCCAAGTTATATACTGACGCCCTTATCAAACATGTGCAACGGCATTGAAGTAAATAAACACCAAGTCAATTTAATTGAACGCGTTACTGCTGAAGCCTTTGTTGTCTGTATTTTTATGTGCATGCCAAAATTAACTTGGTATGTTTTAACTTCAAATATCTCTAAAGTTAACCATTTAAAATATAATTGACTTCAAAGTAAATTAGTGTATATTATAATGATCAATTTGTAAAAAAAAAAAAAAAAGGGCGGGCAGGAGCAAACAATAACATCAGACTATGCAACTTTAATTGCGCGGAGAGAAAAAGTAGTGGCGCTTTCAAATGCAAAGCGATTATAGATTATACAGTATGCAATATGTGTTATGTGTTATGTGTTATGTGTTATATGTTTTATGTTTTATGTTATATGCTATAGTATAATATATAATATATAATATATTATATATTATATATCATATATTATATATTATATATTAATACATTATGGATTATAGATTATTGACTAGAGATTATAGATTATAGATCATAGAAATTGTCTTATCTGAGAATCCACTGCTACAAAATACCACTGGTGGGGCCAGTCGAGGAGCAAGGTGGGGCGGAGTGGGCCATGGGCGGGGTGAGGTGGGGGAAGAGGAGGTAGTGAGGGCTTCTCCAGCCGGGGTCCGAAGGAGCCCTCCCGTCTGGTTCTGGTGGAATGGTGGTCCACTGATGGAGCTTGTTAGGGACGTGTTGGCCGCCGCCATGACAGGGTCATCGGGCGACGCCGATTGGCCAGCTGCCTGTAATGGTGACAGATGATGAGCGTGGCGCCATCTCGCGGGCTGATGAAGACGCAGCCAAGGTCACCCGGTGGGGGCCACCAGGGGGCGCCAGCGTCCTCCTGGGTCAGCGGGTCAGCAGGGACGATCACCTCGGCAACGAAGGTCAAAAGGCCAGCATCCACTTAGAACAGTCGATTGAAACTGGGCATTCAATATAAGGCATTTGGAAGCGACTGCGAGGCTTGAGCACCAATGAGTTGACCCGGAAGTGGCATCAACCCAATGCCCCCTCCACCCTGCCTCCTCCACCACCCAACCACCCCCATCCCACCCTATCATCCCCACCCCAGCCTCTTCCCCTTCTCTGCATCTGCACCCGATGGCCCCTTCCGGACGCACAGTTTATTGAATAAAACCCGCGAGATAAAATAATTATAGGATGTTAGACATGAATGGATGATGGGTTTGGGGAGGGGGGGGGATATCAGAAATAGCACGATGCCCCCTTTTCTAACCTAACTCCCCGCACACCCACCATCTGAACGGTGGCTTCTCCTTGAGATCAGTCGGGTGACCGAATCGGTAAGACTAAGAGCCCTCGCTGGCTTCACATGTAGCAGGAAGTCGTGCATTGGAACCCCGGCCGAGTCAAACCAATGGCATACACAATTTATACTTGTCACACAAAGCTTGGCGCTCAGCATTGATAGGATAGGGTAGGGAAGGGTTTCGATCGTCTCAGGATAATGTGACTTAGCCGGATATCCGGGAAGCATGCCAGTGGAGCAATGCTATAACGTCGCCATGAGTGTACAATATCAAAAGTCAGTATCCATCTTAATATAACATTAGATGTTGCTAGGACATAAAACCTCAACATGTACTCTCCTTGAGCTGGCGGTTGAGACATGATACTAGGGTGAAAGAGCGGTGGGAGGAGAGGGTGGGGGAAGGAAGGACGGAAGGGAAGGAAGGGGTGGAGGAAGGGAGGGACGGAGGGAGGGAGGGAGGGAGGGAAGGGAAGGGGGGGGGGGGACCTGGACCATGTGGATGAGAGTTGTGGGGATGGGGAAACTGGGAGGGGAGAAGGCGGGGAGAGGGGAGTGGTGGTGTGTGTGTGAGGAGGGTGGGGGGATGGCATCGCCATGGGACAGAAATCGACGTTTCTAATTGTGACCAATGCGCTGTCACTGAAGCAGAGGTGATAGAACATTCCATCTGTCCTATCCGCCTTTCGTTCGTGTTGTTGTCTTCTTTTTTTAAACACGCAACCAAAATAAAAATCCTTCTTCCTTTTGAAGTCTGCCGCATCTGCGCTGCCACCTAATTTGGAGGGGAGAAAGCTCGATATCTAGGACATCCATTGCTGTTCGGATTCCCCTAGGTTTGTCATTTTAAACGCGACGTCGACGTTTCCATAATTAAAAAAGGAAATTGAGAAAGAGAAAGGAGAAAGAAAGAAAAGGAGAACAATCGATTGAATGGGAATCGACGCTCTCTCTGCTCCGCCAGCCAACGAAAGAAAGGCGTGGTGAGTCATGGAATACAACGGGAATAGCTCGACCGGGGGCCCGCCCACCTAATGTCGGTTGCGTGTCTGGAGGTGACAAGCACGGCCCGCAGAAGTCCCGGGCACTGCAACAAGCCGGGCCCAGCCGGGGCCGGGCGCCGTACAAGCCGGCCGAGCGCCGTACAAGCCGGCCGAGCGTCCACGGACAGCAATGGGCATGTCGGCCCAGCAATGGATGACGTCATGGACGCCGTGACGCAATGGATTGATTGACCTCTGGAACAGATGCGCGCCTTGCGTTAATGACCCGATTGCTGCTGGTGTGGCGATTGATGTGATGCGATCGGTGAATGTCGGGAGTATAAATTATAATTTAAAGTAAATTGACGACTTGATCGGTAAAGATCGGATACTTCAAGTGCATTGGTGTGACATGATCAGTGAAAGTCAGGTTTTCCAAGTGTATTGATGTGACATGATCGGTGAAAGTAACGTTTTCCAAATATATTGATGTGACATGATCGGTGAAATTCAGGTTTTCCAAATATATTGATGTGACATGATTGGTGAAAGTCAGGTTTTCCAAGTGTATTGATGTGACATGATCGGTAAAAGTAAGATATTTCAAGTAAATTGATGTGTGACTCTATCGGTGAGAATCAGTATTTGAAATACATTGATGTGACATGCTCAGTGAAAGTCAGGTTTTTCAAGTATATTGATGTGACATGATCGGTAAAAGTCAGATATTTCAAGTATATTGGTGTGAATCTATTGACGAAAATTAGTATTTGAAATACATTGATGTGACATACTCAGTGAAAGTCAGGTTTTTCAAGTATATTGATCTGACACGATCAGTGAAAGTATGATATTTGAAGGACATTGATGTGACTATATTGGTGAAAGTCTGTATTTGAAATACATTGATGTGACATGCGCAGTGAGAGTAAGGTTTTCCAAGTATATTGATCTGACTTGATCAAAGTACGATATTTCAAGAACACTAATGTGATATTATGGTTCTTCTTCATCGTGTCCTTCCACCAGTTATCTCAAGGGATTTTCGAGCAGAGGTATGATCTTTATCGTGGGACGTGCTCTCGGTGGTGCATGGTGGTAGCAGGATTTGCAATCAGATAGCTGATTCCCAGGGCCACAGTGTGGACGCTCCTGCTGTGGCCAGTTTATCGATAGGAAGCCCGGGCCTACACTTTTACCGACCCAAGGGATTTTTAACCTCCCACACCATATAGACATGGTATGAGAGCAACCAGCCTTTGATGACACTGTAAGTTATACACAGCGGTGGAAATCCAAATTGGCAGAGGTGGGGGGAGGGGGGGGGGATGGGGTCTCGAACTACTGACCCTCAGATCAGGCATCCGACCTAGAAAAAAGTCAGACACTCTAACCACTCTGCCACAGAGAACTTATGGTGAAAGCAATATACACATATTTCAAGTACATCAATGTGACATGATCGGCAAAAGTCAAATATCTTATAGTACATTGATGTGATACGATCAGCGAAAATTCGGATTTTCCAAATACATGTATATTGATATGACACGATCAGTGAAAGTTAGTATTTCAAGAAGATCTATGTATCACGATCGACGAATATGGGTACAACAAGTACACTAATATGAGATCTTCGCTAAAACTAAGTCAATACGGGTGAAGTCAGTATTTCAAATATATTCAATTTTTTGAAGTTGGTATATAGTACTCCTGCACCATTGGTTCCATTGGCTCCATTATCTCAAAAATAAGCGTTTATTGTGCGATATAGGGTTTGGGGACCGAGTGTATCTGTTTGCGATTAGGATTTATATCTTAAGGGTGTGACGGAATCGTTCATATTCCATCCGCAATTCATTACTAAATTGTTTTTTAGGGAAACTGGTTTTTATCAAAATATTATTTTCCATTTTTAACTTGAAGGATTTTACTGTTGATTGTATTTATCATATACCACTTGTGAATTTACCATAGTTGCCTGCTCTTTTGGCATAGATTTCTTGTGCTTTATTTTACCTGTTTGAAATGTAATTTTTACTTAGATATGTTTATCCGCTGATGTTTACTATTTGTGATGAGGGGTCACTAAACAAACAAACAAAGTCGTAAAGACCGGCGGGCAATGGAGGGGACGGACTTTCTCTTGGAGACGAGAATGAGAGGGCCTTGTCAGCAGCATAGAATCCATTTCTAAGAATTGTGTTACATTTTTAGATACTCTGCATGGCTGTGAGGGTCTCAGGGGTGGGCTATGGCGTGCAGAAATCTATTTGGGCGTAGAACTGTATATATATATATTTCGAGAGAGAGACAGACAGACAGATTTAGTGAGAGAGAGAGGGGGGGAGAGGGAATACAACTTTAAGCTTCGATCTCTAAATATAAGGTCCTACTGGCGTCACGATGACGCTAGTAAAGTAGTATTAGTAACCTCAAACATGTGGCAGTAGACATCAGACAGGTGAGGCGGGTGGTGAGGCTGTGAGGGGGGGGGGGGGGGTGAGAAAACTGCAATAATTACGGCGTTGTTAGTGAGTTGTGGGAAATGGTGGCAAAGGCCAATGAGGTTGCGGAATGATGTATTAAAAATGAATGCGGGCAGTATTTAGCGCATGGCTTCAAGGTGCGTGGGTGGCCAGCGAATGGTCCATGCCTCATATTGGAGGCGGTGCCTGTGGGGGTCGGGCTTAATTCTTGGACCCCTTGCTTGCCTTGTGTGTGTACGTGTGGGGTGGGGGTGGGGGGGGGGGGTGAGGCGGAAGCTGGTCTGGTTGGTCGGCGAGCAATTCCGGAGAGTAACTCACTCAGACTTCCCCCTGCTCACCTCACCTCCCCTCGGCCGTCTTCCTGGGGCCCGGGATAGAAACGAGCGAGGCGCGATGGGGCGGGGCGGGAAGGTGAGGGGGAGGGCGGGCGGAGGCGGGGCGGGCGGGGCGGGGCGGGGCGGGGGGGCGGGGCGGGGCGGGGCGGGGCGGGGCGGGGCGGAAAAGGGCGCGGCTGTGCGGGGCGGGCGGGGTGGGGAGTGCCTGGATGGAGTGGTGCTGGGTGAGGCAGGAACGCGGCTGAGTGGGACTGAGTGGGGTGGGGCTGAGTGGGGCGGGGCTGAGTGGGGCGGGCGGGCCGGGTGGGGCAGAGCGGGTCGCGGCTGGGTGGGGTGGGGCACGGCTGAGTGAGGTAGGTTGGGGCAGGGAGTGGTGACGTAGGTCCGGGCGGGGCGGAGCGAGTTGGGCGGGACGGGGCGGGGCGGGGCGAGTTGGGACTGGCGCCGAGACCGGGCTCTCTCGCCCCAAGAGCGGCGCCATACATCAGGCCCCTGGGGGTGGTGATCAAAGTCGGCCCTTGGCGATAACTTTCACAGGTGTCAGACCACCCCACCCCACCACCCTCAACCACACAGAGACCCCTCACTCCCATCCCCACACCTCACACCACCCATCCTACAACACACACATCCACCCTCGCATGCACGCTGTCCTCAGCTGGTTCCGGTCAGCCTCGCCTCCTGGTCACAGGAACTCCCATGACGTCGATCACAGCCAGGTGGTCTGTGGTCAGCGCTGCCCGGTGGTCAGCCCCGGGGGGTTTGTGATGAGGCTGACACCTGCATCTATATTCTCTGCGTGTGCGCAATATAATAGGCGACAACGGGGCACAGCAGGTCGGTCATACGTGCATTATTTAGTATCTAAAACCTCGAAACGAACAACTACCCAATGAGAAAACCGAACAAATACACACACATATATATTTTTCTATACATAATTTCTATATATAATATACATACAGTCCTGATGTGATCATATATGTTGCTAGGACATAACATGCCAACAACCAGCCAACTATATATATACAGTAAAACCTCTCTAAATCGACCGACCATGGGACCAACTTTAAGTGGTCCATTTAGGGAGATGGTCGGTTTAGGGAGTTAGAATATGGTTACAATGGTATTGTTGGGACCCAAATAAAGCGATCAATATAGACCTATTTCAATGTTTATAAACATTGTGTATGCGTGCACAGCTTGGCTGCAGAACGAGGGCACACTGCCATTGAGTTTGCCGCTACACACAGTGCAAAACGTTTATTTTATTCAAAATTAATAGAAATGCAGAACCCTAACCATATAAATTTAATATAATCTTTTCGTTGAATATGCTTTCTATATGTGTTCCAAGCCGGTTGCTTCTAGGTGGTGTAGTTTTAGAGATATTTCACTTTTTCTGTATGAAGATTGCTCATGACCATTGACAATGCAATGAGTTTGCCGATACGCGAGGTGCAAAACGTCTAATTTATTCAAAATTAATAGAAATGCAGAACCCTAACCTTATAAATTTAATATAATCTATTCGATGAATATGTTTTCTATATGTGTTCCAAGCGGGTTGCTTCTAGGTGGTGTGGATTTAGAGCTATTTCACTTTTTTTGTATGAAGATTGCTCACGGCCATTGACAATGCATTGAGTTTGCCAGTACGTGCAGTGCAAAACGTCTATTTTATTCAAAATTAATAGAAATGCAGAACCCTAACCTTATAAATTTAATATAATCTATTCATTGAATATGTTTTCTATATGTGTTAGAAACGGGTTGCTTCTAGGTGGTGTGGTTTTAGAGATATTTAACTTTTTCTGTATGAATATTGCTCATAGCCATTGAGTTTGGAGTGTGACAGTGTGTTGTCCTGCAGCCAAGCTTGACGCGCACTGACCTAAACACCTATCCTGACGTCACATGAAATAGGTCTATAGGGGAGTGGTCGATCTGTGGAGGTGGTCGGTTAGAGAAGTTTTACTGTATATGTTGCTAGGACATAAAATCCCAACAACCAGCCAACTATATATATACATATATATATATAGTTGGCTGGTTGTTGGAATTTTTTATATATAGTTGGCTGGTTGTTGGGAATTTATCCTAGCAACATCTATGATCACATCAGAACTGTATGCATATTAGGTATAGAAATTATGTATAGAAAAAACCCTCCAGTGCAACTGACAATGTGGGGCGTCCATTAGTGACAAAGAAGCCCGGTGGTGGTGCTACCAGTCACGTGGGTGTAATCAAGCAGGCATAGTACAGACTAATCATATATAATATAATAACAATAATTCCGTTCTGCGCGTTTATATTCCCATAATGTGCTATAGACCCCTTTCAATGTTTACAAACATTGTGTACGCGCACGCAGCTTAGCTGCAGAACGAAGGCACATTGCCATTGAGTTTGTCGATATGCGCAGTGCAAAACGTTAGTGTTATTCAAAATTAATAGAAATCCAGAACCTGAACCTTATAAATTAAAAATAATCTATTTGTTAAGCATGTTATCTGTTTGTGTGTGAAGCGGTTTGTTTCTAGGTGGTGTGGTTTTAGAAATATTTCAGTTTTTCTGTAAGAAGATTGCTCACGGCCAATGACAATGCATTGAGTTTGCCGATAACCGCAGTGCAAAACGTTAGTTTTATTCAAAATTAATAGAAATCCAGAACTAGAACCCTATAAATTTAATATAATCTGTTTGCTAAGAATGTTATCTGTTTGTGTGCCAAGCGGTTTGTTTCTAGGTGGTGTGGTTGTAGAGATATTTCACTTTTTCTGTAAGAAGATTGCTCTCGGCCATTGACAACACATTGAGTTTGTCGATATGCACAGTGCAAAACATTAGTTTTATTCAAAATTAGTAGAAATCAAGAACCCGGGCCATATAAATTTAAGATAACCTGTTTGTTAAGTATGTTATCTGTTTGTTTGCCAAGCGGTTTGTTTCTAGGTGGTGTGGTTTTAGATATATTTCACTTTTTCTGTATGAAGATTGCTCATAGCCATTGAGTTTGCAATGTGGCAGTGTGTCATCCTGCAGCCAAAAGGCGCGTGCGCACTGAACTGTAACTGCTTGCTCTCTCTCTCTCTCTTAATTATATATATATACAGTAAAATCTCTCTAAATCGACCGACCTTGGGACCGACTTTAAGTGGTCCATTTAAGGAGGTGGGAGGTGTAGGGAGTTTGAATGTGGTTAAAATTGTATTGGTGCAAAAACATCAAATTTTCAAAACTAAAAAACTTATCAAGATTTGATGCTACATATTCAACTTAGATACTGGTGCACTTAGTATTAGTAAGCATTTGTTACTGCATAGAATGTCGTAATAAGTCAATTTAATAGAGGCTGTTACTACTGAAGTCTATGGTGTCAGAGTTTTGCCGTGCTTCCCAAAATTAATTTGACATGTTTTGATGTCAAATATCTCCAAAGTTAGCCATTTAAATTAAAATTTACTTCCAACTGAAATAAAATAGAAAACAACGATCAGCATAATGTATTTATCTCAGAAAATGGCAGAAACTCTAAAGTATCAGACTATGCAAATTTAAGCTGCGGCAGTCAAATGTGCGAAGGCCTGGTGGCATTTTGGGCGATTGATTAGTCGGCCCGACGTAATCCATCTCCGAACCCGGACGGTGCTGCAGCAGGGTTTTACCAGGGATTGGCAAATCTGGACAAAAATCGACGCCACCAAGAATGCCATCATTACTTTATTATGAATGCAAAGAACCCACCTCCTCTCCTCTCCCCACCCACCTCCACCCCCACCCCTCTTTCATTTTCAGAAGGGTACGCTGCCACGATCATGCCATTGAATAAGTTTCACGGGGAAGAGGGGTTAAGAATGAAAACCACTGCTAGAGAACAAAACATAATTTTCTCAGCATAATTTTCTCAGAACATAATTTTCTCAGAACACAATTTTCTCAGAAAACAATTTTTCTCAGAACACTATTTTTCCCCCAACATAATTTTCTCTAACCTGCTAACTCCTTGGTCCCTGCTCACTATAATCGGCGCGCGCTCCTAATCGCTCCTCCTTTGATCATTAAAGCCTCTCTTTTATTGGTGTCCTATATGTTCACCGAATGAGTAGCTCCAGCGGGTTCAAGCTCGACTGGGCATAAATATTTTAGTGCAACACGGGGTGTGGAAACATGTTGTGTGTTGTTGTTTTTAAAAACATTGATTACACACAGAGGGCGTTGAAAGGGGAGACAAAATAATTTCACTCAAGCCCTGTTCCTAAAGATACCCCTCATGAAATGTGACGCTTGCTGTCGGAAGAGGATTTAGGAAGGGGATTTGCTGTCAGTCTTTGTTGAATTGTCCCGTCAGTAATGCACTTTTGCTTAATATGGGAGTTTATTGTAAAAATAATTAAATAAAACACCTCATATTTGAGGGTAAGCGGCAGTGACACGTCATTAACACATTCCGGCATTGACATTGCCCCCCCCCCCAACCCCCCTGGTGAGAGAATTGGTGGAGCGACTGTTGTACTTGTAGCAAATGTGTCGCATCCGCAAACATCCACACCTAAGCCCTGTTTACACGGGCGATTTAAAACGCCACATATAAAATGCCTTGCCTAGATCGGTTCACATTTGCCGTGTAGAGCTGAATCGATTCATATGAAATGGTTCATCTATACCACGTCGCGAGGTGGTTTATTTGAAGCGATTCAGCTGGTTCCCGGGCGGCGATAGTGTAAAATAGCAGTGCTCGCCAGCTACAAGCTCAGCTGTAACTATCGCTGGTGCCCGGCAGTGTTAGGGACCGATTAGGCCGAAATCTATTGAATGCGATCATATTTAACAGAATTACAGACTCAAATAATGAAATTTAATTAAATTAACCTTAAATTCCAAGCGATATTAATGTAGCAGCTACATCCGCGTCGAATCGACGTGTGTAAACTAAACAAATAGCAGTGCTTGCCGGCTACAGGCGCAACACTAAGGCTGCTGGTTCCCGGTTGCCGACACACTTTCAAACTCGCTTGTGTAAACGTGCCACTACATCGCTTCATATGAATCGATTTGCCTAAATCACTTCACAATTTCCCGTGTAAACACGGCTCGAGACAGACCCAGACCCAGACATGCCCGTTCACGAGGCGCGTGTGTGGTTAGGCGTGAGGGTGTGGGTGTGGGTGTGGGAGGGTGTGGGTGTGGGTGTCAGTGTGGGTTTCGGTGTGGGTGTGTGGGTGTGTGGGTGTGTGGGTGTGTGAGTGTGTGAGTGTGTGGGTTTGGGTGTGGGTGGGTGGGTTTGGGTGTGGGTGTGCATTGGTTGTCGGAGTTTTACGTCCTGGCAACATCTAAGGTCGGGTAGCGACTTGTGATAGTGCACACTCATGGCAACTTAATAAATAGTGCTACCCAATTGGGAGACCAGGCCAGCAGCACCATGACCTGATATCCTGTTCAGTCGCATTATCCTGACACTGAGCCAACCAGTCCTTGTCCTATTCTAATAATGCTGAGTGCTTGGCTAGTAAGCGACAAGTATCAATTTATAAGTCATTGCTTTGATCGACCAGTGTTCGAACCCGTGGGTTCTAATCCTACGATATACCAAAACGGGAGACGGATTTTCAACTCATTTGGCCACCCCGTCTGGTTGGGTGCCAATATGTGACTAGCAAGTACTGTCTAGTTCGGTTTATCAGATCGATAATTTATCTAGTCGGACTCAACGACGCAAACTTTCATCATTACCAGTTTGCAAACTGAAGCCAGCAGACATTTATTCTTTAAAGCTGCACTGTCCAATAAAAGCAGCACATTTTCGGAACCAAAATCACCCTTACACACTACAAACTTAAAATACTGGTGCATCCATTAACCATGTATTGCAGTTTGGTGTTCCTCTCCTATCATGTAATAGCCCTGTGACACTACGACGTATCTCGCCGGCGTGCCGCCAACGCGCAAAATCACTTTTAATCGTCGAGAAACGTCAAACTTTTCGGCATCAGTGCAACGTATTGGTAGGGTGCAGCCAACGTTGTGGTAACATATATCGATGCATGCGGAAAAAAACCAAAAAGGTTTTGGCGCGCTGTCCTGATATGACCTTAGATGTAGCTAGGACATAAAACAACAAAGCAACATTTTGGCACAACGTGTGGGCATGACCCTAATGTGCGCACGATGTGTGTTTGGTGTTCGCATTACGTTATTCCAGCAATGTTGAGGTGCTTCTGACATCACGCGGGTGCCAACATATTGGCACCCGTGTGTTGTCATGCATTGTCGCACGTCGAAAGTTTTGTGCAAGCACAAAACTTTGCCGATACCCTGACACACATCGCTGACTGTCGCCGTCCATCAATGCTTCCAGATGTCTCCCGACGTTTCACCAAAAAGTGACACACGTCGATGAGTGTTGGCGAGAAACGTTGTAATGTGACAGCACCATTAAATTTGTTTAAACGCCATCTAAGCAAAGTATATGCCTGCATTTCCGTCTGCATGCCAACATTAATTTTGTTTGTTTTCACTTGAAATATATCCAAAGGTAACCCTTCAAACTAAAGTAAAGCAGATTGTAATGGCCAACTTGATATACTTGCTACATTACATAGTGTTTGTTTATAAGAGGCAGTGGGAAGACAACCATTAATGGTTACAATGTGGTTAATGGTTACAATTTCTATAATTGTCAACAGCTTAATTTATGTTTGTGAATAGAAATTGTAAATAAACCATGTCTATGTATATGCACATGTATATATCTATACATATGCATATGTATATGTCTATGAATATGTACGTCTATGCATATGCATATGCTTATGTATATGTCTGTCTATATATCTCTCTATATAAATGTATATTTATATGTCTATGTATATGTCTATGTATATGTCTGTATATGTCTATGTATATATGTCTATGTATATGGCTATGTATATGTATATGGCTATGTATATGTATCTGGTTATGCTTATGTATATGTCTATGTATATAATATAATAGTAGATAATAATAATATTTGTATAAATGCTTTATACTCCACATATGTATATGTATATGTGTATATCTATGTATATGTATACGGTTATGTATATATCTAAGTATATGTCTATGTATATGTTTATCTCTATGTCTATGTTTATGTCTATGTCTATGTATATGTCTATACATATGTCTATGTATATGGCTATGTATATGTCTACGTCTATGTATATGGCTATGTTTATGTCTACGTCTATATCTACTTAGCTAAAATAAATATGGCAGAAATTCAAATTCCAAGCCAGTACTGGTGGAGACTAAAATGTCCACAGGCAAAAAGATGTGGCCTAACCGCATCCTGCCCCGAATCTTGTTAGGACGCACCCCGGTGCCCGGTGGCAGTGAGTCGAGGTGTGAGTTCAAGGCGCATTTACCACAGGCTCACTCAGAATGCGCTTTAAAGTGTGAACAATTTGTAGCAGGCCACAGTCTGGGTGCTGCCCCGGGGGTGGGGGGAGTGGCCGTGTGTGGTTCGCGAATTACACCACAGGGGGCAGCAGGGTGGCCGCACTCTTTTGTGTCACGCAGAATGAAGTCTTTCCCGCCCCGCAGGGCAGGTGATAGGTGTTGGGGATTGGGGTAGGGGGTGGGGGTGCGGTGCGGTCGGGGGAGGAGCGAGGGGGGTTGTGTCCGGTAAGTGCACCTTGATGCGTCCAGTATCATATATATATATATATATATATATATATGTATATATATATATATATATATATATATATATATATATATATATATGAAGCCTACGACCAGACGGGATGGCCGAATGAGTTAGAGCATCCGTCTCCCGTGCTGGTAGATCGTGGGCTCGTGGGTTCGAGTCCTGGTCGAGTCAAACCAATGACATTAAAATTGATACTTGTCGCTTCCTATCCAGGCGCTCAGCATTATTAGGATAGGGCAAGGACTGGTGTGCTCAGTGTCAGGATAATGTGACTGAGTGGGATACCAGGTCATGGTGCTGGCAGCCTGGTTTCCCAGTGGGACAGCACTATAAAGTCGCCATGAGTGCGCACTGTCACAAGTCGGGACCCGTCCTGATATGACCTTAGATGTTGCTAGGACGTAAAACAACAACAAACAAACAACAACTATGAAGCCTATGGTGTTAGAGTTCAAAACTAATTTGACATATTTACACATCAAATATCTCAAAAGTTGGCCATTTAAGATAACAACTATTTCAAACAAATGTCAGGTAGATTATATCAATCAATTTGATATATTTATCTAGGAAAATTGCAAGAAACTCAAAATCATCGGATTATGCAACTTTAAAGGCTAAATAGTGTTGAGACCCACACTTCATTACAATCCATCCCCTTTTGCAACTACTTCCGGTTCTAGCTCAGGTCGCACATTCAATTTCAACTAATATAAATACAGTAAAAGCTCTCTAAATTGACCAACCATGGGACCCGCGCTAAGTGGTCCATTTAGGGAGGTTGTTGGTTTAGTAATAGTATTGTTGGGGCACAAATAAAGCGATCGATATAGGGGAGTGGTCGATCTATGGAGAGGTCGGTATAGAGAGGTTTTACTGTATATTATATATAGATGTTTATATATATGTATATAGACTTTTTCCGACGGCGAATGAATGTTGCATAGTGTTCACAAACAGGTGGCCCCGCGGTGGTAGAGTAGAGAACTACAGTGTAAGGCCAAGTATAAGGGAATTATCGCATAGACTAGCTGCTTGTTTATTTTCACTTCTGCATATATACATTATGTATGGGTTAGCCATGGCACTCACTGCACTCGACCGACAGAAGGTGGTGGAGACTTAACACTGGAAATAACTGGAAATAACTGATTCAGACAAGGATGACGATAGGTGACCTCAGGGGAACAGACGGGTTGTCGCACGCACCGCGTCGCCCCACCCTACACCGCCCCACACCGCCAGTCTTTCCCAGCCTCGCCCCGCCTCGCACCGCACCGCACCGCCCCGCCCCGCCCCGCACCGCACCGCACCGCACCGCACCGCACCGCACCGCACCGCACCGCACCGCACCGCACAGCAACGCCCAGCCCCACCCCGCCCCCCGCCCCCCCGCCCCGCCCCGCACCGCCCCGCACCGCACCGCACCGCACCGCACCGCACCGCACCGCACCGCACCGCACCGCACCGCACCCCACCGCACCGCCCAGCGTGGCGGTACACTGCGTCAACCGGTGCATCGCTAAGGTTCCGGCACCTCCACCGTGACCGGGCGCCCGGTGTCGGTGCCCCGGGGCGGGTTTAGGTATCCAGGCTGGTTTCCCGCCGGAGTCTCGTCCCGCGAAGTATCGCTATGTGAATATAGAGATACCCCCCCCCCCCCCCA
This sequence comes from Branchipolynoe longqiensis, assembly GCA_030323885.1. Classification (NCBI taxonomy): domain Eukaryota; kingdom Metazoa; phylum Annelida; class Polychaeta; order Phyllodocida; family Polynoidae; genus Branchipolynoe; species Branchipolynoe longqiensis. The sequence goes on along the minus strand of CM059187.1, from coordinate 117,008,449 downwards.
ACTCCCATCTGTCCCGCCCCGTCACTGTCCCCCCCCCCCCCCCCCCAACCACACACGAGCGTAAACGCGCGCTCACACACACCAGTGCACCCCCTTCTTCACATGCCAGCCAACATAAATCAGTCGCAGCCTACCTGTCGTGTTCTACAGCCATAACCCTCCCATCCCCAACGGGCCTTGAGAACTAAAAACTAACCACCGTCACCCGCAACTGCCACCTCCACAACCACCACCACCTCCACCACCGGGCGCGGTGGCCGAAACAGTAGAGCGCGGGCCTTGCGTGTGGGAGATCGGGAGTTCGGTTCCCGGTCGAGTCAATCCAATGACTTATAACATTGATACTTGTCGCTTCCTAGCCTGGCGCTCAGCAATAATAGGATAGGGCAAACACTGGTTAGCTCAGTGTCAGGATAATGTGACTGAGTGGGATATTGGTCATGGTGCTGGTGGCCTGATTCCCCAGTGGGGGGAAACACTATAAAGTCACCATTAGTGTTCACTGTCACAAGTCGGTACCTGTCCTGATATGACCTTAGATGTTGCCAGGATGTAAAACACCACCACCACCACCCCCTCCACTACCTCCACCTCCACCAGATCCACGCCCACCTCCACCACCGCCTCTTCCATCCTATCAATCAAGGCCTTTTATTGGCACCCATTTCCACTGGCAAATCATTCAATTGCACACACCGGTGGGTGTCCTTTTATGTTTGTGGAACGACGACGTTCTTATACCCGGTTTGCATGTGTTTGTGCGAGCAGATGGCAGTTGCTGGGAGTGGCTGGGGGTGGGGGGTCATCTGGTGTTCACCCCCATCTCTCTTACCCCCCTACTCCCACACTAACCCACCCCCTACTCCTGCCCCACCCGACGGATGCAATGTCATTGGCTCATTCTCCGGGGAGGATTCGAATTAGTCACCTGTATTAGCATGGAGTGTGCGCGGGGATTTGTGTTTGTTTGTGTGTGTTTTGTATGCGTTTTGTGTGTGTTTTGTGTTTGTTTTGTTATGCGTTATGTGTGTTGTGTGTGTGTTGTGTGTGTGTTGTGTGTGTTGTGTGTGTTGTGTGTGTTGTGTGTGTTGTGTGTGTTGTGTGTGTTGTGTGTGTTGTGTGTGTTGTGTGTGATGTGTGTGTTGTGTGTGTTGTGTGTTGTGTGTGTTGTGTGCTGTGTGTGTTTTGTGTGTGTGGTTGTTGTTTGTTATTATTTGGTTTTATATCCTGGCAACATCTAAGGTCATATCAGGATGGATACCGACTTGTGAGTGTGCACTGATGGCGATTTTATAGTGCTGTCCCACTGGGAGATCAAGTCACTGGCACCATGATCCGATTTTCCATTCACAGTCATATTATCCTGATACCGAGAGCTCCGGTCCTTTCCCTATCCTATAAATGCAGAGGGCCAGGCTAGTAGCGACAAGTATCAATTTTATAAGTCATTGTTATGACTTGGCTGGCATTTGCATTCCTGACCTTCCGCACGGGCAGCCTGCGCTCTACCGATTGTCACAGCGTCCTGTGTGTGTTTGTGTGTGGGTTTGGCAGAGTACTTCTTACTCTGGTGTTTTAAAGCAGACAAATGTCTGCTCTCCCCAGCACGCGTCCCACTTAGCAACCCCACAGCATTGCATGTTACAGGATGTGGCCAGAAGGGATGAATGACATTGCGAAGTGAAACCATACATGTCGACCTCTGCTATAGGTCTGAATTATGCCAATTTGTTGCGATCAAAGTCAATAAGGCTCTGATGAGTCAGTCTGCGTTTATTTGGCTGTTATAATGGTGTGCAGGTGAAGACGCGACCAGAATACTCGACGGCCAAATGAATGTATCACACTGCATTTCATGACAGGACGTTGGTTGGGTGGTTGATTGGTTGTTGGAATTTTACATCCTGGCAACATCTACGGTTATATCAGGCTGGGTACCAACTTGTGACAGTGTGAACTCATGGCGACTTTATAGTGCTGCTCCACTGGGAAATCAGGCCGCCGGCACCATGACCCAATTTTCCACTGAGTCACATTATCCTGATACTGAGCAAATAGTCCTTGCCCTGTCCTAATAATACTGAGCTCCAGGCTAGATAGCGTCAAGTATGAATTTTATAAGTCATTGATTTGATTCGGCTGGGATTTGCACTCTCAACCTTCTGCACTGGAAGCCCGCATCCTGTGTGTGTTTGTGTGTTTGGCAGAGTACTTCTTATACTGGTATTTTAAAGCAGACAGATGTCCGCTCTCCCCAGCATGCGTCCCACTTAAGAACCCCACAGCATTGCATGCTACGGGTTGTGGCCAAAAGGCATGAATGACATTGCGAAGTGAAACCTTACATGTAGACCTCTGCTATAGGTTTGAATTATGCCAATTTGTTCCAATCAAAGTCAATAAGGCTCTGATTAGTCAGTCTGTGTTTGTTTGGCTGTTAATATGGCCTGCAGGTGAAGATGCGACTAGAAGACCTGGGGCCATATGCAGGAGTCAGTGTTAGCGAGCCAAAACGCATTTACACGGGATTTCTGGTTTAGCGCCGAAAAGTCGGTATGCAGGAGGCGGTGTTACGCTAACACCGCGCGTTTAAGTTCTGCGACACTAACCCCGTTTCATAGGACGTTTAAGGGCGGTGTTAGCGTAAGGGTGTGCCCAAATCTATTCAATGCTGTCATATTTAACAGAATTAGATACGCAATAAGTGACATTTGATGAAATTAACCCTAAATTCGAAGCAATATTAACGCTGCCGCCGTAATGGCGGCGATATTAATAGTTATATTTTCGAATCGACGAACGTAAAGTAAACAAATCGCCGCAGCCGCCGTTTTCCATAGCAGGTATAGCGAGTGCATTAGGCCCAAATCTATTCAATGCTGTCATATTTAAAAGAATTAGATACGCAATAAGTGAAATTTGATGAAATTAACCCTAAATTTGAAGCAATATTAACGCTGCCGCCGTAAAGGCGGCGATATTAATAGTTATATTTTCGAATCGACGAATGTACAGTCAAGAAACCACCGCCGCCGCCAGTATGGAAAGCGACGTCGATGCGGCGGCGGCGATTTGTTTACTTTACGTTCGTCGATTCGAAAATATAATTATTAATAATAATATCGCCGCCAATGCGGCGGTAGCCTTAATAACACTTCGAATCGACGAATATGATAGCATTTAATATATTTAAGCCTAATATATGGTTACAGACGCAGAAGGATTTCCCAAATCTATAAATAAATTCACGTTTAGCTATAATGAAAGTGTTACGCGCTCCTGCATACGACTTGACACAGTTCCCGACGTCGGTGATAGCTAAACGGTAATAGGCGCTAACACCAAACCCCGCTAACGCTGACTCCTGCATATGGCCCCAGATTGCCAAATGAGTGTAGAACACTGCATTTCCCGACAGAATGTTGGTTGGTTGGTTGTTGGAATTTTATGTCCTGGCAACATCTAAGGTTATATCAGAGTAGGTACCGACTTCTGACAGTGTGCACTCATGGCGACTTCCATTGGGAAATCAGGCCGCCGGCACAATGACCCAATTTACCACTCAGTCACATTATCCTGATACTGAGCAAACCAGTCCTTGCTCTTTCCTGGTAATGCCGAGTGCTAAGCAAGGAAGTGACCAGTATCAATTTTGTAAGTCATTGGTTTGACTCGATTGGGAATCGAACTCCCGATCTTCCACATGGGAGGCCTGCGCTCTACCGATTCGGCCACGCATCTGGTCCCTACAGGATGTTGTGGGTTCGAGTTCTGGTTGAGTTAAACGAAACACGCACAGGATTTATATTTACCTGATATTTGACATTACTAGGATACAGCAAGGAGTGGTGGAGAGGAAGACCAATTGTCTGCAACTGAAATTTCCTAGGTTTAATTAACGAATGCATTCAGACAAACAAAGGGGCTATATAGTTGCTGATTTCGCGCACTTTCCCTGATGATGACAATAGAGACTGTTAATGCCAGTTGTTCCCAATCTAACAAGCTTTATAGATTTTTCACATAGACCACTACATTTTGAGTGTACATTTGATTAAATCCTGTAGATTAATAGACTTGTTGAAAGGAAAGAATGCAACAGCCCCATTTTCATTTGGTCTCTTCCAGTTCAACAACTCTATGTCAATGTTTCTGTTGGTTTACATTGTAGCAACATATAAGGTCATATCAGGATGGATACTGACTTGTGACAGTGCACTTATGGTGACTTTATAGTTCTGCCCCACTGCAAAATTAGGCCGTTGGCAATATGACCCGATTATCCCACTCAGTCATATTATCCTGACACTGAGCTAACCAGTCCTTGTACTATCCTATTAATGTTGCGCGCCAGGCTAGGAAGTGACAAATATCAATTTTATAAGTCATTGGTTTGACTCGACTGGGAACTGAACTAGTAATGTACCTGTGAGGCATGCGCTCAACCAATTCGACCTGATGCCAATGTAGATAAACAATGCTGTTTGAAAGCTGTGCCATCACATGTTGCACACAGCAGTTTTTGCTTAGATTTAAACATATCGCTCAACCTACTGGAGGCGAATATTTTATCTAGTAATGTACCCGAACCATCCTTCTTGAGCAAAAGCAGGCCAACATTCCGTCCACCATTGATAGATACACTACTAAGAGAAATGTGGCTTTGGGGTAGCACCTTAAAGCTGCATAGACCGATGAGGCCACACATTTTCAAAACCAAAGTAATTATCTAGATTTTCTTCTACATATTTAACTTATATTTTGATGCAGTTATTCAGCATTTGTTGTCACATAGAAGGGAATACTGTATCAATTTAAAAGAACCTGTTTCTGCAGAAGACTATGGTGCCAGAGTTTTGGCATGCATGCGAAAACTAATTTGACATGTTTACACTCAAAATATCTCAAAAGTTAGAAATTTCAAACAGAAGTTACTTTATACTAAAATAAGAAAGATTGTAACATTCAATTTAATATATTGATCTCAGAAAAGGATTTGAGGAATTCAGAACTATCGGACTATGCAACTTTAAGCTTCACCTGTTCACATGGTCTGTGAGAAGTATACTCATGTTGCACCGCGTCTTTATGGACAAATCGTATTAGTATCCTCTGAATCTTATCGGATCTGAATGAAGGACATATCACTAAAGCAATGAAGGGTAATTTATTTACATAAATGTCGCTTCTGATCAATCTAACCCAAACTAACTGTGTTCAGTATCTACCGAAGCAAGCTGGAAATGTATATATATATATATTATATATATATATATATATATATATATGTATATATGTATATATGTGTGTATGGGTCATTCGCAGAAACTGTGTTCCCCTTTTTTGTTTCCACGTTAGATTGTTAATGATTTTGTCTATTTGGGTGTGGGGGGGGGGGGGTAAGTCAATTAGTAAAGGAGGTGGAGAAGAAGAAACAACCATAGCAATAACAACAACACGAAGGAAAAGCAGGAGAAGCAGAAGGCGAAGCAGAAGAAGAACGATAAGGAGAACGAGGAGAACGAGGAGAAAGAGAAAGAGAATGAGGAGAATGAGAAGGTGAGAGAAGCGGGAGGAGAAGGAGGAGGAGGAGAAAAAGAGCAGCATGAGGAGGAGGGGGAGTAGGAGGGGAATGAGTAAATAAGTAGGACAAAGTTATGGAGGGGGCGGAGGCGGAGGAAGAGGCGAAGATGATCAGGAGCAGGGGGCGTGGCAATGGGTTCGCAAGGTGCATCTTTTTGGCAGGTGAGGGAGGGCTAGGCCACGAGAACACGACGCGATTCTGGCTGTGAGGGAGCGAGGAGTGGGGCGCGGGGGTGGAGGTGGTGGATGGAGAATGCCTGGTGTTGGTTCTTATAAGAACTCACCTCAGTGTAAGATCTAGGACAACTAGAAACGCCCCGCCGAGTCCAATCGGGCTCACACCAACCAACACCGGGTTTCTCGAGGCTGCCATGTATCGATTTGGAGCTAGGTGGATGGATGGGGCCGGGTTTGGGGCGGGGGTGGGACTGGGTGCGGGTTGATATTATGAGCAGCCACGGGAGCTAACTAACCAACTGCGCCAACAGGAAGTGGGCGGACGCAGCGCGGTGAAAAGAGTTCTTATACTTTATAGGTAAGCACTTCGTGGGTGCGCAGTTAAGTATTCAGGTCGCCATGATTAAACCATTCGGTGAAATCGTGAAAGACCACTCTGCAATTCAACCCGCTATATATTTATACACTGCATGCAGCCTGCACCGCGCATGTTCCAGCCAGCTTCCAGCGTTGAAGGATTTGGAATTGATCAAATCCCGGGTCACGGAGCCTCGGACGGCTTATGACGGCCTTAATGCCGCCCGGCGCCGTGAGAATCCGCATTTGTCATTTTGTTGTCGCCACCAATAAGAGACGGCTTATCCCGCACCCCCCTCCACTCATGTGGCTGTCACACTACGACGACAAGCGGCGACGACAGCCCAGCGACTTGGATTTTGTGAAAACCTGACGACATATGCAAATTCGGGCCAAGTTGGACGACAAGCGGACGACAGCGCGGCGACAGCGCGGCGACAGCGTAGCGACAGCGTAGCGACAGCCGAACGACACACACACAGAGACACACACACAGAGATACACACACAGAGACACACACACACAGACACACACACAGACACACAGCACCACCCCACACACATACCCCACCGACTCCTCCCTTCCCTTCCTTACTCCACATACACACATACCCCACCGACTCCTCCCTCCCCTTCCTTACTCCACATACACACATACCCCACCGACTCCTCCCTCCCCTTCCTTACTCCACACACACACTCCCCACAACCTGCTCTCCCCCTTCGTCTCTCCACACACACACTCCCCACAACCTACTCTTCCCCTTCGTCTCTCCACACACACACTCCCCACAACCTGCTCTTCCCCTTCGTCTCTCCACACACACACTCCCCACAACCTGATCTTCCCCTTCATCTCTCCACACACACACTCCCCACAACCTGCTCTTCCCCTTCGTCTCTCCACACACACACTCCCCACAACCTGCTCTTCCCCTTCATCTCTCCACACACACACTCCCCACAACCTGCTCTTCCCCTTCATCTCTCCACACACACACTCCCCACAATCTGCTCTTCCCCTTCGCCTCTCCACACACACACTCCCCACAATCTGCTCTTCCCCTTCGTCTCTCCACACACACACTCCCCACAACCTGCTCTTCCCCTTTGTCTCTCCACACACACACTCCCCACAACCTGTTATTCCCTTCATCTCTCCACACACACACTCCCCACAACCTGTTCTTCCCCTTCGTCTCTCCACACACACTCCCCACAACCTGTTCTTCCCCTTCGTCTCTCCACACACACACTCCCCACAACCTGCTCTTCCCCTTCGTCTCTCCACACACACTCCCCACAACCTGCTCTTCCCCTTCATCTCTCCACACACACACTCCCCACAATCTGCTCTTCCCCTTCGCCTCTCCACACACACACACCCCACAATCTGCTCTTCCCCTTCGTCTCTCCACACAAACCCTCCCCACAACCTCCTCTTCCCCTTCGTCTCTCCACACACACACTCCTCACAACCTGTTCTTCCCCTTCGTCTCTCCACACACACACACTCCCCACAACCTGCTCTTCCCTTCGTCTCTCCACACACACACTCCCCACAACCTGTTCTTCCCCTTCGTCTCTCCACACACACTCCCCACAACCTGTTCTTTCCCTTCATCTCTCCACACACACACTCCCCACAACCTGCTCTTCCCCTTCGTCTCTCCACACACACTCCCCACAACCTGCTCTTCCCCTTCGTCTCTCCGCACACACTCCCCACAACCTGCTCTTCCCCTTCGTCTCTCAACACACACACTCCCCACAACCTTCCTCTTTGTCTCTCCATCCACACACTCCCCACAACCTGCTCTTCCCATTCGTCTCTCCGCACACACACTCCCCACAACCTGCTCTTCCCCTTCGTCTCTCCACACACACACTCCCCACAACCTGCTCTTCCCCTTTTTCTCTCCACACACACTCCCCACAACCTGCTCTTCCCCTTCGTCTCTCCACACACACTCACCACAACCTGCTCTTCCCCTTCATCTTTCCACACACACACTCCCCACAATCTGCTCTTCCCCTTCGCCTCTCCACACACACACCCCACAATCTGCTCTTCCCCTTCGTCTCTCCACACACACACTCCCCACAACCTGCTCTTCCCCTTCGTCTCTCCAAACACACACTCCTTACAACCTGTTCTTCCCCTTCGTCTCTCCACACACACACTCCCCACAACCTGCTCTTCCCTTCGTCTCTCCACACACACTCCCCACAACCTGTTCTTCCCCTTCGTCTCTCCACACACACTCCCCACAACCTGTTCGTCCCCCTTCGTCTCTCCACACACACACTCCCCACAACCTGCTCTTCCCCTTCGTCTCTCCACACACACTCCCCACAACCTGCTCTTCCCATTCGTCTCTCTGCACACACTCCCCACAACCTGCTCTTCCCCTTCGTCTCTCAACACACACACTCCCGACAACCTTCCTCTTCGTCTCTCCATCCACTCACTCCCCACAACCTGCTCTTCCCCTTCGTCTCTCCGCACACACACTCCCTACAACCTGCTCTTCCCCTTCGTCTCTCCGCACACACACTCCCCACAACCTGCTCTTCCCTTCGTCTCTCCACACACACTCCCCACAACCTGCTCTTTCCTTCGTCTCTCCACACACACTCCCCACAACCTGCTCTTCCCTTCGTCTCTCCACACACACACTCCCCACAACCTGCTCTTCCCTTCGTCCCTCCACAGACACACACTCCCATTAACCTGCACTTCCCCCTTCCTTTCACCACATACACACCATGCACACACCACCACCTCTTCCCTCACCTTCCTCTTTCTCTACACACACACTCCCCACAACCTTCTCTTCCTTCTTTCTCTCTCCACTCACACACCACCACCTCCTCCCCTTCCTTTCTCCACACACAGACACACACACAAGTCCTGCCTGGTGCCAACGCCGAAAACACGCTACCTATTCAACTTCAAATTCAAGTCGGTTCGTCACCAATGATCTAACTAGGGCCTCTGTTTGATGACGACAGGGGGTGGCGAGGGTTTGGAGGGGGTATGGGGGGTAGGAGGATGGCGGGGGTATGGGGGGGGACTTTGGGTTGAACGGGTAGGTCGAGGGTGAAGGACGGGGCCGACACACGGGTGAGTGCGGGTTGGATGGACAGGATCGACCGGGAAGTAGGATCGTTGAGGAGTGAATGAGTAGGTGGGTAGGTTGGTGAGGGTTGAGTTATTGGAGCAGGGAATTGGTGAGTGAGTAAGAGTTTGTTTGCTGGGGTTTCACGTCCTAGCAATATTAGATAGTAACAGTGCGCGTTCATGGCGATTTTAATGTGCAGCCCTCTGGGAGCCCAGGCCGCCGGCACCATGATCCGATTTCCCACTCAGTCAGATACTGAGCTAACCAACCAATCCCTTCCCTATCCTAATATTGCCGAGCACCAGGTTTGGTAGTAGCAATGTTGTAAGTCATTGGTTTGACTCGACAGGGAATCGAACGCCCGGACTTAGAGCAACGCCCGAACTTTCAGAAAGTCTCCCCTCTACCGATTCGGCCACCGCGTCCGATGGGGGAGGGAGTGAGTGAGTGAATTAGTGAGTGAGTCAATTAGTGAGTGAATGGGTTAGTGAGTGAGTGAGTGAGCGAGTGAGTGAATAGGTGAGTGAGGCAATGAGTGAGTGAATGAGTGAGTGAGCGTGTCAGTGAGTGAGTGAATGAGTGAGTGAGCGTGTGAGTGAATAGGTGAGTGAGGCAATGAGTGAGTGAATGAGTGAGTGAGCGTGTCAATGAGTGAGTGAATGAGTGAGTGAGCGTGTGAGTGAATAGGTGAGTGAGTGAGTGAATGAGTGAGTGAGCGAGTGAGTGAATAGGTGAGTGAGTCAATGAGTGAGTCAATGAGTGAGTGAGCGTGTGAGTGAGTGAGTGCGTGCGCGAGTGAGTGCATGAGTGAGTGAGTGCGCGAGTGAGTGAGTGAGTGAGTGCGCGAGTGAGTGAGTGCGTGAGTGCGCGAGTGAGTGAGTGAGTGAGTGAGTGAGTGCGTGCGCGAGTGAGTGAGTGAGTGAGTGAGTGGGGTTGTATGTCCTGCCAACTGATGCCATACCCGGATGTGACTGCACTCATGGTGACTTTATGGCCAGTCCCACCGGCCCAGTGGGAGCCCGGATAGCCTGAACACAAAATGCACACTTTCCCTGCCAGCCAGTCCCTCACATAGCCTACTATAACTCGAGAGTTAGGCAAGGTTGAGACCAGTATCTGTTGTGTAAGCCATTGGGAATCGAACTCTCCACCTTCCACACAGGAAGCCTGCGCTCAAATGACGATGGTGGTGATGACCATGGTGCAGGGGATGACCGCGGGCTGATGTGAGCTTGGTGATGGGCGATGAGGAGTGTGATGAGCGGTATAAGCCTATTCTGAGTATTCAGAGTGGTAGACAATATAAGGTGAGGAAATATAACTACAACGTCGGTAGACCGGGCACGGTGGCCTAATCGGTAGAGCGCGTTCCTCGCGTGCAGAATGTCGGGAGTTCGGTTCTCAGATGAGTCAAACAATAACTTTAAAATTGATACTTGTCACTTCCTAGCCTGGCACTTGGCATTAATAGGATAGGGCAAGGACTGGTTAGCTCAGTGTCGGGATAATGTGACTGAGTGGGATACTGAGTCATGGTGCCGACGGCCTGATTTCCCAGTGTGGCAGCACTATTAAGTTGCTATGAGTGTGCACTGTCACAAGTCAGTACCCATTCTGATATGACCATAGATGTTGCCAGGACATAAAACTCCAACAACCAAGGAACCAACCGGGCTGATGAGGAGTGTGATGAGCAGTGTAGGCCTATTCAGAGTTGCGGACGACCCAGGGTGAGGAAATAGATCTACACCGTCGGTAACCGGGAGTAGCGTGAGGAGATTCGGACGAGGGAGGTATGGGCGGGGCCGCTACCCCCAGGGGGGCACTCCGGGTTTTAATGTTTTATTTCAAGATCACAAACCGCAGATTAGAAACATGATTTTTATTTTTATTTGTTTTAATCCTCCATACTGAATAATGGACGCCATGGGATGCGTGGTGGAAGCGGTTTGTAATCTGTTCTGTTTCATGCACAAAATTATGAAATTATACTTTGATGGTATTATATGAATTGTGCAGCACAGACTATGGAATCATGAAGATACTTAACACCATTTTACCACCGGACACACCTAGCATCTCGGCTTGATAATCAAACTAGGCGAGGCAACATGGCAGACAAGTCTAACTTGACATTTTTCCATGATACCTAAGTCCCCTATTAAAACTAATTAATCGTTATGTTAAATATATATTATTAATAGTATTACACCACCCTAAAATAATATTTGTTATTTGCTAGTAATGCCAATTTTTGGTTGAATATTTTGAATTGAATATTTTAATTTAAAGAAGGCATTAACTATATTTTCCTCAATTGATGTTATTGTTTCCTCTCCTAACTATCCTTAATTGCTTTAAACTAAATTAAAGTAGCATGGCTTAAATGGTATGGGTACCATTAGGAGAGACTGGTTGAATACTTCAGTACAGCTCCCAGTTCGGCCTCGTTCAGCATTGGTGGTGTAATAAATGAATAAACACAATAATGATTTGCAACTGAAAGCCTCTTATTAAAGCAATACAGAAAGGGGAAGAAGACACAAAAGCAGTGGCCTGCCATCTGGGTTATATTTTCTGCAGAAGCAGTTCAAGTTGCATAGTCCGATGTTTTTGAGTTTCTGTCAGTTTTTTTTTTAAATAAAAGATAAAAATATTAGGTTAATCGTCATTATTTCCATTACGCAGTGACGGGCGTGGTGTTCTCTGTGGCGGAGTTGTTAGAGTGTCTGACTTTTTTTTGGGTCAGTGGTTCGATTCCCCATGCCCCCACCTGCCAATTTGGATTTCCGCCACTGTGCATAACTTACAGCGTCATCAAAGGCCGGTTGCTCTCATTCCATGTCTATGTGGTGTGGGAGGTTAAAAATCCCTTGGGTTGGTAAAAGTGTAGGCTCAGGCTTTCTATTGACAAACTGTCTAATGGTGAAAACAAGTCTATTCAGACTTATCCATGATAGTCAGTATAAATCTTCAAGAACAGGGCCCGTATGCAGGAGTCAGTGGTAGCGGGGTTTGGTGTCACAGCCTGTTACCGTTTAGCTAACACCGACGTCAGGAACTGTGTCAAGTGGTATGCAGGAGCGCGTAACACTTACATTATAGCTAAACAAATCGCTAATACATTGCCGCCAATGCGTAGCCGTCGGCCAGTATGGATGTCGATGTTGACACGGTGGTTGCGACGGCGGCGATTTGTTTACTTTACGTTCATCAATTCAAAAATATAACTATTAATATCGCCGCCAATGCGGTGGTAGCCTTAATAACGCTTCGAATTTAGGGTTAAATTGATAAAATTTCACTTATTGCGTATGTAATTCTGTTAAATATGACAGCATTGAATAGATTTGGGCCTAATAAACTCGGTAAACCTAATATTTTTTAGGGGTAAGGTAACACCGGTTAAGCCTTTGGTGTTAGGCCTAACACTGACTCGTGCATACCATTTTTCGCCGCTAAACCGGAATTCCTGCCAAACACCGTCTTCCCTCGCTAACACTGCATACGGCCCCAGAACGTTAGTTTCAAGTAACCTTGATTTGAAATGGCTAACTTGGGGGATATTTGAAGTGAAAAAAAGCCAAATTAATGTTGATGTGTTCATCAAAACTTTGACCCTATAGGCTTCAGAAGCAACAGGTTCAAATACAGACTCAGTATTCCACTCTATGCATTAACAAATGCTTAATAATTACACCAATATCTAACTTCTACGTAGTTGGTAGAATCAAATCTAGATAAATATTTTGGTTTCGAAAATGGGTTGTTTTCATTCGATTTTTCAGCTTTAAAAAGTGTTTTAAAAAGATGTAATACATTTTGTTATGGCCATTGACAAGTTTACACAACCACCTATAGAATTGGACGAGCGTCTGAAATCATGGTTATTCATTAGGGGTTTTTGTCTTAATTTAGAAGAGACAATAAGTGCGCGTTTTTTGGTATGTTTTAACTTTTATTGTCATTGCTATGTTGTGTTGTAATTTAAATATACACTGACACAATCTGCTCCAAATGGCCGAATGAGTTAAAGCGTCCGTCTCCCGTGCTGGTAGATCGTGGGTTCGAACCCTGGTCGAGTCAAACCAACGACTTAAAAATTGATACTTGTTACTTCCTAGCCTGGCGCTCGGCATTATTAGGATAGGGCAAGGACTGGGTGGCTCATTGTCAGGATAATGTGACTGAGTGGGATATCAGGTCATGGTGCTGGCGGCCTGCTCTTCCAGTGGGGCAGCAGTATAAAGTCACCATGAGTATGCACTGTCACAAGTCGGTACCCGTCCTGAAATGACCTTAGATGTTGCTAGGACGTAAATCAAACAAACAAAACAAAACGGAGAGAATTATGATCACGTGACACATTATTAATTCAGTAGCAGTACCAAGTAGTAGTGCTTACACTGTAAGTTAAGTACACACGATGAGTGAGTTCTATAGATTTGCCATGGCCATGTCATGAAGTGATCCCTTCTAATTCACTAACCCCCCACCCCGCCCCTCCCCTCCCAACAGTGAAGAACCGCCGGCGTAGGACGTTCAAAACACTGCCCCGTCGAAAACACTATGGTAGTGTTTTCAACCTAAGTTCAAAACACTACGGTAGTGCTTTCAACTTAAGTTCAAAACACTACTGTTAAGTTCAAAAACTACCCCTACATACATCCAAAACACTACCCAAGTTCAAAACACTATCATAACACGGCAGTTGGAGCTGTAAGTGTAATGTCGCAAAATGAAACCTAGTTTGGTTATCGGGAGTTTTACGTCCTGGGAACATCTAAGGTCATATCAGGACACACATACTAGTAGTATACGCTGATAGCACTGCGGCATCTGCACCACATATTACTTAGTATACGCTGATGGTGGTATATGCTGAAAGCACTGCGCCGTCAGCACCGCGTATTAGTATATGCTGATGGTGCTGCATCATCTGCACCACGTATTAGACTACGCTGATGGTGCTGCAGCAACTGCACCAATTATTACTATTAGACTACGCTGATGGTGCTGCGGTATTTGATTGTTTGTTTGTTGTTGTTTTACGTCCTAACTACATCTATGGTCATCTCAGAACGGGTACTGACTTGTGACAGTGTACACTCATGGTGACTTTATAGTGATGTCCCACTGGGAGGACCAGACGGGATGGCCGAATGAGTTAGAGCATCCGTCTCCCATGCTGGTAGATCATGGGGTCATGGGTTCAAACCCTCTTTGAGTCAAACTAATGACTTAAAAATTGATACTTGGCACTTCCTAGCCTGGTGCTCGGCATTATTAGGATAGGGCAAGGACTGGTTTGCTCAGTGTCAGGATAATGTGACTGAGTGGGATACCAGGTCATGGTGCCGGCGGCCTGATTTCCCAGCGGGACAGCACTATAAAGTCGCAATGAGTGTGCACTGTCACAAGTCGGTACCCGTCCTGATATGACCTTAGATGTTGCTAGGATGTAAAACAACAACAAACAAACAAACCCATTGGGAGAACAGGCTGCCAGCACCATGAGACTAGTGTTTTGAACTTAAAGGGAGTGTTTTGAACTTAAGGATAGTGTTTTGAGCATGGCCACGGTAGTGTTTTGAACCTACCCTTAACTAAGTTGAAAACACTACCGTAGTGTTTTGAACCTAAGTTGAAAACACTGCCATAGTGTTGTTGTGGGGTAGTGTTTTGAACTTACTACACCGGCCTATACGACACTCTTGTTTCCTTGTAATCGCGGTTGGCGCGCGCTGTTAAAACCCGGCGTTAATCGATGATTGATCTGCGCGTGGCGTGCGGCCCACCGATCGGGACCGGCGCCTTTTTGCGGCGCGTCTCCCAGGGGCGCTATTAGGTCAATGGCGGCGACGTGGCGTGTTCGCCGGCGTCCCTCAATAAGGGCGCCGACCCCGGGCGGGCAAACCGCGTGTCGCCGGCACCAGCTACGTCCGCCCGTCACTGCGTCTCCTTCCGCCCGCCCCGGGCTCCTGACGCGCCAAGTGTCCAACACACGTTATATGTCGCCGCCCCCCCCCCCCCCGACCTCGCTGCACTCGCGATTCTCCCACCTCACCCCACTCCTACCTCACTCCCACCCGCCCGCCCCACCACCCGGACCTCCCGCCCACCTCACCTTACTCCCACCAGCCTCACCAAAAGCAGTGGCCGAATCGGTAGAGCGCAGGCTTCTCGTGCGGAAGATCGCTCCTTCTATCATCCTTCTCTCCCAGCCATATGAAACCAATGATGTATAAAATTGATACTTGTCTCTACCTAAACTGGTGCTCGGCATTAAAGTTGCATGGTCCGATGAAATATAATTTTGTCAAAATTAAAACAACTACTTACATTTGATCCTATATATCCAACTTAGATACTGGTGTATTAGCTAATGATTTGGGACAGCATATACAGAATAACTAGTGAATTTATAAGCTCACCCCTTTAGACACTCACTTTGAAACACCCATTATGCAGGGAGGGCATTAACCAACTAGGCCAATCTCATGACCTCATCAGCCTCCCCCCCAACCAAGAAGGCCTGCTGTGCAGGGCCATAGAGGGGAAGGGGATATGAGGTGTCTGTGTCTGTGTGTGTGTATGTGTCTGTGTGTTTCCTGACCTGACTTTACAGAGACAGACATACACACAGACATACACGCACAGACAGACACACACACAGACATACACACACAGACATACATACACACACAGACAGACACCCATAGATAGGCACACAGACAGACATGCACAGACATCACACACATACACAGAAACACACAGACATGCACACACCCAACATACACAGACACAAATACACCCAACCTGACTTTGCAGAGAGAGAGACACACACACAGACACATAGACAGCCACACACAGACAAAGGCAGACACACACATACATGCCCACACATACATACACACACATACATACACAGACAGACATACACATACATACATACATACACAGACGTACACACAGACATACACACAGACATACACACAGACATATACACAGGCACACACAGACAGACACACATAGATAGACACACACAGACAGACATGCACATACACCACACACAGACACAGACATACACAGACATGCACACAACCGACATAAACAGACACATATACATCCGACCTGACTTTGCAAAGAGAGAGACACACACACACAGACAGAGACACATAGACAGATGCACACATACATAGGCAGACACACATACATACACACACAGATACCCACACAGACAGACATACACAGACACACGCATACAGACACATACATACACACACAGACACACACACACAGACATACACACACACACACAGACACACACAGACAGACACACATCGATAGACACACACAGACATACATGCATAGACAGCACACACAGACACAGAAATACACAGACATGCACACACCCGACATACACAGACACACATACACCCGACCTGACTTTGCAGAGAGAGAGAGACACACACAGACAGAGACACATAGACAGCCACACACATACAGAGGCAGATACACACACATACATGCACACAGACAGACACACACACGGACACACATACAGACGCCCATACACACAGACATACATAAAAACACACATATATATATACATACATACACACACAGACAGACACACACATATAGACACAGACAGACAGCACACACAGACACAGAAACACACAGACATGCACACACCCGACATACACAGACACACATACACCCGACCTGCCTTTGCAGAGAGAGAGACATACACATCCAGAGACACATAGACAGATGCACACAGACAGAGGCAGACACACACACATACATACACATACCTACACACAGATACAAACACATAGACATAATACACAGACACACACATACATACACATACACAGAAACACAGAAACACAGACACAGAAACAGACAGCGACAGACAGAGACAGACACACACAGACACATACACACAGATACATACCCACACATACACAGAAACACACAGATAGACACACACAGACATACACACACACAGATACATACATACATAGACAGACAAACACAAGCAGACAACACACACACAGTATATTTTGTTAAAAACCCTAGTGCCATGGGCCTATGGCACTAATCCGTTCCCAGAATGTGCCACAACCAAACAGAAATACCTACCTACAGTCCTGTAAGGTTCCAGGTCATCTCACATCACATGGTCACTGCGAGATGACCATTTGGGTCATAGCCACAGGACTTTTGGCAAGCTTGTCGAAATTATTTTTGGTTCTTTCAGCTCAGATTACTTCAAAACTAATCATCTTTAATCAAAATCACTCTGGACTAATGATTAGTAGCTTGTAACGATCAATTTGATATATTTATCTAAAAAATAAGACAAAAATTCAAAGGCCATCGGACCATGCAACTTTAATCATGATAATGTGACTGAATGGGATAGCGGATCATGGTGCCAGTGGATTGGCCTTACAGTGGGCCAGCGCTATAAAGTCGCCTGATATGACCTTATAATGTTGTTAGGATGCAAAACTCCAACGATAACAACCCACCCGCCTCAGCGCTATCTCATTAGCACCACACTTCTACATATTAGCCTGAGCCTGAGCCTCAGCCTGAGCCTGAGCCTGAGCCTCAGCCTGAACCTGAGCCTCAGCCTCAGCCTCAGCCTCAGCCTCAGCCTGAGCCTCAGCCTGAGCGCTATATCATTATCATCACACATCTACACCTCAGCCTCAGCCTGAACCTGAGCCAAACACCATATTCCACTGTCCCAGACACCCCTTTCAAGTTTCAGTACACTCCTATCTAACCCCAGGCTATTCTCAGCCCGCGCCCTCCTCACCACTTCACCCCCCCCCCCCCCCACCATCTTCCCTTCTTCCCCTACGGCACACTCATATCTTCCCCCACCCTCCTGCCCCCTCTCACCCCTCCGTGCATCCTATCGCCCGCCTGCCCCTCTCACCCCGCTCCCCCCCCCCCCCCCCCCCCACTTACCAATACTCAATGTCAGCTAACACTCGCCTCACCTCGCCCCCTCCCCCTCCCCCCTTCACCCCTGGAACACGCCCACACTATCTAGCTGCTACCACTCGGTGCCTGCTACCATCCGTTCCGCCCCCCCCCCCTCAGCCCCCCGCCCGCCCTGCTACCACTCAGTACCTGCTACCGCCCGCCCGCCCCCGCCCTCACCTTCGCCCATCTAGTCGATGACAGGTCGTCGTCGCGGTAATCGTGCCCGTGGGCGAGAATGGGCGGCCCCGTGGCGTGCCCTTCCGGTGCCCGCGAATCCACCCGCTGCTGGTACTCTATCTCTGGCGGCAACCGCCATGTTGCCCTTTTGGCATGAGGACCTTTTAGTTACAGTCATCGGAGATGTGTGTTTGTATAAAAATGCTATATATATATATATATGAGGCTGTCTCAAAAGGTGCTAAGTAATTTGGGACAAAACTTTGTCCATTGTAACGATCAACATACTATCTGCTTATGCATTTGCTCAGGATAAACTGATTTATGGTGTTTCATAATCCCGATAGAATACATATTGATTCGAAGCAAATGTCTTTGTGTTTTCAGTGAAACCATTTCTGTGCGATTTTGTGTCAATCGTTACATGGACAAAAAAAAAAGATTATCACCTTTTGAGACAGGCTCATTATACATCTCACATATATATAGATGTATATATAGGGTTAGGATATGTATATACATACAGGAGATGTATATATAGGATATGTATAAATAGGAGATGTATATATATATAGTGATAGCACCGCATCGCGGGTAATAATGTGGTTACCAGTACTATACCATTCCCCTCTTGTGGGTATTGATGGGGATCTCTTCTTTGCAATCGTTACGGTTTACACCATTTCTACCACTGTCTACCATGAATGTTGGTACTATGTAGAGGCAAGATATCAGTGTGCACTAGTATTACTAACCTAATGTAGGCGAAAGTCCACATATGAACCGCCCATACATCATTGGCCTATATATGTCACCCCTGCAGATGTCTATTCATCAATTTTTATTTTTATATTGGAATACAATAAACAATATGAATGGTACTACTTGGTAGATATGCATACATATATATTCATATGTGTATCTATACATGTATATATGGTACATATGTATATATATATATATGTATCTATCATGTGTGTAGATGTGTGTGTATATGTATGTGTGTATGTCACTATGTGCGTATGCCTATGTGCGTGTGTTTATGTGTTCATGTGTGCATTTGTTAATGTGTTAATGTGTCCATGTGTTCATAGGTCCATGTCAATATGTCTATATGTACGCACTATGTTTGTTTACGTTGTTGTTTGAGTTTTACGCCCAAGCAACATCTAAGATCATATCAGGATGAGCACCGACTTGTGACAGTGCGCACTCATGGCGACTTTATAGTGCTGTCCCACTGGGAGGCCAGGCCAGCAGCACCAGTACCTGATATCCCACTCAGTCACATTATCCTAACACTGAGCCAACCAGTCTTTGCCCTATACTAATAATGCTGAGCGCATGGCTAGAAAGCGACAAGTATCAATTTTGTAAGTCACTGCTTTGAATGGAAGAGAATTCGAATCCGTTGGCTCGAATACCACGATCTACCAAAACGGTCTAATTTAAACACACACCCATTACCTGGCTGACCGCCCTGCTCTCCCCTATCGGTGATTGTGTCCACATGCACACACTGCGTACTACACACTGCATCGCTCCCAACATGCAGCTTGCATTAATGCGCTCAAACAGGCGTATCGTGCACGGCGGCAGTTGACCCGTTCACCACCGGTGCTCCGTCACCAATCACTGCCGCCCGCCCGCCACTTACGTCCCCACTGATGTGCGCTTTTCTCTATTTTCCCATTTTGGTAATTGTACCTCAAAGGCAGTGTGTTGCGGCCGCCCCGCCCCTACCCCCTCCCTAATCCCCCCCCCCCTCCCCGGCCTTCCACGTCCTCTACACCCAACCCGCCCCTCCTCCTCTACCCACACACCCCGCCTCTCTAATTCCTTCCCTTTCACCCTCCTTCCTTCTCACTCCCTATTTCTCCTCCCCACCCACCCCCTCCTCCTTCCCAATCTCTCCTGCTTCTTCCAACTTACCCTACTTCCTCTTCATCGCCCATTCTCTGCTCTCACCTCACACCACCCAATCCCTCCCCCCCCCCTTTCTCCAAGCCAACCCACCCGGTCCCCTCCCGCCCACACCCATGCCCTACTTCCTCTTCATCGCCCATTCTCTGCTCTCACCTCACACCACCCAATCCCTCCCCCCCCCCCCCCTTTCTCCAAGCCAACCCACCCGGTCCCCTCCCGCCCACACCCATGCCCTCACCTCTCCCTCGGCCTCTCGTCCACACTCTCGCCTCCCTTTACCACACGCACGCCGCCATCCCTCCCCTCTCTCCGACCCAACACCGTCTGCTCTCATCCCCTTCCAGTCATCCTCCACCAATCCTTCCTCCCCTCCCTCTCCTTATCCCCCCTCCGCCTCTCCCTACCACTCGTCTCTCCTGCCCAAACCGCACCCTGCCCTCACTCCCTCTATCCTCCATCCTCCCCTTCGACCTCCCTCTTATCCTACCTCTCTCTCCCACACAACCCCTGCTCTCCTCCCTAACTCCTTCCTTCCTCATCCGCTTCCTGCTCCCTCCCCTCCCTTTCCTCATGCTCCTCTCTCCCACACAACCCCGGCTCCCCTCCCCAACGCCTTCCTCCTCCCCCCTTCCTCCCCTCTTCCTCCCCCCTCCTTCATCCTCCCTCCTGTCCTCCCTCCCCCTCCCACGTTTTTGCTCACACTTTCTCGCCCCACTCCACCCCCCCCCCACCTCCCCCGCCATCTCAACCCATGGGTGACCATACTTATCGATGCACCTGCTTCGGCCGATAATAATCATCGTCTATCGTAGTGGAGGGGGGGGGGGGGCGGGGAGTAGCCGGGGCGACCCTTTAACTGGTACCGCATTCTTCAAAGCTAAGTATCATCCTCTCCCGCCTACCCCTGCCGCACCACCCACGCGACCATACTCTTCGGTCTTTGGCTATGATGTATAAAGCGAATGTTACTTGGATAGATCAGGGGCCATATGCAGGAAGCGGTGTTATCGAGCCAAAACGCGTTTAGAAGGGATTTCTGGTTTAGCGCCGAAAATTCGGTATGCACGAGTCAGTGATAGGCCTAACACCGCGCGTTTAAGGTCTGCGACACTAACCCTGTTTCATATGACGTTTACGGGCGGTGTTAGCGTAAGGATAGGGCCAAATCTATTAAATCGTATCATATTTAACAGAATTAGATATGCAATAAGTGAAATTTGATTAAATTAACCCTAAATCTGAAGCAATATTAACGGTGCCGTCGTAACGGCGGAGATATTAATACTTATATTTTCGAATCGACGAACGTAAAGTAAACAAATCGCCGTAGCGTCGCATCGACGTCGCTGTCCATACTGGCAGTGGCGGCGGTTTGTTTACTGTAGGTTCGTCGATTCGAAAATATAACCGCTAATATCGCCGCCGTTACGGCCGCAGCGTTAATATTGCTTCGAATTTAGGGTTAATTTTATCAAATTTCACTTATTGCGTATCTAATTCTGTTAAATATGATAGCATTTAATATATTTAAGCCTAATATATGGGTAGAGACCAGAGGGATTTCCCAAATCTATAAATAATTTCACGTTTAGCTAACACTGACCGTTTAGGCGCTCCTGCATACCACTTGACATATTTCGCCCGGTCGGTGTTAGCTATACGCGTTTAAAGGCTAAACTCAAACTCGCGTAACACCGCTTCCTGCATATGGCCCCTGGGACCATATGCATGGGCCGGAGCTATGGCCCTAACCGCGGCTATTTTGGCACCACACGGCTAACGGTCGAAAAACAGCATGCATGAGCCGGTGCCAGTGCTAGCCGCCAACTGTAGCCTAGGCTAAGTTACCCTGCCTCCAGACCAGGGTTAACGGGGTATCCCAAGTGGTTAGTGTGCGTGTGAGGGTCTCAATCTATTCAATGCTGTCATATTTAACAGAATTACACACGCAATAAGTGAAATTTGATCAATTTAACCCTAAATGCGAAGCGATATTAACGCTGCTGCCGCAACAGCAGCGATATTAATATTTTCGAATCGACGAATTTAAAGTAAACAAACCGCCGCCGCAGCAGTGACGTCAATATCCATACTGTCCAACGTCAAATAAAAATGGCCATCGCCGCCGAATCGGCGGCAATATATTATGCCCAAATCTATTCAATGCTGTCATATTTAACAGAATTACATATGCAATAAGTGAAATTTAACCCTAAATTTGAACCGATATTAACGCCGCCACCGCATTGGCGGCGTTATTCATATTGTTTACTCGAGGGAGTTCCCAAATCTATAAATAACTTCACGGTTAGCTATCCATCCCGGCTAGTACATTTATGCATACTGCTTGACCTAATTAACCAAGGCCCTCCTAGCCGTGGATAGCTATCCCTAAGCTAGCTCCTAGCTCTGGCTAAGCCTAACTCCGATTCATGCATACGGCCCCAGGACCCGAGTAAGTAGGATTCAAGGAAGATTGCTTGTTTTGTATGTTTTTGTTTGTTTTACATCCTGGCAACATTTAATGTCATACCAAGGAATATAGGCCCGACCCTATTGAATATGGTGAATGGCACACACTGTATAATTTATATACATACTTATACATACAGCACATATTATGCCATGTGCATTTAGATTTAGACAAATCTGGGCACTCAGACTAGTGTCAGAGCCATAGCCAGAGCCAGTTTTACTTATTTTATTCATGTTTTTATTTATATCCTATGGTTAATGACATATGTAGAACTAGAAAATGAGTAGGGTTAATCAGATATTGGTTATATATTTCTCTGAAACAAGTGTATGTTGACAGATTTGGCATTTTAATATTTAGAACAAGAATTAATAATAGTGATGGGGATAAAGTGACTGATTGTTTTGTGTGGAATTGTATGCTTCTAAGCTCAAAATGTGGCTAGTTTTGTGTTAGTTATATTCATCAGATCATTATATTGCATGTGTGCATACATGTTTATGCCAAATTGTTATGTATTTCTATTAATTTTGAATAAAATCGAAGTTTTGCCCTATGTGTATCGGTAAACTCAATGGCCATACGCATTTGCTTTTCTGCCAATGCAGTTTTCAGCGCATGCGCAGTCGGAACGATGATCTCGTCTATTGTTCGAGATATAATATGCAAAGCATATACATATCCTGAGTTATAGATAGCTCACAAAGGTAATGCTGTAACAGTGTAAGCAAAGGTCAACTATGAACTGTTTGCATGTGATCCTGGCTGAGATGAATATGTTAATTGCTTAGACCGGAAGCACTTCAGTCTCCCTGGGTTTTGAGTAGCCAGGAAATAATGTATATAATACCAATATATCCTCACGTTATATATATTAATATAACGTGTAAGGATGCAGGCATTTGATATATACGTATGTGTCCATATATATATATATATATATATATATATATATATATAGATATATATATATATTATTACATATATATGGACAATGAATCACATTTTTAAGTGTCCACTGTCACCCACTAGATGCACATTAGCCATATTCGGCCAGCAGCTAGGACGGCTCAGGGGCCAACCTTTAAAAAGGGTGCAATATATCACCTGGCGCCACTGTACCGGTGCCGTGGTACAGCGCCACACGTGTTTATATATATATATATATATATATATATATATATATATAGGCATCACTCCCCTACCGCTTCTCCTAAGTGGATCCGCGCAGTGTGCTGTCAACACGAATCCCTCCGCCCCCTACTCCTCACTTTCCCATACCTACCCCCACCCACCCCATACCTATCCCCACCCTCCCCATACTCACCCACGCCTACCCCGTATCTACCCCTGCCCACCCCATACCTACCCCCAACCAACCCATACTTATCCCCGCTCACCCCGCACATACCCCCGCCCACCCCATACAGACCCCCACACAACCGGTACTTATCCCCGCTCACCCTGCACTTACCCCCACCCACCCCATACATAACCCCACCCAACCCATACTTATCCGCGCTCACCCCGCTCTTAGCCCACCCACCCCATACCTACCCCCACCCAACCCGTACTTATCCCCGCTCACCCCTCACTTACCCCCGCCCACCCCATACATACCCCCACCCAACCCATACCTATCACCGCTCACACCCGCACTTAGCCCGCCCACCCCATACATACCCCCACCCAACCCGTACTTATCACCGCTCACCTCGTACACACCCCCACCCAACCCGTACTTATCCCCACTCACCCCGCACTTACCCCCGCCCACCCCATACATACCCCCACCCACCCCATACATATCCACGCTCACCCCACACTTAGCCCACCCACCCCATACCTACCCCCACCCAACCCGTACATATCCCCACTCACCCCTGCCCACCCCATACATACCCCCAACCCGTACTTATCACCGCTCACCCCGCACTTAGCCCGCCCACCCCATACATACCCCCACCCAACCCATACTTATCCCCACTCACCCCGCACTTACCCCCGCCCACCCCATACATACCCCCACCCAACCCGTACTTATCCCCACTCACCCCACCCACACCATGCCGACTCCCGTACTCATCCCCACTCTCCCCGTACATACCGCCTCCATACCCGTACCTACCTCCGCTCTCCCCTAGCCCCCACCCACCTACCCGACCCCCCTAGCCTCCCCCCCCCCCCCCGCCCCCACAAACACACACACGTTCCGGGGGGTCGCAGCTCCCGCCCGGTCGGGTTCTGGCGGAGAGTGGTGCTATCAGTCCCCTCCCCAGCTCCTAGTTCTATCTCTATCCCCAAATCCATCTCTATCTCCCCCCCCCCCCCCCGCCCCACCACGCGCGCACTGACTACACCTCCTCCCCTCCCCCGCGCCTCCCATACACACCCATTCTCCCCCGGGTGGGGCAGGGAAGCGACCGGCCCTGTCCGCGCCCAAGTGCCGGCAACTGGAGCCACCTCGCGAGTCGATCTCATGATGAGATGTGCGTGGAGAGAAAGAGGGCCCGCACTCAGGTAACCCTATCCGCCGGCTGGTTTGTGTGATTACAGGTGGCGTTGGCGGCGGTGGGGAGTTGGGATCCACCACCGTCGCACTGCGCACATAATTGGTTTTGTCGCGGCGAGATTTATGTACCATGTATAGATAGATAGGTGTACTACTGCTACTAGTGGGAGGGGGTCACAATGGACCTTGGGGGGGTGCATGGAGAGATGGGGCTTCGTAGCGCGGCGGGGCGGGCGGAGGCAAGGGATGGAGGCGGGCGGGGCGGGGCGGGGCGGGGCGTGGCGGGCGGGGCGCGGTAAGGGGGGATGGAGGTGGTCCTAGGGGGGCGGTGTAGGGTGGGTTGAGACGGAGGGTGAGGCAGGGTGTGTGGATGTGGGGATGCGGAGTGCGGAGGGCCGGGCGCGGCGGCGGGAGATGGGAAGTGGACGTGGGCGGGTTGGAGCGGACCGGGGGCGCGGTGGGGCGAGAAAGGGCAAGGCGGAGCGAGGCAGGGCACGGTGAGGCGAGGCAGAGGCGGGGCGGGGCGGGGGGCGGGGCGGCGGGGGAGGCGGTGTGAGAGGAGCGGACCGTGATGGACGGTGCGACAGCGGGGGGCGGAAGCGCTCCAGGCGCCGAGGCCGGAGACCGGGCGGCGTCCACTCATTGCGCCCTGCCCCCTGGTGTGCGCTACCAGTACCATAGGGGCGCGGACAGTGAGACGCCGCCACACCTGTGGACACCCACAAAGTGCCGCCCCCGTGTATATCCAGAGGCGCTTCGGGCAGACTGCCTACCGTCGGCACATCGGGGCTTCACTCCTGGAGCTATCTGCCGCTTCTACGTTCTAGACCGGCGAGGAACAAGTTCAGATGGCGGCGGCTGATAGTGGTGGTGATGGTGATTTAGCGTCGTGTCGGCAACAAGTGCCATATTAAAGGCGACGGCTGTGATTTGAATAACATGACTTGGCGAATTGCAAATTTTAATGCAAAGCATCTCCCGATATGCGGAACATTATTGAAGTCTATACTGAATGTTTTTTTAAAAGTTATTTTTAATGACTTACACTGCGGTTAAATCTGGGAAATTCATTTGTGGGGACGACTCAGTTACAATTACTAATCTCGTATGGCCCTAAATTATTGCTGAACATTTTTGGTCAACTTTTAATCAAAGTCACCCATTTAATAATTATGTATATATGTAGGCCCATATGTATATGTGTATGTATATGTGTGCATGTGTGTGGACATGTACATATATGTGTGTGCATATATGTATGTGTATGTGTGTATATACATGTGTATATCTGTATGTGTGAATGTGTATATGTGGTGTGTTTGTGTGTATTATGTGTATGTGTGTATGATGGACCATGTTTTACCCTAGATAAAAGATTCACCCCATACTTACAGTACAGGGGTGAACGACAATGTCTTGTAGATACGGGCGATAATAGCTTTATTATGGAACAGGAAGTAGAAACTCTGGCTCCAGTATCAAATGGCTACCCATATCACCACAGAGTTTGTGAAATGGGAGAGAATGCAAAAAGACAAGATGGCGGCCATAGAACGCCGTTGATTTCACTTTTAAATCTTATTAAACTAGATGTTTTATTATATGTTTCAACCCTAAGGTAGCGGGTAAACATGAAGACATATATAAAGAATATATTTTGCTTCTTAAATTAAGAATTTATTCGCTCAGTTAATTTCCTCAGCATGTCAAAATTCTTTGCCCGTTTTTCTAATATGTTGGTTTTCACCCCTGTACTGGATGTACGGGGTGAATCGTTTATCTAGTTCTACCCCAGCTAGGGAACAACGAAACACACCATACTTGTGTCAAACCTCGGGGTCCTTTCAAGGTTTATTCCCCTCAGGTCAGAATAGAAGTGACTTGCCAACGCCCAGCTGCGTGTGAAGTGTGTAGGATCTGCAGGGAGAGATGCTACTATTAGTAATATACTAATAATGGGTGGAGAAGCATAGGGACTGTTAATTATGCTAGTAATATAGTATGCTGGTCCTTCTGAATTGCAACAGTCAACATGGGTGAGACACTGTGTGCTAGTACTAATACTCGTAGGGTTCAGTACTGACAATTACATACATTACATATATATATGCGTGTATATATGCGTATACTCTATATCATACCATTGGCAGTGGTGGTAGTGGTGGCGGTGGTAGTAGTGGTAGTGGTGCTGACGGTAGTGCTAGCGGCATACGTGATGATAGTAATTTCAATGATGGTAGTAGTAGTGGTGGTAGTGGTGGTAGTAGTGGTGGTGGTAGTAGTGGTAGTGGTGGTAGTGGTGGTGACGGTAGTGCTAGTGGCATACGTGATGATAGTAATTTCAATGATGGTAGTAGTAGTGGTGGTAGTGGTGGTAGTAGTGGTGGTGGTAGTACTGGTAGTGGTGGTAGTGGTGGTGACGGTAGTGCTAGTGGCATGAGTGATGATAGTGATTTCAATGATGGTAGTAGTACTAGTAGTGGTGGTGGTAGTGGTGGTAGTGGTGGTGACGGTAGTGCTAGTGGCATGAGTGATGGTAGTGATTTCAATGATGGTAGTAGTACTAGTAGTGGTGGTGGTAGTGGTGGTAGTGGTGGTGACGGTAGTGCTAGTGGCATGAGTGATGATAGTGATTTCAATGGTAGTAGTAGTACTAGTAGTGGTGGTGGTAGTGGTGGTAGTGGTGGTGACGGTAGTGCGAGTGGCATAACTGATGATAGTGATTTCAATGGTAGTAGTAGTACTAGTAGTGGTGGTGGTAGTGGTGGTAGTGGTGGTGACGGTAGTGCAAGTGGCATAACTGATGACAGTGATTTCAATGGTAGTAGTAGTACTAGTAGTGGTGGTGGTAGTGGTGGTAGTGGTGGTGACGGTAGTGCGAGTGGCATAACTGATGATAGTGATTTCAATGGTAGTAGTAGTACTAGTAGTGGTGGTGGTAGTGGTGGTAGTGGTGGTGACGGTAGTGCGAGTGGCATAACTGATGATAGTGATTTCAATGGTAGTAGTAGTACTAGTAGTGGTGGTGGTAGTGGTGGTAGTGGTGGTGACGGTAGTGCTAGTGGCATGAGTGATGATAGTGATTTCAATGGTAGTAGTAGTACTAGTAGTGGTGGTGGTAGTGGTGGTAGTGGTGGTGACGGTAGTGCGAGTGGCATAGCTGATGATAGTGATTTCAATGGTAGTAGTAATACTAGTAGTGGTGGTGGTAGTGGTGGTAGTGGTGGTGACGGTAGTGCTAGTGGCATAACTGATGATAGTGATTTCAATGGTAGTAGTAGTACTAGTAGTGGTGGTGGTAGTGGTGGTAGTGGTGGTGACGGTAGTGCTAGTGGCATGAGTGATGATAGTGATTTCAATGGTAGTAGTAGTACTAGTAGTGGTGGTGGTAGTGGTGGTAGTGGTGGTGACGGTAGTGCGAGTGACGGTGGCATAAATGATAGATAGTGATTTCAAGGTATAGAGTTGTTAACTAGTGTGTTTGGTAGTGTGGTAGTGGTGGTGACTTAGTGCTAGTGGATATGTGGAGTGAAATCATGTAAATTCATGATGGTGTGACTAAGTATTCCCTTCCATCTTCTATCCACCATCATTACGCGCATAGAGAATACAACTGCCATAAATCCCGTACCTCGGTCCCGGACTCTAATACAGGCCCATAAGCCCCGTTTACACGGGCGATTTAAAACGTTTCATATGAACCCACTTGCCTAGATCGACTCAGATTTGGCGTGTAGACGCAGTTCTGTGGCGTCTTAGGGCTGAATCACTTCATATGAAACGTTTCATCTAGACCACCTCGCGAGGTAGTATAGATGAAGCGTTTCAGCTGGTTCCCGCATGTTAGGGCCCGATTAGGCCGAAATACTGATGGATATATTTCGAATGCATATCAATAATTAATGTAGTAGTTACTTAATTCGGTATTGGTGGTAATCTGAGTCGAATGACGGTGTCAATAAACACATAAGTGATGGTAACGCACAAGAGTTGTTTAACGGTTACAAAAAACGTTTCAAACTTCCATGTTGAACTTAGGAGATATGTGGAGTGAAATCATGTAAACTCATGATGGTGTGACTAAGTATTCCCTTCCATCTTCTATCCACCATCATTACGCGCATACTGAATACAACTGCCATAAATCCCGTACCTAAGTTCGGGCCGGACTCTAATACAGGCCCATAGATGCTTTGGTTTCGAAAATATAATGATTTAATCGGACTATGCGGCTTTAATAAGACAACTGACCTCTAACTGACCCCGCCTGACTATCACCACATTCACAGCGGCCGCCAACGAGGAACAGCCTTTTTTTATCACGTGACCTCCGAGCTGACCTTTGTTAAAGTAGCAGATGACCTTAACAGCTGATTCTGCTCCCCCTTCCTGGTGTCGATCTCCCTCCTCCGCTGGTTCCCGGCCGGGCCCGCTCGCCGGCATTAACCCGACTTTCGCTGGTGGCGCGTGATAAGCGTCCCGGCGGCCGCTCCCGTTCTATCACGACGGTGCCGCCCCCTGCCGGCGCGAACAGCGCCGACATCTAGTGCCCGCCTTTGACGTCATAAGGATGGTGCGTAAAGCTTATCAGCGCCGGTCATTGTTCTAGAGGGGAAATGGAAGCCATGATGGGGGCTTGGGAGGAGGTGGGCGCGGATGTGGGGGGGGGGGGGGGAGTTAGACGGGAAGGGATTAAGGAGTGGGGGGGGGGGGGGGGGGGGTAGGGTGGCTACACCGGAAATAGCCGTCACGGTAGGCTGCTTCCGAGGATAGAAAAATACCAACAGAGTTGGCAATTTTCGGAAGGGTCTGCTGCTTGGTGTACTCTGGGGCTGTACAAACACAGCGCTCCTTCCTAAATGTGAAGCAAGTATAGAACTTGCGACGCTCTTTGTGAATTTTGGAGGCTGTGCCCGCTGTGCGACTATGTAACCTAAAGGCTACATTCCTTACACGCGGTATGCGGCATGCGAATGCAAATGCGAATGCGGCAAAAAATCAAAAAGCATCTAAGTCAATGGGGGTGATTCCATGCATCCGAATGCGAATGCAAATGCGAATGCGAATGCAAATGCAAATGCGAATGCGGCAACTGAATCGGTCCATGTAGCCATCAGTGCAGCATGCGAATGCGAATGCTGCTGCGTTTGCCATAGAAAACAGTGTTAGATAAACCTGACACTAGGTGTGGGTGTGCCGCATGCCGCATTCGCATTCGCATTCGCATGCAGCATACCGCGTGTAAGGAATCCTAGCTTTATAACCGGTTATAGGACAGCGCTTTGTAGCGTTACAGCCGGGCGCCAACCACCTGAGCCAGGTGCTATAAATAGCCCAGGTGCAATCTCTAGCGGACAGCCAATATCCGCACCTGAGACTCTTTCAATGTGAGTTGTAATGAAAGGTCGGGCCCGGGGGCCCGGGGTCCTGCGATGTATGTGTGTATGTGTGTGTGTGCGTTGGAAGGGGGGGGGGGGGGGGGTTACCTAACGTCTATGCAATCCTTATTACCCTACACCCCGAGGACACTATTGTTACATTAAGGCTTACCAGAGTCCGTGCACACACAGCCAGAAACTATTTATAAAAATGCATGCCGGTGTAAAGATTTCAAATTCCCCCTATATTCAAGTTCCCCCCCAGGAACTTGAAAACGTTTTCAAATTCCCTCCCTCGTTTTAACTTCCCTCCCCCCCCCCCCATTTTTGGGGAATTTTCTTTATTTTCTTAATTTTTTGTTATTTTTTATGACAAATATTATAATATACAGAGAATAGCATAATGGAAATTATTACTAGTACAATAAACATATTTAACCACAAATGACACAAAAAGTCTCCAAGATGGATAAGAAAAAAATATTATAGGTCTGAAATTTAAAACATTTTTTAAAGTTTTTTAAACAATTTTAAATTCCCGGAGGGGGGAATATGAAAATAGGGGGAGGAATCTGAAAACTGTTTTTAAATTCCCCCCCAGGAATCTGAAAACTTTTTTAATTTCCCCGGAGGGAAGTTAAAAACGTTTTCAAATTCCCGGGGGGAACTTGGGAAGCGGGGGAAGTTGAAATCGTTACACCGGACCTTCCACCACCCCTTAAAGCTGCATGGTCCGATCAAAATATCAAATTTTCAAAACGAAACAATGATCTAGATTTAATTCTGCATATCTAACTTAGATACTGGTGAACTTATTGAACATTTGTCATCACATATAAGGGAATACTTAGTCAATTTAATAGAACCTGTTACTGCATAAACCTATGGTGTTAGAGTTTTAGCAAGCTTGCCAAAATTAATTTCCAGCATTTGCACTTAAAATATCTAAAAAGTTAGCCATTTAAAATAAAAGTTACTTCAATCTAATGTAAGGTAGATTATAGTGATCAACCTAATATCTTTATCTCAGGAAATAACAGAAACTCAAAATCATCGGACTATGCAAAAAAACACCATATTTCAAAATTATGTGATGACTTTCATTATTTGATAAACATATGATCATGCGTTACTATATAACACTATATATATATGTTATGTATAACGCATTATACGAGTATACATGCTAGGGGAACATATATATATATATACTTTGCTACTTCCTCCATCTATCCATCGGCGCATTGGTGGAGTGCCCCCCCCCCCAGCTGTTGGGGAGTTGTATACGGGTGGCCCCCCCTCGCGCCCCACACACTGTTATTTGTGTACTGCTAATTTATATATATATATATATATATATATATATATGTATATATATGAGTCAGGATCACGAAAATAGTCCAATTGGGGGAAGTTGTTGGCGTTGATCATTGGATGTCAGCGTCGATCGGGATACTTATAGTTTAGCATTGACAGAGGTGTTGCAAAGTCTTTAAATTTATCCTGAATGTAAAGGTAGAGAAAATGCAACAACCTTATTTGTTTCTAGGATAATTTAATATAAAACAAAGAAATGCACGACACTTTAAGAATTGTGATGCCGACATCTGTTTAAGTTGTCGGCGTCGATCATTGGATGTTGGCGTCGATCGGCATACTTATAGTTTAGTATTGACAGAGGTGTTGCAAAGTCATTAAATTTATCCTGAATGTAAAGGTAGAGAAAATACAACAACCTTATTTGTTTCTAGGATAATTTAATATAAAACAAAGGAATGCACTACACTTTAAGAATTGCGATACCGACATCTTAAATAAACCACCAATTGGCCCATTTTCGTGAGGCTGACTCATATATATATATATATATATATATATATACATATATATATATATATATATATATATATATGTATATATATATATATATACATATGTTTTATTATATCTTCCAACTCAAAAGTAGCGGGTAAATATGAAGATGTATGTGAAGAATATATTGTACTTCTAAAATTAAGAATTTATCAGCTCAGTTCATTTACCCGCCATGTCGAAATTCTTCGACAGCTTTTATATAGGCTTGTTTTTCACCCCTGTACTGAATGTACGGGGTGAATCTTTTATCTACGAGATAGGTTGCCACCTCTCAAGTCAGACCCCGTATTTAAGCGTCCGCCGTGCCTTCCACGAGTAAAAGCTGCTCAAGTGCAAAAACATCACCTGACACATCGGTGTGGTAACCCGGCGCAACGAGCTCGCCTTGTCAACCTGTCCCGGCAGGGGGCGCGTGTGCTGGCGGTGGCGGTGCCGTCGGAGTGCGGTGTGTTTGGAATACAGCCTGCCAATTTGTGCACATTTTGCCGACTGTTTGTCAGTTTAATCGCCTCGCTTAGCCCAGCCTCTCCATTCAGCCAGGTGTCTCAAGGGGCGGCTTCCTGTTTGTTATATGACTATGAGGCTTTAGCTTCCAATGAATAATCATTTCAGCCCGGAGCTATGGGCAGGGCGGGTGAGTGACACCCGACTGGTTGACATTTAAATTCAGTCGCCACGTGTTGCGCGTCTACGGTGTAATTAATTGCAGAGCGCGTGTATACAGTAAAACCTCTCTAACCGACCAGCTCCATAGATCGACCACTCCCCTATATCGATTGCTTTATTTGGGCCCCAAACGATCACCCTTGTGACGATAGAAAAAACTCCCTAAGCTGACAACCTCCCTAATTGAACCATTTAAAGTCGGTTCAAACGTCGGTCAACTTAGAAATGTTACTGTATATATACATATATATATATACAGTAAAAGCTCCTTAACCGACCACTTCCACAGATCGATCACTCCCCTATATCGATCGCTTTAGTTGGGTCCCAACAATACCATTCTAACCTAATTCTAACTCCCTAAACCGACCACCTCCCTAAATGGACCACGTAAAAGTTAAAGTCGGTCCCAAGGCCGGTCGATTGTGAGAGGTTTTACCATATATATATATATATAGCGAGAGCGATGTCCATGAGTCGGTCTTAATTTCTCTCAGCTTCACGTTCCTCTTGATGGTATCCTTGAACCGGAGACGAGGGCGCCCTCTCTTTCTGTAACCAGAAGACAGTTGAGAATAGAGGATCTGCTTTGGTAGCCTGTCTGATGACATCCTCATGAGGTGTCCAGTCCACTGGAGATTCTTTTTGATCAGAAGATCTTCCATAGAGGGCAGCCCCGTCCATTAGAGTATTTGCTTATTTGTCACTTTGTCCTTCCAGGTTAGCCTCATGATTGAATGCAGATGTCACATCATGAAGGCATGCAGCTTTTTCACCTGTCACCATACATAGATATAAACATAATATATAAATACATATATATCTATATATATTATGTATATATAATATATAATTCATATATAAAGAGAAACTCGAGGTGCTTGTTGATTTCTAAATGGGAATGACTACTTGTGTGTGTATTTTGTTTACTTTTAGTACTAATTGAACGTTCTTTCTCACGCACATACTTGTTTTCTGCCGGGGGCATCATCGCCATAGCAACCAAGTCCATTAGGACAGCTCAAACCAACGGTCTTCAAGTAGAAGCACTTGGCTGCGTCCTTAACCAAACTCCCTTCCATGCAGAGATTAACATTTTTTAAAGTGCCAGCCTTTGTCATCTAACAACTGTGAAGCTAATTGATTCCTCAGCCAGTTCCGCATGCTTCTGTGTGTGTGTGTGTGTCTGTGTGTGCGCGCGCATGTGTGCAGGGGGTAACTATGCCGGAAGGAAGCATTTAAAGCAGCATTTATTGACAGCATCATCGGTTCCGCGACTCCACGGCTACTGTCGTGCCTTAAAGACCACCTCCTCCAACCATTCCCACCCCCTCCCACCCGCCACCGGGCACGGTGGCCGAATCGGTAGAGCGCTGCCTCGCGTGCGGGAGATCGGGAGTTCGGTTCCCGTTCGAGTCAAACCAATGACTTATAAAATTGATACTTGTCACTTCCTAGCCTGGCGCTCGGCATTAATACTAATAGGATAGGGCAAGGAT
The DNA here is from genome assembly GCA_030323885.1 of Branchipolynoe longqiensis. Taxonomy (NCBI): domain Eukaryota; kingdom Metazoa; phylum Annelida; class Polychaeta; order Phyllodocida; family Polynoidae; genus Branchipolynoe; species Branchipolynoe longqiensis. The sequence continues at coordinate 116,973,690 of CM059187.1, read as the reverse complement.
ATAGCTTAGTGTCAGGATAATGCGACTGAGTGGGATATCGGGTCGGTGGGGCAGCACTATAAAGTGACCATGAGTGTGCACTGTCACAAGTCAGATATGACCTCAGATGTTGCCAGGATGTAAAACTCCAACAACCAACCAACCAAGACTCATCCCCACCACCACCATCACCCACCACCACCAGCAGCAGCAGCGCTACCAACTCATGGCAGGCTCCGAGGTACTTTGCCATTGATCACTGTAAGCATTTCACACGAGAAGACTGCTATTATTTAGGAAAGAACGCTTTGACTCTTTGTGGGCATCGATAGCATTGTCTGCCAGAAAAGAATAGAGAACGCCTGTGAATCCCCGCTCCATCCACCTCCCCCCCACCCCACTCCCACCACCATCACCGCCCCATCCCGCTGTCCCCTCCCTATAGACCTATTTCATATAACGTCAGCATATGTATTTAGGTCAGTGCATGCGCTGCTTGCCTGCAGGATGACACGCTGTCACACTGCAAACTCAATGGATATGAGCAAGTGAAATATCTTTAGAACCACACCACCTAGAAACAAACCGCTTGTAACATATATAGAAAACATATTTAAGAAACAGATTATATTAAATTTATATGGGTAGGGTTCTGCATTTCTATTAATTTTGAATAAAATTGACGTTTTGCACTGCACTTATCAGCAAACTCAATGCATTGTCAATGGCCGTGAGCAATCTTCATCCAGAAAAATTGAAATATCTCTAAAACTACACCACATAGAAACAAGCCGCTTGGAACATGTATATAAAACATATTTAACGACGAGATCATATTAAATTGATATGGTTAGGGTACTGCATTTCTAGTAATTTTGAATAAAATTGATGTTTTACAATGCGCGTACCGGTAAACTCAATGGCAGTGTGCATTCGTCTGCAGCCAAGCTGCGCAAGCATACACAATATTTATAAACATTGAAAGGGGCCTATAGAGCATGCCTTAATAATCTGTAAAGCATTTTGCAGCGACCCTTTTGTGAGGTCATTGTTCCTTTCCTGTATATATGTACTGCGCTCTTGACACGGTCCTCCACCCCCACACCCACACCCACCTCAACCCACACCACACCACACCCCCACCAACACCCACACCCACACGAAGTTGAGCAGTGGGACTTGTAGCCAGGGAGCATGCTTTAATAATCGTCAAAGGCTTTTGTAACAACAACAAATCAAAATAAAAAATCTCCTGCACCTTGTCCCATAGTTGTTTGATACAAACTACAATGGTATAGCCATATTTCACGTTCATCATGCGTGGCCAAAACCAACCATCTTGAAAGGCACAGTGAAGGGGGGAGAAGACAAGGCAGACAAAGGAATAGGTGGGAATGGACAAGCCTGGAGTTTGGAAAGCGCTAGAGGAGAGTGGAGAACAAAGGAACACAGCTATTAGTGGTGCCCCAATGACCCTCACGAATAAGGAATTGATGATGATGATGATGATGAGGTATTTGTTTGTTTGATTGTTTGTTGTTGTTTTACGTCCTAGCAACATCTAAGGTCATATCAGAACGGTTATGATGATGATTATTATCATTATTATGTCAATGGTGAGGTTTTCTATTTTTCGTTGTTTTGTCTCCTTTTTTTAAAAGAGAAAAATTCTATCTATAAAGTAGTATCCGTTTTCATAGGACAACTCTCCATCAAGCTCAATTTGTCCCGGTATAGCAGATGCCCTATCATCAGATCGAGAGATAAATGAGACACAAACAGTCTGTACATTGAAAAAATTCTACCACATGACATGTCAGCGAGGTCACTGAAGGCAGGTACTACTTGCAATGTATGATTTTGAGAGTCGGTGTACCTAGGTTACAAAATAGGCCTACTGTGTATTTCAGAAGTTTAATTTTGCTGTATAAGTGGAGAAAATGTCTAAAAGTGGGAGATGTAAGTAGGCCTACTGATGAAATGCATGAGCTAAATTTAACTGCGTGGTAAGAATTACCCAAAGAGTAGTTACATAACACCGTTGAATAGAAAGTGTCAACCTAAAAGAAATAAAAGCACAAAGGCCTGTGTCCCAACTTAATTGGAGAAGTGTTCTTTACAATTCGGTGCAGTGTCCTTAGGGAAATTTCCCAGGTATACTCAGTGGAATTGTGTGTCATACATTGTAATGTAAATTGCTGTTCTGTGAGTTCTCACTAACCAGAACTGGCGCTCAAATCCAGCTATGCCAACACTTGTTAGGCTCGGGGTGCCGCTGTTGCGGATTCCGAGGGACACCAGTTTGCGAGGGACACATCGCTTCTGCACATGCGTCAAAATCGAACAGCATCATCACTAACCTTATAAATTTAATATAATGTTTTTGGTAAAGATGTTTTCTATATGTGTACCAAACGATTTGTTTCTAGATGGTGTAATTTGAGAGATATTTGACTTCTTGTGTATTTTCTGTATGAAGATTGCTCACGGCCATTGACAATGCCTTGAGTTTGACGGTACGCGCAGTTCAAAACGTTAGTTTTATTCAAAATTAATATAATTCAAGAACCCTAACCTTATAAATTTAATATAGTCTTTATGGTAAACATGTTTTCTATATGTGTACCAAGTGATTTGTTTCTAGATGGTGTAATTTGGGAGATATTTGACTTCTTCTGTATGAAGATTTGCTCACGGCCGTTAACAATGCATTTGAATGGAAGTGTCCCTGGCAAACTGGTGTCCCTCGGAATCCGCATCACCGCCACTCCATACCCACACCACTTAAATGGCTTTGCTTTAACCTTGTTTCAGCAACAAGCTAGCAAGTGGTAATGTATAGGTACACATTACCACTTGCTAGATCTTTGCTTAAAGCTGCATAAACCGATGAAAGCATCAGATTTGATCAACCCAAAACATTTACCTACATTTGTTTCCAAATATCCAGAACGTAGCTGAGTCGGCCTCACGAAAATGGGCCAATTGGTGGTCAATTTAAGATGTTGGCGTCGCAATTCCTAAAGTGTAGTGCATTTCTTTGTTTCATATTAAATTATCCTAGAAACAAATAAGGTTGTTGCATTATGTCTACCTTTACATGCAACATAAATTTAAGGACTTTCCAACACCTCTGTCAATGGTAAACTATAATTATGCCATTCGACGCTGACATCCAATGCTCGACGCCGACAACTTTAACAGATGTCGGCATCACTCTTCTTAAAGTATAGTGCATTTCTTTGTTTTATATTAAATTATCCTAGAAACAAATAAGGCTGTTGTATTTTCTCTACCTTTACATTCAGGATAAATTTAAGGACTTTCCAACACTTCTGTCTATGCTAATTTATAATTATACCGATCGACGCCGACATCCAATGCTCGACGCTGACACCTTTCTCCAATTGGCCTATTTTCGTGAGCCTGACTCAGCTACTGGTCCAATAATTAAACATATATTACATGAGAAGGAAAGTCTATTTAACGGCTGAAGTCTATGATGTCCAGCATTTTGATGTGCACACCAACATTAATTTTCACTACAACTACCCCAAAAGTTAAACTTTTGAAATTATGTTGTTTGTTTGTTTGTTGTTGTTTTACATCCTAGCAACATCTAAGGTCATATCAGGACGGGTACCGACTTGTGACAGTGCGCACTCATGGCGACTTTATAGTGCTGTCCCACTGGGAAACCAGGCCGCCGGCACCATGACCTGGTATCCCACTCAGTCACATTATCCTGACACTGAGCACACCAGTCCTTGCCCTATCCTAATAATGCCGAGCACCTGGCTAGGAAGCGACAAGTATCAATTTTAAAGTCATTGGTTTGACTCGACCGGGACTCGAACCCACGACCCCACGATCTACCAGCACGGGAGACGGACGCTCTAACTCATTCGGCCATCCCGTCTGGTCTGCTTTTGAAATTAAATGTCACTTAAACCTAAAGTAAAGCAGATTATAATAATAGAAAACTAATACATTTATCTAAGAACAAATATGGCAGAAACGCTAAAGTGTGTAATTTAATGCATAGCTGAAACTTCAAGCTATCTAGTTATTAGTATAATCTCATGAATTAAAGCTGCATAGTCCAATGAAGCAACACATTTTCAAAACTAAAATAAGTATCTAGAATTGATCCAACTTAGATCAGGGATAAAAGTTCTCCGCGATTTCGTGGATTTCCACTTTTTAAAAATATTTACCGATTAACGTTAAATAAAATGACAAGGAATCAGGATGTATGTGACAACACTTGGGTAGTTTGAATCCCGTTCTTATATGACCTTGGGTGTGGCTAGAAGGTAAAACCCAATCAAGAACAAGTTAGAAATGGGCGATAATAGAGTCACAACAAGGATAGTAGAAACCTGACTTCCGGTATTTTTCCGCAATTCCTTAACAGTGCTAATCCTATGGGAAGAAATCCGCATTTTCGCGGAAATTTGGCGTCGTTGTAATAATCTCAACGTGATTCCGCTTTTTTTGCTGGAGAGCACTTTCATCCCTGTTAGATTCTGGTGCACTTATTAATCATGTGTCACCACGTAGAAGGGAATACTGAGGCAATTTAATAGAATCTGTTACTGCTGAAGCCTATGGTATCAGAGTTTTGGCGTGTTTGCCCAAATTAATTTGGCATGGTTGCACTTCAAATATCTCAAAAGTTAGCCATTTAAAATAAAAGTTAATTCAAGTGGGATTCCGATGAAGGAACGCGGCGTGAAATGAGTGCCAAAATGTGAAGCGCCCAGAGTTTGACAGCGTCTAAAAATAGCCACTCCAGGTCAGCCCATGTCAAAACAAATGTTGGTCCCCCCGGAGTTGGCAAAAGGTCACTCCGCCACCCAAAATATCTATTAAAGCATTTGTCGCTGGCTACCTTTCTGGTGACAGCGGACGCGCTGGTCGAATGGGTAAGACTAATGCCAGGTACACACCTACCGTTTATCCGCACCCACCTACCGTTTACGATCTAAAACTCCCCATTTCGCGCACAAAAATCGCTAGATGTACGCTCCCCACGCACACCTAGCGATTGCGATTCACGACTAAAAACTCAGTTTTAGGGCTAAAGCGGGCCAATTACGATTGCGATTCGCGATTCGAAAAATGAATCGGCCCGTTTTCAGTTTTAAGCGGGTCGGGTCGAGTCGTGAGTTTTAGTGCGCGAATCGTATATGGTAGGTGTGTACTTAGCATAAGAGCACTGGCTGGCTTCCCCTCTGGAAGGTGGGGATTTCGAATCCTGGCCGAGTCAAACACATGACTTACGAAATGTATAGGTGCAGTGCGGTGTGGTGTGGTGCGGTGTGGTGTGGTGCGGTGTGGTGTGGTGTGGTGTGGTGCGGTGTGGTGTGGTGCGGTGTGGTGTGGTGTGGTGTGGTGTGGTGTGGTGTGGTGTGGTGTGATGTGATGCGATGTGGTGGGGTGTGGTGTGAATCATTGTACTAAAGTGACATCAGGTAGGAACAAGTCTTGACACTACTTCGTCATAAATTTTGCCAAGTGTGTAAATCTCAGACTCACTCAAATAAAGGGGAAACATAACATTTACATGTTATCATACAGTCCGTTCCAACGAGGAGCCCTGTGAACGTTGACCATTCCACGTCAGGGCTTGTCAGGTCACTCTACAAGTGGCACGGCACTAAAAATACATGACTGAGTCATAGACTTGAAAGCGACATCTACGACTACTGGAGATGGTTACTAGTACTACATTCATTTCCACACGGCAATGAGTATACTTTGCCTGACAATGTTCCAACTCACTTGTCAATGCAATGTCTAGATGTCAATTCAATAGACAGTCAGTCAGTGTATATATACGTCACAGGTTCCCCTTCAGTGTCCGTCGTCTGCATTTAGAGCCGCAATCACACTATGACTTGCGACCACTTTGCGACCACTTTCGACCACTTTCGACCGAAGAACCTGCAGTCACCAGTGACCTCCTTGCGACCAAAGCAATAGTCGCCGACCTCTGGGTGACCAAAGCACTGATCACCATTTTGGTTGCAAGGTTTGTAATGCAGTAGATCCAACCTCATTGTGACAACATGGTCGCAAGGAGGATAACTTTGCGACCATTGGCGACCATTTTGCCCCTCTTTCTGACCACCCCTATTTTATGATCGCAATATGTAAAATGTGGTAATACCTTATCCCAGGAATAGCTCCACTGTGCACAATGTTACATTCGCACTGACACGAGATGTTCCTAGGACATAAAGCCCTCATAAAACAACTCGGTGCAAGTAAACAGTTTGAGAGCCGGCGGGCGTATCGTATCCTTCACCAGGCAAGAGTTTCAAAGATTATATGGGACTATTGTGAGGAAAATGTGCAGACCATCTGTCATGTCTGTGAAGCAAAAATGTGCTTTCAGATGGGAAGCAAAGCCAGAGTAGACGACCATGTAAATGTCTAGCTCTAAGATAATTGTGTTAAATGTTCCCTCCATTATCAAATATATATATATATATATATATATATATATATAATGAGTCTGTCTCAAAAGGTGATAACTCTTTTTTTGTTACCATTGTAACGATTGACACAAAACAGCACAGAAACGGTTACACTGAAAACACAGGGACATTTGCTTTAAATCAATATGTATTCTATTGGGATTATGGAACACCATGTAAAAACAAATCAGTTTATCCTGAGCAAATGCATAAGTAGATAGTATGTTGATCGTTACGATGGACAAAGTTTTGTCCCATATTGCTTAGCACCTTTTGAGACAGTCTCTCATATATATATATATATATATATATATATATATATATATATATATATATATATAAGGGAGACCAGACGGGATGGATAAATTAGTTGAGCGTCCGTCTCCCATTTTGGTAGATTGTGTGCTTCAAACTCATGGGTTTGAACCTTGGTCGAGTCAAACCAATTACTTAAAAATTGATACTTGTAGCTCCCTAGCCAGGCGCTCGGAATTATTAAGATAGGGCAAGGACTCATTGACTCAGCATCAGGATAATGTGATTGAGTGGGATATCAGGTCATGGTGCTGGCAGCCTGGTCTCCCAGTGGGACAGCACCATAGGGTTGCCACCAGTGTGCACTGTCACAAGTCGGTAACCGTACTGATGACCCTAGATGTTGCCAGGATGTGAAACTCCAACAACTAACCTGTATATAACTTATAAGAGGGATGAAAGTGATCGCGGGAAAAAAAAGCTGAAATAGCTTGTTTTGTTGTTGTTTTACGTCCTAGCAACATCTAAGGTCATATCAGGAAATAGAAGGTGAGGCTGGCGTTAATACGGTCAAATCAATGACAGAATGTTCTCCAGGCAGACTCTGTAAAGATTGATTATGGGCATAGTGAAAAGACTGCTTGGAGAGCACTGGGTGAAACCGGATTTCCTATTTCTTTCTGCGATTCCGTGACAATGCTAAGGCTATTTGATATTTCCCATGTTTTCACGGAAATCGAACCCCACTTAGTAAAGGGACATGGTTGATTGTTTCAAATATCCATGTCGTTTTAGTGTATTTAAGTTAGTTGATTCTCGGAGTTTTACGTCCTGGCAACATCTAAGGTCATTGTACCGACGTGTACTAGAAGCGACAAGTATAAATTTTATGTCATTGATTTGACTTGATTGGGAACCGAACTCCCGAAGGGCCGCACGCCAGGCCTGCGCTCTACCGATTCAGCCAACACGCCCGGTAGCTGGGGGAAATACATAGAACACGTAGAATACCGTAGAATATTTTAGAAATAACAAAAGAAAGCTCGCAAATTCCCAAAGAAAATTCTCAAATTCCAAAAGAATTATGGAAATCAGCGAAATCGAGGAGACATTTCATCCCTGATATAACATCGTTCTATGAATAACCGCAGTCCAATTTAACAGTATGTAGTTTTCCACCGACATTCCTATCTCAAACCGGATGCAGATCTTTGGCACCCTGTCATCCAGCCGCATACATAGAGATAAAGAAGTTCATGTAATTGTATACAAAGAAGTGATACTGTCATCTATGCGATCTCTCATCCCTCAATCGTTGGCGTCGCTTTCCACCATGGTATTGCTATAAAATTAAAATAATAAAAACCGGGAAGGTTTTAATGAATATCTATTTTAGAACCGATAACTTTGAAAATAGAGCGTTCTGATTTAGAAGATGATATATATAGAGAGAGATCTGTCGATATAAACACAGAAATGTGTCATTTCTAACATTCAACAAACAAGTACCTCCTCTAAATGAGTTTGTTTTGTTTTGTTGTTTTACGTCCTAGCAACATCTAAGGTCATACCAGGACGGGTACCGAGTTGTGGCAGTGCACACTCATGGCGACTGTATAGTGCTTCCCCACTGGGGGGCCAGACCACCAGCACCATGACCTAATATCCCACTCAGTAACATTATCCTAACACCAAGCCAACCAGTCCTTGCATTATCCTAATAATGCCAAGCGTCTGGCTAGGAAGCAACAAGTATAAATTATTAATCATTGGTTTGACTCGATCAGGGGTTGAACCCGTGGGTTCCAATCCCACGATCTACCAAAACGGGAAACGGATGCTCAACTCATTTGGCCATCCCGTCTGGTTCCGAAATAATTTAACTATCTTCACCTCCTAGCGAGTGGCAGTTGAGTTCAAATCTTTCTAGCATCAGATTTCTTTTTAAAAGCGATATATCAGATATTTATTATACATTCATTTCGGTGTTGCTGTGAAGTGTACCACGGGAAGTGGCCTTCCGATATAATTGCAATAGCAAGAGCAAGAGCAATAGTCCCAAATCCAATATGCTGTATTTTGAAGATAAAATATAATGGTCGTTATCATAACCACACATCTACTGGACGCGCAGATCAAAAGTTATTTATAGACAGTCAAGATCCACACAGAAAAAAAATCTGAACTCTCTGCTCATACATATCCCGGTTGATACTTGCAAAAATGGCGGTGGGTACAGAAGCCATAACACCGAGGATTAAAGAACCACAAAATCAATGTGAATTGTGGGAAAAGTGGTCAGGAAATACAAGTCAGTGAGTGAATCATGTTTTAGTTGCATTAGTTTTATCGAGAATTCCTTGGTAATGCACGCCCCCTGTCGTTGACTGCAGCTGGCAATGGGAGAGGTTGTTGGATTGGGGGTGGCGGGGGGGGGGGGGGGGGTGGAAGGGAGGCGGGAGGCGGGGGTGAAGATAGCTGTCCTCGTCTGATTCCTGGCCCATTTGTGGATGGACAAGAGTGGGCTAGAGTGGAGATGGGAGTTGGCGGGGGAGGGTGGGGTTGGGTGGGGGTGCTGGGGTCGCGGCGTTTGATTCCTGGCACATTTGTGACCACGTTCCGGTGTGGCAGTGCAGTTACTGCAGGGGAGGAGAGGAGAGGGGGGGGGGGGAGGGGAGGGGAAGGGAGGGGAGGGGAGGCGGAGCTTCGCTGGGTTCAGATCGATCTCTGCCGGAAGTATCCTGGAACGCGCCTCGGTCTCCGGTAACTAATACCCCAGTCACACGAGGCCTGCCTTCCCTTACGATCATTTCGTGATGTCCATACATCCTCCTTACGACTCCCTTATGCCCTCATTATGCACTGCTGCTGCGAGATCGCCGACCTCCCGGCGACCATTTCGGAAGTTTTGGACAAAAGGAGGTTGCAGCTGCTGCACTTGCAACCTCCTTGTGACCAGTTCGGTCGGCGCCATTAAAAAGTGGTTGGTGACCTGGCGCCACCCTGGTGCCGCACTGGCCCCCGTCACGTCACCCACCCCTTGGTTGGCGAGTTGTTGCCAACCTGGCGCCAATCTAGCGGCACTAACACATGCCATGCCGCGCTCACTGTGTGGTCGGCACCAGGGCACCGACCCGGCACCCACCCTGTGCCGACCCCGCGCCGACCTGGCACCGACCTGGCCCGACCACATTTTTGAATCAATGTATTGAGTGGGACATTGGGGGATGGGTGACCTTTTGGCCGTAAGGAGGTTGGTGGCGAACGCTGGCTCTCGTGTGACTGGGGTATAAATACGTTTTTCGAAACAGTAAATCATACTTAACCAAGTTATGCCTGTGACGTCACCCAGGGCAGCGGCGTTGTATGCGGAATCTGCAGCCAAGGATAGGGTTCACTCTCTCTACTCTCACACACACGCGCGCACATACGCACACATCAGGAACCAAATAGTACAAGGTATACACCGCAATGACAAAATATGTCAAGGATGAAGCAACCTGTCTCAAGGTAGGTCATATATTTTAAAGTTGAATAGTCCAAAATGAATAAAAGATCTATCCAATACTCAGTAACCTATAATTATAACGTATAATGAGATACCGTCTTGATATGAGTATATATGTTCCTAGGACGTAAAACCCCAACAACTAACATATACTGAAATGAGTAACTATGGTGATACCTGATACCAACTAACCAACCACACATAAGTAGTACTATTATTATGCCGCACACAACCCTTTCTTATATATATATATATATATATATATATACATATATATATATATATATATATATAAGACACTCCACTAAAGTAAAGTTCAAATAACAACCATGGTGATGGCCTACCACCGCAAGATAGTACACTAACTCACCAATGAGCTTATTCACCTTTAGTAACTAACAAAACAGTATCCCATGCAATCTATTTTAATTTAGTTTGAAGTACATTTTATTTTTAAAAGATTATCGTTGGAAATATTTTAAGAGAAAACATGCCAAATTAATGTTGGTGTGTATCATAAAAGGCTGCACCTCAGAGACTTCTGCAGCGCTAGTTAAAAATGTTTTAATTAATTTGTCTCCCTTCTTTGCAGCAATATATATTTAATCAGCGCACCAATGTCTTAGTTGAATTTGTAGGATAAAATATAGGTAAATGCTTTGGTTTCAAACATTTAGATTTAATGGCTTCACTATGCAGCGTTAACTGTGCACAAATTAATCGGGTACGCCACCCACGAAACACTGCTGTCACTTAGTACACATAGCGCTTTTTTGTGGTTTTTTTTTTCATCTTCTCTTCAACACGCAATGGCTATAATTAGCCTACCCATCGGGGCAATATCGGATGAGGGGTGAGGGAACTGGGTAATTACAACATTGAGTCTATGTAGATCGACTACAGAGACCCCCGCCGCCACACAATTAGCGCTGATATCATTGTCACCGCAATTGGTTGAGCTAATTAATTATACACGGAGCAATGTACGACAGGTTTGGCAGGTACTACACAGGCCCACATCCCCCAGTTGAACGGGTGGAAAACTAGTTACTCCCACAGCCCATGAACACGCCTTCTAAACTATCCGATAGAGACAGTGGACGCATTCGATTGGGACCTTTCCATCCGCAAAATTTAGGCTTCGCCCACCTGCGCATTGAACTTGGTTTTCGAATGCAAAGAGGACCAGTCAAATAGGTTCAGTGGTTTCAGCCAATCATAGCTGTTCGTTTCCATTGCAAATGGCTGCCACCTATGGGGGCCGCCATTTGCAATCGAAAAGAACAGCTCTGATTGGCTGAAGCTACTGAATCTTTCAACCTTTCCATATCAGCCATTTTTAAATACACCGCATGACCTTGTGGATGGAGCTAAAACAGATATTCTAATCAAATGTATAGAAACTCAATTCTGGTCCCAGCCGAATAGGAATTTGTAAAAAAAAGTATTTTGATATTCGCATGAAAAGGCCCAGTCGAATCTCCAATCTAACCAGCTTTATATTTTCTCCAGATACTCATCTTTCGCAGCCTGCTACTTTTGGAGTGCAACAATTATTAAATCAAGACGATTAATAGACTTTAAAAGTTTAATGGAGATAATTTAATCCAATGGCTGCTCGTTTTGTTTGGGAACATTCTCTTCAGGTTCAGCAACTTTACGCCAATATAGATAAACAACACTGCCTGGAAACAGTGCCTTCACAGGTTATTTACAATGTACTTTTACAAAGGCAGTTTTTGCTTGAATTTAACCATGGTCGTCGTTCACCCCTACTGGAGATACATATTTTATCTAGGAGGAAACGGGCAAAGCTTCCGACAGCAGCTACATTAAAGTGAGCGGGTTTGAGGGCAGTGTGCGTGTTTGTTTGTGTGTGAGACTGTCTATGCGTGTGCGTATAGTGTGCGTGTGCGTGTGCGTGTGCGTGTCGGGGATGCGGAAGGCCGACTGATAAACCACATAATTTTATGGATGGCGCTTTCAGTACTGATACCATATAAATTTATGGGTGCTGCGTTCTGTGAAACTTACACGGGGTTCACCTTCTCTAATGCACGGGTAGGGCGTAGTAGGGGCTGATATTAATGCTGCAGTAGTCTAAAGGGGGTTTCTTTACGACATTACTTTAGAATTCAGAATGAAATGAGAATGTTTAGGGGTGCAGTATTGATGCTATACCAGGATAAGAGCCTGTATCCTACTTATATGCCAAATAGAAAAATAAACTGCACTAAAAACCACTTCACAGAGGTGCCCTACTGGGATACCGTGGCGCCGACACAATGAACCAAAATCCCACTCAATCGCATTATTCCGACACTTGGTCAGCCAGTTCCTGCCCTATCTAGTAATCTTAAAGCTGCATAGTCCGATGAAATATCAAATTTTCAAAACCAAACCAATGATCTAGATTTGATTTTATATATCTAACTTATTGATGCACTTATTAAGCATTTGTTTCTGCGTATAAGGGAATACTGAGTCAATTTAACAGAACCTGTTACTGTAGAAGTCTGGTGTCAGAGTTTTGGCAAGCATGCCAAAACTAATTTTCCATGGTTGCACTCAAAATATCTCAAAACTTTACCATTTAAAATAAAAGTAACTTTGAGCTACTGTAAAGTAGATACTAGTGATTGATCTAATATATTTATCTCAGAACAATTACAGCAATTCAAAACCATCGGACTATGCAACTTTAGTTTAAGTGCCAGGTAAGGTAGCGACAAGTACACATTTTTCAAATCATTGGGTTGACTAGGCCAGGGACTGATCCCAATATCTAACGAGTGATCTGCCCATTCGGCCAATATCTCTCAGTGTCACTGTCGCTGTATGTCTCTCTTTCTCTCTATATATATATACAATATTGGAACTAATATGTGACCTTCATAACTGAGCCTCAGTGTAAGTATACACAGTGTGTATGGGAGGGGCCCCAGAGGATCATTGGTATGACGTCAGGCTGGGAGTCTTCAGTGCAAGCATGTACATTTATTAGCCAGTGTCGTGGGGGTGGTGGAAATGGGAAATATTGCGCCTAGAGCAGGATTCGAACCCACACTTCTTGTCATACCAGGTTTATTATGCTAACCATTATACTACCTAGGCTCCCTGGTGCAATCACCCTATCTACGCCTGCCTGTTTATGTGGCTCCTTGTCTGGTATGCAGGTATTGCAGGTATAGCAATACCTCAGGGAGTTTAACGCCCCTACCCTGCAGAGTTGTAAACCACTGCCTTGTGGTACAGGTTATTGACAGAACCGAAGGCCAAGGGAGCAAACCCTAAAGAGAAAACTATGTCACTGTGGCAGCATTAAGGGCGGTTGATGTATGGAACTCCCATCATCTCCCAACCAGCCACTGCAGGGACAAATAGTTTTGCGCCTGTCTTGACATGTTCTTGCCGGTGTGAAACCTCTATTTGCTCCCCAATAGAGTGCCGCTGGTAACTTGCAAAAGCCAGCAGCACTTCAACACTTTTGTAGGCAGCTTTCATGAAATGTTCTATTCTCAACTGTCTTCTGGTTACAGAAGGGAGGGCACCCTCGTCTTCTGTTCAAGGATACCATCAAGAGAAACATGAAGCTGAGAGAAATTAAGACCGACTCATGGACGCAACTCCCACAGCAGAGAGCTAAATGGAGAGTGGCAGTCAAGTAATGAAAGCAGTCTTTGTCGCATCACGACCGACAGCATGATGATGATGATGATGTCTGAGAGGTCAGTACAAATACTAGCCTTGTCCCCTTGGAATTGTAACTTTCTCAAATGGCGTACACCCATAAGTCGTTTGTTGTGACTGCACTCTTTTCTGGGTTGGATTATTAAATCAAATGCATGTGTTTTTGCTTTAGGAAATCCTGTCTTCATCGAATTTTGCAGTTTCAAACACAATATGATGGTGGTGTATATGTCATGTACTCTATTTGGAGAGTCATATTATTATGAAGATATTCTATTAGATTACCAACATATATATATATATATATATATAAAAGAATATATAAGAAAAAATTCCTCCAGTGTGTATGGTGGGAGGGGGGCCATGCTCACGAATTACCCCGACAGGTGGGGAGGGGGGGGGGCACCACCAATGCGCCAAGGAGGAATAGATATATACAGTATATGTTCCCCTTGCATTTATACTCGTATAATGCATTATACATCACATATACAGTAAAACCTCTCTATATCGACCGACCTTGGGACCGACTTTAAGTGGTCGATTTAGGGAGGGGGTCAGTTTAGGGAGCTAGAATATGGTTACAATGGTATTGGTGGGACCCAAATAAAGCGATCGCTATCGGGGGGATGGTCGATCTGGGGAGGTGCTCGGTTAGGGAGGTTTTACTGTATATGTGTGTATATATATATATAGCGCGTATACAGACCCTCTGTATACGGATGTAAGTCAGAAGGACTCTGGCTATACTACTTCTCTGCTAATTACCACAAGTGTGGTTCCCGGGTTCGAAGCCAGGGGGACTGGCGGCGCTGCTGTCTGTGTACGCTCCCACCGGGCCAAGGTGCACTGGACTTGCCACTTGCCTGCCAGCCGCACCCCAAGCAACACCCGTGCGCTTTGTGGTTGTTGTTTTTTTACGGTAGGGCAGTTGGCCCAGCCAGATGTCATTTTGATGTGATGATGCCAATATGTCTGGTGTACCATATTGTATAATGCATTGATTATTGACTAATACTATCGATGATGATTTCATCCAAGACCATGTTATGCTATTGTCATACATTACCAAGATTGCTGAGAATAAATTATGTCGCCCTTATGTATAACATTGCATTTGACTCTAGCCTCCTTCGTTACATATATATATATATATATATATATATATATATATATATATATATATATATCCCCCCACCCTTCTCTCCTTACTGGATAGAAAATGTCATCACCCCGTTGTGGTATCTCATTGTTGCACTGTCCTCAGAATGACAGCTGCTCGCATGACAGATCCTCGGACGGTTCTCAAGATGGAAAGCTCCGGTAGTGGCGAGGCCTGTCAGAGCCCATGATGCATCATTCCAGACTGCTGCCCACCCACACCCCCTCCTTCCCATCCTACCACGCTTATACAATCTAGTACCGTCTTAATATTTCCACTTGTAAGGAGGAGTATTATCAACTTAGATGCAGTATAGCCAAAATAGTAAAGCTACATATTCTGATGAAAGCATCAAACTTTATAAACCTAAATGCTAACCTAGATCTGATCTACATATTCAATTCAAATACTGGTGCAAATATAAAGAAGGTGTTGCTGCCTAGAAGGGTGTCAATTTGATAGAACCTGTTAATGCTGATGCCTATGGTGTCCGGTATTTTCGTCGTGCACACCAAAATTAAATTTCGTGTTTTCACTTCAAATATGTCCAAAGTCAGCCATTTCTAATAAAAGAAAGTTAGTTCAAGCTAAAGTAATGTAGATCATAGCAATCAATGCAATATATTTATCTTTTAAAAACATGACAAAAAATAGAAAACCATTAGACTTTGTAACTTTAACTGCGTTTTGTTGTGAGTGTCTTCTCTTGTATAGAGACTGTTGTGAAATGCGTATTAGTCCGATGAAAACATCAAATTTTCAAAACCAAAACACTCATCTAGATTTGATTCTACATATTCAACTTAGACACTGGTGCACTTATTAAGCATTTGTTGCTGCATAGAAGGGCAAAATAAGTAAATTAATAGAACCCGTTGCTACTGAAGTATATGGTGTCAGAGTTTTGTCGTGCTTGCCAAAATTATTTTGGCATGTTTTCACGTCAAATATCTCCAAACTTAGCCATTTAAAATTACAGTTACTTCAAACTAAAGTAAAGTAGATGATAACGATTAGTATAACATATTTATCTCAGAAAATAGCAGAAACTCAAAAGCATCGGACTATGCAACTTTAAGGCACGAGACAAGACTGATGAATTACAAACAAATGGCAGACTTGGCATCACTAATCTATTCATCATTTAACATGTATTTTATATTGAAACCATCGGAGGTTGCACCCACAACTGCATTTGAATGTGATATGCATCTAGTGCCCACTACAATGTGATGTGCATCATCTATTAAAAACTCCATATACTGGTGTAGCTGCGGAATTTTCCCCATCTCATATAATCCTAAGCTATTCGTTTGTTGGGGTTTTACATCCTACCAATACCTAAGGTCATATCAGGATTGGTACTGACTAGTTACAGTGTGCATGTATGGCAAGGTTCTAGTGCTTCCCCACCGGGAGACTAGGCCGCCGGCATCATGACCCAATATTCCACTCAGTCACATTATCCTGGTCCTGAGAAAATCAGCCCTTGCCTCTTCTATTAATGACAAGCACTAGGTTATGAATCAATTTTGTAGGTAATTAGTTTGACTTGGTAAATTTTCGAACCTACGACCTCCCATACGGGATGCAATACAGCGCTCTTATTGGTCGGCCATATATCCAGTCATATTTCTAAGCAATACTGGGAATATTATATGTGTAAACTATATTAATGATCGCGTATATTGTCATTGCTTACTGTGTATAGGTGCCATATGCAATACCTGTTACACGTGCAATAATCGTTTAATGCATTAATTTATTAAGCAGGGAAAATATGACTGAATATTTTTGTATTATCAGTTTATGGGTATGTGGTCAAAATTGCGCATGACTAATTTACGGGTGGAGAACCCTGCATAATGAAGCGATAGGTGGAGCCACTGCTACTAAATTCCAGTAACGCTAGGGGCGATCCGACCCGACCCCACCAGCTGACCCTCCCCCCACATCGATCACGTGACTTCGCCCCTCGTCCCGCTACCACAACCTTCCTACCCGACCTCCAGATCACACCGATTCACTTTCTCGCAACAGCTGCAACACCACCCACGTAGCTGGCGGCGCGGGCAGAGCAACAGAGAACCATCACGAATTCAATCGCGACACAGACGGGAAGACATGCCACCCATGGAATTGGGGCAACGAGTGCGGGTTCGCGGAGACACACGGAACAATGCCAGATAGGAAGGTACACGTGTGCACTTGGTGCGCGAATAAGTATCGCCGCGCGAACAACCATAGAGAGAAAGACTGCATAAATAAAAAGTGTTTCCTCGAAAAGAAAGGAGCAGCCGCATCAACCGTGCAACAGACCTCTCAGGTTTTTTTAAATGGGGCTCCCCGCGCGTCACCAGTTTGGCAGATGAGGAGCCTGTCAAGTTCAACCAATGCAAACGCGAGGCAACGAGCCCACACAGAGCAAGCGCAGGCAAACTCTGGGGCAGGCACAACATCGCGCAGGCGCCTACGGATAACGGTAAGCCACCTTTAGAACAGGCCGTTCAGACCCTCGACAAGCT
Organism: Branchipolynoe longqiensis; assembly: GCA_030323885.1. NCBI lineage: Eukaryota > Metazoa > Annelida > Polychaeta > Phyllodocida > Polynoidae > Branchipolynoe > Branchipolynoe longqiensis. The sequence goes on along the minus strand of CM059187.1, from coordinate 116,956,086 downwards.
AAGAAACAGACGCAGTCAGGCACTCAAACCTGAAAGAAATCCCAGCATCCCCGATGCCATGCATTCCTCAAGAAAGGACCACAGCTTCCAGGAAGTTAAGACAAGCGGCGCCACCGGCGCAACATATACCTGGCCGCAAGCAGAATACGCCGTTGGGACCAAGCGACCGACCGCGACCATACAAAAGGTCAGCATCAGTGACGACAGCATAGGGATCAAGGACGGCAGCGTACATGGCGGCAGTCATGACACATATGTCGCGGCCTTAGGAAGCAGAGGTGATGAGGAAGCGAGCTGGGACGATCCAACAATCCATGACACAGGCACGGACGTTGCAAGCCTAAACTCACGCCTGCCAATGACACCCATGGACTATAGGCCCATACTGAGCGACATATGGCCACACCCGCAAACAGACCTATGGGGAAAACACCAGGGCTATCTGAACATTTACCAGCAAGTAAGGGCTACAGCGTTACCGAACCACATGAAGGCTCGGATACCCATCCCCTCAGGCCTCATCATCAAGGTTTGGAGGGAGCTGCTAATAGGCTATCACGATAGCCAGGTGGTGGAGTTCCTAGAATATGGATGGCCTGCTGACTACGCAGCCACAGAGCCCCCTGTCACCTGCATCACCAACCACACCGACGACCCCGATCAGATCGAAGACATACGGCGGTACATAACAACAGAAAGGGACCACGGTGCGTTGCTAGGCCCCTTTAAAGAACCTCCCTTCTACCCATGGTCCCAGATAAGCCTCTTGATGACGCGCCCTAAGAAGAATTCCACCAGCAGGCGCGTCATCATGGACCTCAGCTGGCCGCGCGGCGCCAGTGTCAACGATGGCATCACCAGGGGCTACTACCAAGGTAACCCAAGCACATATAGCCTCCCGAATGTCATGGACGCGGCGGACGAGGTAGCACGCCTAGGCACAGGCTGCTATCTGTGGTGCGCGGACCTTGAACGTGCCTATCGCCAACTCCGCACCTGCCCCCTCTCAACACCACTACTCGGTATGACTCTAGACAGTGCCTACTACACAGACATCGCACCACAGTTCGGATGTCGCACCTCATCAATAGCCTGTACTAGGACAACGAACGCGGTAGTCTACCTCCTCAGGAAAAAGGGCCACCACGTGCACTGCTACTTAGATGACTTTGTGGGGGTGGCCCCCTCCTGGAGGGAGGCGGAGGCAGCTTACAGAGACCTGATTCACCTGACGGACCAGCTTGGCCTCACACTCTCGCCCAACAAATGTCACCCACCAGCAAAATCAGTGGTCTGGCTTGGCTTCAAAATATCCGCTAACGACATGAATGTCACAATCCCTCGTGAAAAGCTTGACGACACGCACACGGAATGCAAGAAATGGACACACAAGAATACCGCTTCCAAAAAGGACATACAACGATTGGCTGGTAGACTACACCACATCGCGATATGCGTTGTTCCGGCGAGACGGTTCATGTCAGGAATATTTCAAACATTGCGACAAACCCCCACCACTGGAAGGCACAAGTAACATGGATGGTCTAAAAGACAACGTGAGATGGTTCTTCGACTTTGCAGTATGGACGAACAGTCTGGTCCTCCTAAAGAAAGAACCCAAGACACAATGGACGATAGAATGCAACTCGCCCCTCATAGCGGGTGGCGCATTCTCCCAGTCGCATTTCTACGGGAAAGCATACCCGGACAGTATCATTTCCAAATACAGCAATATTGCACACCTAGAGGCAATAAACTTGGTCGCCGCCATGAGGGCGCTGGCCCCCCCACACCCTGAGGAATACCTCATCATCATAAACACCGACAACGCCGCCAGCCAACAGGTACTCGATTCAGGGGCGGGCAGGGACCCCATACTAACAGCATGCGCCAGGGAGATATGGCTCTTCGCGGCAACAAATGGATGTGAAATCGAAATAAGGCATAAGCCCGGAAAGGACCTTGTTCTGGCGGATGCCCTGAGCAGGAGGGCATTTGACTTAGACGCTCGCGTCAGGGCAGGTCGCCTCACTAGAGAGATGAGCATTACTGAAATTGAAGTCTGTTTTGAGAACATTTTTACTCACGGCTTATAACTTAGCCTGCGAATTTCGTATTAATTGCTCCCTCTATTCACAGGCTACACCGAACAAACACACGACGGAATCCTGGAAGTATACTTTGCGGGCCTGGCGAGTGGGACCTGGAGGAACAAGGCGGTCCAAGTGAAGAAATATGTCAGCTTTGCAGCTCAGCATCGTTTCGACCCACTCGCCCCCACGCAGTACGACGTGATGGCATATATACTGCATTTAAAGGAGACCCTCGCGTCCCCGGGAGCCGCCATGAACTATCTCAGTGGGGCCAAGACATGGGTGCTCATGTTCGGAGGGTCCCCGACCCCCTTCGACACTTACCCGGTTGCATTGATGAAAAGGGGCTTGGCACGTCTAGCGAGCCACACTCCGAGACCGGCCCCACCGCTCACTCCGCAACACATCGCGGCGCTGACAGGCTACCTGACGGCAGCGGGTCCAACAGCCCGAGTACTCGTGGCGGCCCTCCTGATCGGCTACACAACCCTACTACACAACCCTACCACAACCTTCCTACCCGACCTCCAGATCACACCGATTCACTTCCTCCCACCCACACCTTTTTACCGGGTTAATATGCTAGGGTCGGGTTGAGGCTCGGTTTCCGCCCATTATGGACGGTAGATATGAACGTAGTTACTGATACCGGAGCTGTCTGATCTGTCATGTTGGAACAAAGACTACACATTCCTGGCTGATTAAAGACTTTTAACCACTATTACTCCATGACTCCGCCTTGTTAAATTACCCATTTTGCATTGCACGACACCATTTTAGAACCCTAGCCCTGCATATATTAATTTAGCATTACTGCCATTTCCTCATTGTTTTTACATCCTGCTGTCAGCACACAACAGTAGCAATGCCAGCCTCATAAACATGGAGAAGTGTTATCTAATACCCCTGTCACATTATGACGCTTCTCGCCGGTGCGCCGCCAATGGACAAAATCACTTTTAATCGTCGAGAAACGTCAAACTTTTCGGCATCACCCCAACGTACTCGTAGCATGCGGCCGACGTGGTGCGAAAAAATCCCAAAAAGTTTGGCGTGCCATCCTAATATGACCTTAAAAGTAGCTAGGATGTAAAACAATAAGCAACAGTTTGGGGCAACGACCCTTATGCATGCACGGCATGTGCCTAAAGTTATTCCAGCGATGTTGACACGCTTCTGACGTCACCATAATGTTGGCACCCGCGCGTTGTCGGTCGTTGAAAGTTTTGTGCAAGCACAAAACTTTGCCGATCCGATGACGCGCGCCACTGACCCTCGTCGACCTTCGCCATCCATCAATGAATACCAACGCGCGCCTAACGCGCATGCACGTAACGGTTCCTGATGTTTCCTGACGTTCTGCCAAAAAATCACATACGTCAATGCGTGTTGGCGAGAAGCGTCGTAATGTGACAGCCCCATAAAATTCACCAGCATTTCTATTTAACAATAGATTTACTTTTTTATGTTTTTGAAGTAGTTAGTAAGATAGCCTCATTGGGGTCTGTTTATTAAATTCAATTCAATTCAATCAAGTTTATTTCAACATCCTCATTATATACAGTTACAATTTCCATGAAACCTAATTACAGTGGATGAAGAAAAGGAGAATGAAAGAAGCACAATGCTTATGATATACATTCCCCTTGCCTGTTGTTTGCCTAGCCTGTGTTCCACTCCTAATATAGAAATATAGCGAAGTGTTATTAAAATTAAGGTTTTACAATCTGGTATAATTTACGGTTATTTAGACAATGTAGTTAATATGATGTATGCTATATTCTATGATGTATTACGTTGATAATACTTGATGATCTGGGGCGCAAAGTAATTTGAGTAAATGATTGCACTTGGGATAATGCGGACTCATGGCGGCTTTATAGTGCCGTCCAAATGGGATACCATTCGATCCACGGGCACCTTGACCCGATATTCCCACTCACTTCCGTTATCTTGACATTGCGCCAATCACTACTTGCCTTATCCTAGTAGTACCGAGCGCAGAGCGACTTTGCAAATTTGTGTTAATCTTCAGATTGATCTGGCAGGGGATTGATCCCACGACCTTCAAGTTCGGCACATAAAGTGAGGGCTCAACCCAGTCGGTCCGAAGAAGGTCCTTTAGGTAATATGTTAGAAGTTTATTTTACGTCATAGCAACATATAAGGTCATATCAGGACGGGTACCGACTTGTGACAGTGTGCACTCATGGCGGCTCTATTGTGCCACCGGCATCATGACCCAATATCCCACAGTCACATCCTGACACTGAGCTAACCAGTCCTTGCCCTATCCTATTAATGCCAAGCGCCAGGCTAGGAAGCGACAAGTATTAATTTGATAAGTCATTGGTTTGACTCGGCTAGGATTCGAACTCCCGACCTTCAGCACTAGAAGTCAGCGCTCTACCGATTGTACCACCGCGTCCGGTCGATGAAGGTCCAGGTGGTGTGAGGCTATGACGTGAGTAAATGAGCGCGATGTGTATGTCTGAGGTTGGCGGGTGGGGTGCGTGGGTGGGAGGGAGGAAGGCCTGAGGGGTGGGGGGGGGGGGTGCAGAAAAGGGCCCAGAAAGTCAGTGTCGGCGCACTGACGTCAAGGAGAATTGAAAGACGAGGATTGAAAGGGCGTTAGGAGTAATCGGTTCAGGACGTGATCCTTGCCGCGATGCTTAGGCTGATGGGACGGGGTGGGAGGTGGGGTATGGGTGGGGGGCCGGGGGGCATTCCCTATGCCCCCACGCCCCCAAGGTACCGGATGCCCCGGATGCATTTGACACCAAGTGATAACACCACAACTGGAAGCAAATTCCGGAATTCTAGAACCGTCAGATTGGTTGGTTGTTGGAATATTACGTCGTGGCAACATCTAAGGTCATATCAGAACGGAGAGCCGTCAGAAAATCTAGGTCATCGAGATAACAGCAAAGATAAGGTCAACCCGCTAAGGCTTTCTATATTAATACGATTGTATTTGGAGGTTTTATTCTGGGGTGTTGTGTACACTAATATATCCTCAACTTGTTTAAAGCTGCAGAGTCTGATGCCGTATTACATTTTTCTGAACTCAAATCTTATCTAGATTTGAATAGTTCAGGTGCAAAACCACGTAAACGCCAATCCAAAAATGTAGTTTAAATAAAATATTTTTACTTGAAAATAATTTTTATTCTCACAAATTCCACTTTTCATATGATCACGTGGTTATGGAGCAATGCACAAAAAAAGTAAGAATATTATAAAATTAACTTTTTGAACGTTTGATTCCAATGGTTATCTCCATTTTGGGATCGGCGTTTACATGGTTTTGCGCCTGAACTCTTCATCTTGATGCTATATATCCAACTTAGAAGAGGTGTTCTCTGTGGCGGAGTGGTTAGAGTGTCTGACTTTTTTCTAGGTCAGACTCCTAATCTGAAGGTTGGTGGTTCGATTCCCTGTGCCCCCCACCTCTGCCAATTTGGATTTCCACCACTGTGGCTAACTTACAGCATCATCAAAGGCCAGTTGCTCTCATACCATGTATATGTGGTGTGGGAGGTTAAAAATCCATTGGGTTGGTAAAAGTGTAGGCTCGGCTTTCTATCAACAAACTGTCTAATGGTGAAAACAAGTCTATTCAGACTTATCCAATAATAGACAGTATAAATCTTCAATAACAATAACAAGATACAGGCACACTTATTATAATATCAAGCATATGAAAACACAGTTTAGTCAACGACAATATTTACTCAAACAAATCAAGTTAAACATCATAGGTTAGCAGCGTCGATATACGCTTCACAACGCAGTCATAAATATCCAAATCAATGTAATAATAAAAAAGATCTGTTCCAATTAAAACATGTGCTGTCCAGCATTTCGATGTGGATGTCGACATTAATGTCGCAACTCTTTTCTTCAAATATCTCCACAGTTAGCCAGCCCTACGTAATTAAAGTTGCATCAAAGGTACATTATAATAACAAACGAAATATATTCATCTAAAGGAATTCACCTCATTATTCATCTCTGAAATCTCTGCAATTGAAATGTTCCAAGTATAATCAACCAATGTACTAAAACAATATATAAACTATAAAAAAAAAAAGATTTAAAAAGAGGGCAGAACCCAAAGCAATGGGACTATTTTACTTTAATTTTCGTATATTTCGCGGTTGGTTGACGGTAGCTATGAGGTACTTGAGGACGGGGATAAATAAGTCACATCACCTTGGCGAGGCGCCTTCCTGCTTCGTCCACTAATTATATCAACTAGACTGAGGCTGTGGATGTCTTGATATATGGACCATTAATCAGTAATGGGAGGGGGGGGGGGGCATGCTAAATGACTGTGTCCATCTATAATATATACCAGAAGATTATGAAAGCCGATTTTGCCGGATTATAAATATAATTATGGCCTTCACTTACCTATCTGCACAGCAGAACTGAGCTGATGGTATTATAATTTATAGATACATACAGCAATACCTCATTTAGTACTCTGTACTTTCCGTGAATGGTTGGGTGTTGGAGGTTTACATCCTGGCAACATCTAATGTCATATCAGGAAGGGTATTGACTTGTGACAGTGCACACTCATGGCAACATTATAGTGCTGCCATACTGGGAGACCAGTCCACCAACACCATAACCTGATATCCCACTCAGTGAGTCAGTCACATTATCCTGACACTGAGCTAACCAGTCCTTACCCTATCCTAATAATGTCGAGCGCAAGGCTAGGAAGCGACAAGTATACATTTTAAAGTAATTGGTTTTACTGAACCCATGGGTTCGAATCCCCCGATCTACCAAATCAGGAGACGGACGCTCAAAACAGTTGGCCATTTCGTCTGGTCTGTATGATGTATGTATATATATGTATGTGTGCGTGTGTGCGTGTGTGAGTGTGTGTATGTATGTATGTATGTATGTATGTATGTATGTATGCATGTGCGCATGCGTGTATGGTGTAGGTATGTGAGAAATGTTATTATGGAATGTGCATGCCATCACCTTGGCCAATTTGGATTTCCACCGCTGTGTATAATTTACAGGGTCATCAAATGCCAGTTGCTCTCATACCATATCTATGTGGTGTGGGAGGCTAAAAATCCCTTTGGTCGGTAAAAGTGTAGGCTCGGGCTTTCTACTAACAAACTGAATATTGGTGAAAACAAGACTATTCAGACTTATCCATGAATCTATTCAGACTTATCTTGAATCTTCAAGAAAAAAAGAAGAAGAAAAAAGGGGTCTCAGAAACATCCATATAAGTTATAACTAAGGCAATTGGTTTCACTCTTTTATTAGATAGGGGCCTACATTAGAATTAAAGTTAGTTCAATGCCTTGCCTAAGAATTATATTAGAGATGCCAGAGGCAATCTCTATGACAACATATGTGCATATGCAATCACACAGCACACACTGTACGTGGAGCCTACTGTCAACGATGCAAGAAGCCAGGAACGGTCACCCTTTTCCTTTCGCAACCCTAACATTCTATTACATGTTTTGCCTCCACCTGTTCCAGTTAATTAAATATATAATATTGTTTTAGTGTCCTGGACAAACGTAAGCAATTTAGTGTATAGTTCAGCCACATGACGAATTTGAATTCGTAACTATGGCCTCCTAAAGGTATTATATATTTCATCTTTTTAGAGCTATTACATTTATGAGTTTATCAAATTTAAGTTTCTGCCATATCGCTGAACTAATTATGATTTGTTGATCGGCATGCATTGTGCAATAGCTTGAAGTAATATAAATATATATATATATATAAACAGAGAATATATATTGTAGAGCATATATATGTATATATATATATATATATGATGTATAAGAAGTATGCGAGTATAACGGCGCAAAAGGAAATGTTCCCTATATGATCACCCATTTGTTGTACTACTTTATGGGTGATCCCTTTTCACAGTTGGGTCAGGTGACGCCACCACCCCCAACCCTACCACTGTACCAGTGGCGCGAAATAATGTCACTCGCGCACTGGAATTTTGTATCTATTTATCTATATATATATATATATATATATATATATATATATATATATACAGCATATATATACTGCTCTTATGACCAGACAAAAAAAAATCGATCAAGATATAAATTATATATATATAGTAGATCATTAAAATATACTGATAGTGATACATATCCATGGTGATTTTTTACAATACTCGGCTGGTAGGTTCTACTACTAGTACTAGTACAGTAGTACGAGTATGGCATCCTGCTTTCTCGGCATGGCATGTCATGGCGTCCTAATAATGCATGTGCTGCGTGACACTTCAAGGTTTCTACGTCACGTTCTGATCTTGTAATACAGGGATGCGTGCAAAACACGGCCTAGGTTTTGAGTCACGTGACTATGTAGCGCAACGTGGTTTGTTTGTTGTTGTTGCTTCACATCCTAGCAACATCTAAGGTCATATCAGGACGGGGCGCAATGTGTAAACAACACTACTAATTTACCTCTCGATATTAATCGCGCGTAGTTTAGTGTTTTACACACACATCCCACCACGGTCATAAGTGGATCCCGTAGGGGAACATAATCCTGGCAACATCTAAGGTTATACCAAGATAGGATATAATCTAATGGTTCTGAGGTTATGTATCATATTTTATATAAATATAGTAGTACTACTATTAGCCTGATATTTACAAAGAACTACACTTTATTTTGAAGTCGACATAACTATTATTTGTAATGGTATTATATTTAAAGCTAAAATATACTAAATTAATGTTGGATTGCCCAGCCTTCAGCTGTGGCAGATTTGACTTGCTATTCCTTCTATGCAGAACAACATTGTTATTAGGACACCAGTATCTAAAGTGGATACGTAGCATTCGATCCAGCTGAGTGATGTTGGTTTATTTATTGGGGGGGGGGGGAGTGTTTAATTTTGAATGCTTTAATCTGATTTATGCAGGCTTAATACGGGTGGATATAATAAATCTATGTATGCATATTTCTACCTTTTAACCCTTACACTTCATCTGTTTCACATTTCGCTAGTGCTTCCACCTAGTGAGTAGAACATGCACCAGGTGTTCGGCACCGGCTGGGCATGCTGCAACAGCTGGTTCCGGTAGGTCGCTTCACAAGATCCGGAAATCTAGGCACACAGCGGCAACCGGCGTCCTCACGTCAACAACCTGACACGTGACTAATGACTTAAAGCCGCATAGTCCGACGGTTTTGAACTTCTGTCATTTTGAGATAAATATATTAAATTGATTGATATCATCTACATTTAAAGTAATTTTGATTTAATATGGCTAATTATAGAGATATTTAAAGTGCAAACATGCTAAAGTAATTTTGGCAAGCATGCCAAACCTCTGATACCATATGCTTCTGCAGCTACAGATTCTATTGATTTGCCCCAGGATTCCTTTCTATGTGGTGACACATATTTAATAAATGTACAAGTATTCTACGTTAGATATGTAGAATCAAATTTTCATTTTCATTTTGAAATTTTTATGTCGTTTTCGAACTCTGCAGCTTTAAAGTCACATAGTCCGATGGTTTTGAGCTTCTCTCATTTTCTGATCGCTTGATCGCTATAATCAACATTACTTTAGTTTCAAGTAAAGTTACGTTAAAATGACTAACTTAGGAGATATCTGCCGTATGCACGAATCGGGGTTAGGGCCGTAACCGCGGCTAGGCTAGCTCCACACGGCTAAATGTGAGTAATTGCATACCGATTTCTCACATTTAGCCGTGTGGAGCTAGCCTAGCCGCGGTTACGGCCCTAACCCCGATTCGTGCATACGGCCCCACTGAAGTGTAAACATGCTAACTTAATGTTGCATAGTCCGATGGTTTTGAGTTTCAGAAATTTTCTGAGATAAACACATTAGGTTGATCGTTATAATGTACCTTACTTTACCTTAAAGTAACTTTATTTTACGTGGCTAACTTTTGAGATATTTGAAGTGCAACCATTCAAAATTAATTTGGGCATGCTTGCCAAAACTCTGACACCATAGCATTCTGCAGTAACATGATCTATTCAATTGCCTCACTATTCCCTTCTGTTTGGCAACAAATGCTTAATAAATGCATCAGTATCTAAGCTGGATAAGTAGAATCAAATTTAGATCATTGTTTTGGTTTTGAAAATTTGATGATTTCATCGGCTTATGCAGCTTTAATGTTGGCATGCTTGTAAAAATTCTAACACATTGGCTCCAGCAGGAAAAGGTTCTATTAACTTGGTTAAGCAACATTTAAGGTTATATCAGGACGGATATCGACTTGTAACAGTACGCACTCATGGCGACTGTATAGTCCTGCCCCACTGGCAGACCAAGTCGCCGGCACCATGACCCGATTTCAAATTCATTATTGGTCAAAGTAGGTTTTAGCGATATAACGAATGGTAGACAGGAAGTGTGAATACTTATTTGTCTCTCTTTTGTTTTTTTGGTACATTAGTTGTCCCAAGCAGGGGAAATCCCAGTCAGAGACGACTGGTCTTCCTCACTCCACTGCTGGTCGATAGAAAGCTCGAGCTTACACTTTTACCGACCCCAGGGATTTTTAACCTCCCACACCACATAGACATGAGCCGTGTTCACACGGGGAAAATGTAAAGCGATTTAGACAAGGCGAATCATATGAATCGATTTAGTTTGAAAGTGTCTCGCGTTCGCACGGGCAGTGCTTGAGTTGGTTTAAGGCGGAAGTGGATATCTGCGCATGAGCAAGTCCATACTAACCAGCGCCAGTTTCGGTTAGTCGACGTCGGCATGAGAGAGTGTGGGTTCGACCTAGATATGTATAGACTGAATCATATTGTTTTGGAACCGTAAAAACTTCTGCTGGGCAGTGAAAACCTATAAATAAATGATGAAAAAAACATCTGTGCACCTCTATCTGGTTCATAGACCAAATTATATAATATGCGCTTTTGATCGACCGGAAAGTCAACAAACTAAGGTCTCGACTGCGCATGCGTGTGACATCCTTAATCCGCCTCAGTGCATTCACACGGGCAAAATAAATCGGTTCACAGAAATCGATTCACATACACTACCTCGACAAGTGGTTTACAGTGTGCAGATCACACGAATCGATTCAGCCCTAATCCGACTCAGCCGCGCGTTCACACACGAAATGTAACCCAAACTATACAAGTCGATTTCTACGAATTGATTTACATTGCCCGTGTGAACACGGCTTTAGTATGAGAGCAACCAGCCTTTGATGACGCTGTAAGTTATACACAGCGGTGGAAATCCAAATTGGCAGAGCTAGGGGCATGGGGAATCGAACCGCCAACCCTCAGATTAGGAGTCTGACCTAGAAAAATGTCAGACACTCTAACCACTCCGCCACAGAGAACGCCACTTTTGTAATACTTTCTTTGTAAGCACTATTACTGTGAACTGCTTCTTCCCAATCAACTCTACATTTAGTGACAGTACGTGAGTCTACCCATTTCATAGAGAAATCTCATCCACCTGTGTAAGTATTCCCCGGTCGAAATCACTAATGGCTGAAGAGGGTCATTAGGACTGAATGACCCTAATAATCACAGCTTGACTCCAGACAGGTCAGCCTTGACTGGACCATAAATGACGCCCTGAGAAAAGGTCGTTTCAAGTTATACAAACCCAAGGATAGGTATATTCAATCCAAGCTATAGGCTTTCTAATTTTCTGCGAAATACCTTTTGGGTTTCGTGCCCAGGGCTCATGCAAAGTTCATCTGCACCAGACGGGATGACCGAATGAGTTAGAGCGTCCGTCTCCCGTGTTGGTACACCATGGGATCGTAGGTTCGAACCCTGGTGGAGTCAAACCAATGACGTAAAAATTGATACTTGTCGCTTCCTAGCCAGGCACTCGGCATTATTAGGATAGGGCAAAGACTGGTTGGCTCAGGGTCAGGATAATGTGACTGAGTGTGGTATCAGGTCATGGTGTTGGCGGCCTGGTATCCCAGTGGGGCAGCACTATAAAGTTGCCATTGGTGTGCATCGTCACAAGTCGCTACCTGTCCTGATATCACCTTAGATGCTGCTAGGACGTAAACAACAAACAAACAACAAAGATCATCTGTAAAGAATGTTTGGCTCTGGTTGGTGGAAGGTTGTCGAAATTTTACGCCCTGGCAACATATAAGGTCATATCAGTACGGTATTAGTTCCGTGAACCAGATGATTGGAAACAACAACTTATTGGAACCGGAATGTTGCTTAAATACTTTGTTAGCTTGGATAGATTCATTTGGGTGTACTGGCAGGGCGATTGCCCCATTGGTGTTGACAATCAAAACCATCCTTCTATATTTCATGGTCAAATAATATTAAATTCAAATATCCAAATTAGATGGTGCACTCAGTTTCATGTTTGTGTGCTGTGCTTGAGTAAATGGATAAACAAAACCTAGGTACTGCATTTCAGTATACACACCAAAATGAATTTGCTATTTTCAATTCAAATATTCCCCAATTTAACCCTTTAAAATAAAATAAAATAAAGTAAAGTAAAATAAAATCAATAAAATAAAATAAAGTTAATTCAGTTTGAGGTAAAGCACATAATAAAAAATGTATATGATATATTTATCTAAAAATAAATATGGCAGAAACCTAAAACGATAGCATCATGCAACTTTAGTATGTTGAAAGGCACCATTCACACATTGGAAACTGATATGTATATGCTGAAAATAAGACGATCTATGTTATACTAATGGAACGTGCGAAACGTAATTAGACATACATGCCCATTAATTTGCGCAATCTTTCCATTTATGATGAATTTGGTTAGGTTACAGAAGGCGCCCCATACCGGGGGCTGGCCATGCAGAACCAGGGCCCGTATGCATGGAGCAGTGTTAGATTTGTGTGGTGTTATCCCTCTAACACAGGGTAGCTACCACCGGTTATCGGCGGGGTCGAGAACTATGTCACGCCGTATGCATGGGCGCTTAAACAGTTCAAGTTAGCTAAACGTGAAGTTATTTATAGATTTGGGAAATCCCTCAATTCGACAATATGAATATCGCCGCCAATGCTGCGGCGGCGTTAATATCGATTCGAATTGAGGCTTAAATTGATAAAATTTCACTTATTGCGTATGTAATTCTGTTAAATATGACAGCATTGAATAGATTGAGACCCACACACGCACACTAACCGGCGCGGCGACAGTACGTATATCGACGTCGATGCGGCGGCGGCGATTTGTTTACCTTACATTCGTCAATTCGACAATATTAATATCACCGCCGATGCGGCGGCAGCGTTAATATCGCTTCGTTTTTAGGGTTAATTTGATTAAATTTCACTTATTGCGTATTTAATTCTGTCAAATATGATAGCATTGAATAGATTTGGGCTCCATCCTGACACTAACCTAACACTAACACCGCTGTAAACCTGCTATGAGCAGGGGTTAGAATTTCCAAGTTTAAACACGTGGTGTTTGTCTAACAGTAACACTGCTCCATGCATACCGACTTTTCGGTGCTAAACCAGAAATCCCGCCCTAACCGCGGTTTGCCTCGCTAACACCGCTCCATGCATACAGGCCCTGGTAGAACCTGTGCGCGTAGTGCACTGGCGATATTCAGAGAGTTATTACCTGCGCATCGAGAATGAGGTAAAGAGGGGGTCGATAATGGGTGCTAGGGTCATAAACGGGTACCGGGGTTAAAACCAAGCATCACAGCACGCACCCTATCCCAATCAGCACGAGAAATGCGTGAGAGTGGGTTAGTTGTGGTTGTTGGAGTTTTATGCCCTGACAACATCTAAGGTCATATCAGGATGGGTACCGACTTGCAACAGTGTGTACTCATGGCGATTTCATAGTGCTTCTCCTCCATGACCTGATATCCCACTCAGTCACATTATCCTGACACTGAGCTAACCAGTCCTTGCTCTATCCTATTAATGCTGAGCGCCAGGCTAGGAAGTGACAAGTATCATTTTTGTCATTGGTTTGACTCGACCGGGAATTGAACTACTGATCTCCCACAGGGGAGGCCTGCGTTCTACCGATTCGGCTGCCGCGCCCGGTTGCATGACAATATAAACAATATGCACATGCAAGGAACTTGCTCTGGACCTATTTCATATGATGTCAGCATGGGTATTTAGTTCAGGGCGTGCACTGTTTGGCTGCAAGATGACACACTGTCACACTGCAAACTCAATGGCTATGAGCAATCATCATACAGAAAAAGAGAAATATCTCTAAAACCACACCATCTAGAAACAAAGCGCTTGGCAGACAATAGGATAATATGCTTAACAATCAGATTATATTAAATTTATAAGGCTAGGGTTCTGGATTTCTATTAATTTTGAATAAAATTTACATTTTGCACTGCACGTATCGGCAAACTCAATGCATTGTCAATGGCCATGAGCAATCTTCTAACAGAAAAAGTGAAATATCTCTAAAACCACACCACATAGACACAAACCGCTTGGAACACATATAGAAAACATATTCAATGAACAGATTATATTATATTTATATGGTATGGGTTCTGCATTTCTATTAATTTTGAATAAAATAAACGTTTTGCACTGCGCGTACTGGCAAACTCAATGGCAGGGTCCATTCATTCTACAGCCAGGCTGCGCGCACATACCCGATGTTTACAAACATTGAAAGGGGTCTATGTTTGTTTGTTTGTTGTTGTTTTTCGTCCTAGCAACATCTAAGGTCATATCAGGATGGGTACCGACTTGTGACAGTGCGCACTCATGGCGACTTTATAGTGCTGTCCCACTGGGAAACCAGGCCGCCGGCACCATGACCTGGTATCCCACTCAGTCACATTATCCTGACACTGAGCACACCAGTCCTTGCCCTATCCTAATAATGCCGAGTGCCTGGCTAGGAAGCGACAAGTATCAATTTTAAAGTCATTGGTTTGACTCGACCGGGACTCGAACCCACGACCCCACGATCTACCAGCACGGGAGACGGACGCTCTAACTCATTTGGCCATCCTGTCTCGTCTGAAAGGGGTCTAGAGAGCTACCAGTAAACATAGAATGGATGCGTGCTTTTGGTGTATGTGTTTCTTAATTCATTTCAAGAATTGTCACAGGTCTTGTAGTACTAGAATTTAGAAGGTGGTAAGCCAAGTACAATGGTTTATTTTTCTCGGTTATCAAACCAGGCAGGTTCGATCTGTCGATGGCCGAATGGGTTGACCATCTGCTTCCTTTCTGGGAGGTCATAAGACTCAAACCCCAAGCTTGAACCCCAGTCAACACGATGACTTAAAGATGTATATTTGCTACTACCTAGTTTGACACTTCGCATTATTAGGATAGGGCAAGGAGCAGTTGAATGAGGAAGACCAATAGACGGGATCACCGTTTTGACTGCACATGCGCTGAAAATGGCGTTGGCAGCAAAGCAAATGAGAATGGCCATTGAGTTTGTCGATACGCGTAGGGAAAAACTTCGATTTTATTCAAAATGAATAGAAATACATATCAATTTGGCATAAACATATATGCACACATGCAATATAATGATCTGATAAATATAGCTAAGACTAAAATAGCCATAGTTAAACATTTTGAGCTAAGGAACATACAATTCCAGACAAAACAATCAGTGATATCCACATCACGATTAATAATTCTTGTTCTAAATATCAAAATGCCAAATGTGTCAACATACACTTGTTTCAGAGAAATATATAACCAATATCTGATTAACCCTACTAATTTTCTAGTTCTACATATGTCATTAACCATAGGATATAAATAAAAAC
The DNA here is from genome assembly GCA_030323885.1 of Branchipolynoe longqiensis. Lineage (NCBI taxonomy): Eukaryota > Metazoa > Annelida > Polychaeta > Phyllodocida > Polynoidae > Branchipolynoe > Branchipolynoe longqiensis. Next base: position 116,940,208 of record CM059187.1, on the reverse strand, counting down.
ATTAATAAAATAAGTAAAACTGACTGTGGCTATGGCTCTAACACTAGTCTGAGTGCCCAGATTTGTCTAAATCTAAATGCACATGGCATAAGATGTGCATATTATATTGATGTAAATGCAATGCTGGATAAAAGATTAACATCATAATTTATTATATATATTATTTTAGTTGGTATTCTATGTTTCAAACAAGAGCTGAGATCCCCTTTGTAAAGGCCCTGTCACATTACGATGCATCTCGCAAGCACACGGCCAAAGTGTAAAATCACTTTTTTAAAGTTGAGAAGCGTAGAACTTGTTGGTGCGGGGGGAGGGGGGGGGGGCAAAGACCAATGTATACATACCGTATGGCCAACGTGCTTCTGCGTGAAAAACGCTTGAATTATGCTCATGGTACGTTCACAGAATGCCAGTAAATGTTATATATGTTATTCAATCGCCAGAACTACGCATCATTTGTTACATACGTCAAGACAAGCTGGAGGAACGCTAAACGTATGTTAGACATATGTTAGACATACATTCTCAGTATGCGGACTGTACCTTCCCACTGCCTTTAACATAGGGCCCCTTTACGTATGCCTAGTGTATACATAAACATATGGCCAACGTAAAATCCACAGGTTGTCGAATGTTGTCATACGTCAAAAGTTTTGTGCATGCATGACACCGTATCTCAATGAACGTCGACGTACATTGACATATACCAACGAGCGCCCAACGCATAACGATGTATCCCGACATAGTGGCCAAAAATCACATACGTCGGCGTATGTTGGCATGATGCGTCGTAATGTGACAGCCCCTAATACCCCTGTCACACTACAACGTAATGAGCCAACGTGAGCCTAACGTGGTGATATTTCGTCATTACGTTGATGTACGTTGGATTACGTTATGATGACATCATAATGACGTTAGACTGACGTCGATCTACATCACATTACGTCGTTTTACGTCGAGTTACATCGAAGTTTTGGACATGTTCAAAAGTTTCGACGTAGCTCGAACGTAAGGGTTTACGTCCTGTTCACGTTCAGCGAACGTCAATGACGTTAAACGGACGTTAGGCAAACGTTCCTCACTACGTTCCACTCGTTGACCCACATTAAAGCTGGTGGAAACGTCCATGCGGCGTAATGGGAAAGTCAGGAGAATGTCAGGAGAACGTCAGGAGAACGTGCATTCAACGTATGTTCAACATCTCATGACATAGCTAACGTCATGTAATGTTCTTCTGGCGATGGAATAACGTTCATAACGTTCCGTGATCGTCATTACGTTGACCTCTCTCGTTGAATGACGGTATCACTACGCTTTACCGACGTTACGCTCTCATCCACTATGCTGCATCCATGTTCAACTTGTGCCCAAATTTGCATACTACGCCGAGAAGTTCAACGTTTTTCACGTTCTCCCTACGCTGACGTCGTCACGTCGTAGTGTGACAGCCCCATTAAGAACCATCTTGACCGTATGGCCTTGTGCACACCACATGTGACGTATTGACCGGGAACATAGAGAATGAACATGTTCATTGTCTGTGTGACGCATCATAAGGTCACAAGCGAAGACAGAACAAGAGAACACGCCACAAGAGAACAAGCCTATCCAACAAGCACGAGTGTATTCTCTCAAAATGGCCGACAAACTATCGCTCAACAGCCGGGAAAGGCAATGCAAGACAATGCAGGCAGCAAGCATACTGAGCCCCTATCGGCAAACGCCTGCACTACTAGTACTGAGGGCCGGTTCGGACGATTTGAATGTACTACAACACTCCACCCATTGAGAGCGGGGACCACCTTTCGGGTCGGCACGCCGTCCTCCGATCGGTTATACACGCTAGGTGGCGCATGACACCTCCATGTCCGGCACAATGCGATTTACGAGGGACATTATTACTACACATGTTCTTCCGCAACTATTCCTAGACGCGCAGATAAAAGCCTATTAATCGCTGCCGCCCGACCGCCACCGTCCCCTGGCGAGACGCCGTGCGTCACACGTCACGGGTATGACGTCACGGACGTGTGGGTAATGTGAATGGACTGCGTCGGCGAGTTGTGCTTGTATGTATGGGTGTGTGGGTGTGTGGGCGTTTGCATATGTCTTGTATGAGTATGTTGGTGTGAATATATGTATTGTGTGAGTATATTTGTGTATATATGTATATATATGTATGTGTGTGTGGGGGTGGGGGGTGGAGAGGGGTGTCGGAGTGCGTGTGTGAGAGTGTGCGTGTAGGTCGGCGGGAAGGCGATGGCTGTCTGTTATGTGTTAGCGTGTGTGCGTGTATCGTTTGTGTGAGAGTGTCTTGTATAAGCGTGAGTGTGCGTGCGTATATGAGTGTGTGTGTGAGAGAGAGTGCATGTGACTGTGTGTCCTGTATAAGTGTGAGTGAGTATGTCATGTGTGTGTCCTGTATAACCATGTGTGGGTGTGAATGAATGTGAGTGTGTGAGTGTCATGTGTGTGAGAGTATGTACCCTGTATAAGCATGTGCGAGTATGTGTGTGAATATGTGGAGGAGTATGTGTGTGTCATGTGTGTGAGAGTATGTGCCCTGTATAAGCATGTGCGAGTATGTGTGTCCTGTATAAGTGTGAGTGAGAGTATGTGTGAGAGTATGTGTGTGTCACGTGTGTGAGAGTATGTGTCCTGTATAAGCATGTGCGAGTATGTGTGTTCTGTATAAGTGTGAGTGTGGTTGGGAGAGTATGTGTGTGTAATGTGTGTCACAGTATGTGTTCTGTATAAATGTGAGTGTGTGTGAGGGTATGTGTGTCATGTACGTGTCCTGTATACGCGTGCGTATGTGGCGCGGGTGACAGGCCCTCGGCGTGGACCTGGTCAGACAGTAGTTTCTTACCACGGCCCGCCGACGACTGGCGGGCCGTGACTAACGCCGGTCGCCGGCAGTGATGGTTCAGTCGTTGTGTTAGTCGGATGCGGGAACCGACGAGAGCCATCGCCAACATCCGGTCTAACATGCGCAGCGGCTCCCGGTGGGTGGGTGGAGTGACATGGACACCGGGTCTCGTCATATGCACGCCCCGAGACGGACAAGACGGGCACATCCTGACACGACAGCGATAAGGGACTGGTGACGGCGGATTGAGGAACTAGACAGGAGGGGGGGGGGGGGGAGGGGGGGGGGAGTGTCTGTGTGTGTGTGTGTGGGGGGGGGGGGGGGGGAGAAGTGATATGGACGCCACGTTCAGCATAAGTACAGGCAAGAGAGGACGTCCTGATACGACAGCAACAAGGGACTAGTGATGGGGATGGGTGAAGGGGGCAGTGGGGCAGGGGCCAGTGTGGGGGGAGGGGGGGGGGCAGTCGGGGAGGGGGTGAGATGGGAGGATGGCTGTGTGTGCGGTGGGGTGGAGAAGAGGGCACCAGGATGGGGTGGAGGAGAATGAATGGTTGGGTGGAGGGGGCGGGGGGAGTGAAGGAGTTCTATAGAAGCAACAGCAAACTAATGAGTATCGTCAGTACGAGGGGGTGCTGTATTGCTGCTTTAAACGTTAAAGTTGCATAGTCCGATGGTTTTTGAGTTTCTACCATTTTCTTAGATAAATAATAAAATACACCAAGTTGATCGTTATAAATGTATCTTACTTTAGTGTGAAGTGACTTTGGTTTAAAATCACTAACTTCAGAGATGTTTGGAGTATAAACATGCAAAATTAATGTTGGCGTGCTTATCAAAACTCTGAGACAAGAGGTTTCAACAGTTACAGATTATATTAAATTGGCATAGTATGCCCTCCATGTAGCAACAAATACTTAATAAATGTTTTATTTATTTATTTTACTATTTCAGTACGCAAGTGTCTCAGCTGGATATGTAGGTTCAAGTAGAGATAAGTGTTTTGCTTTCGAAAATTGGATGTTTTAAATGCAACTTTAATAAATAAGCACATAAGTGTGGCTAAGATCCAATCAATTATATCACTCGTTGCCGAATGAATGTTGATCAAAATGAATATCAATACAAAAGGGAAAATACTCCCTGCTTAATCAACTAATCTCCACACAAAAAACACACAAAACAACAGCTGCTGCAAAGGAAGTTCCCATGTCTAACTGCACCTGTTCATTTTAAGTTTGTTTGTTTGTTGTTATGTTATGTCCTAGCAACATCTAAGGTCATATCAGGATGTCCTGATACGACAGCAACAGTGCGCACTCATGGTGACTTTATAGTGTTGCCCCACTGGGATACAAGGCCGCCAACACGATGACCTGATATCCCACTCAGTCTCATTATCCCAACACTGAGCCTACCATTCCTTGCCCTATCTGAATAATGCAGAGCGTCTGGCTAGGAAGCGACAAGTATAAATTTTAAAGTCATTGGTTTTACTCGACCAGGGTTCGAACCCATGGTCTACCAACACGGGAGACGGACGCTCTAACTCATTCGGCTATCCCGTCTGATGTTCATTTTAAGGTAGGTGTAGCGCACATCATACCTTTATTGTCTTTGAGGTTGGACACCTATGCATTAATATCTTCTAGCATCTGTGTATGCATACCATGTAATTTTCTAACTTGTGGTTTATTTTATGTGACTGTGGAAACTGTTAAATTGCTTTGTTGGTTAGCTATTACGAACCATTACTTATCAGTACTTTGAAGAGATTCTTTGGGTTTAATTTTGTAGAGATGTTTTGGCTCCAAACATGGGATCGTAATAAAGTAAGGCGCTATGAATATTGCTAGTTTCGCTGGTCCTTCAAGAAGGATTGTAGCTTACACAGCATTAAAATATGTGGACGGTGATTGATACACATGCACCGCGATACAGGAAGTGGTTGGTTGTTGGTTGTTGGAATTTTACATCCTGTCAACATCTAAGTTCATATCAGAATGGGCACCGACTTGTGACAGTGCGCACTCATGATGATTTTATAGTGCTGCCCCACTGGGAGACCAGGTGACCCACACCATGACCTGATATCCCACTCAGTCACATTATCCTGACACCGAGCCAACCAGTCCTTGCACTATCCTAATAATACCGAACGCATGGCTAGGAAGTGACAAGTATGCATTTTTAAGTCATTGCTTTGACTCGACTAGGGTTCGAACCCCACGATCTACCAACACGGGAACAGACACTCTACTCATTAACATTAGAAACAAATGAACGGCAATAACCTCACCAAGTTTGGCTATCAGGAAGAAAATAGTGATAAGTGCAATTTCAGTTTAAGCTATACGATCTTATAGTTATAGTGAACGACAGGGCTGGGAGGGGGACCATCCCCAACTTGCGCTGTTTAAGCTGTAGCTGCGACCCGGCGTGCTGGGTATCAGCTTCAGTCCTTCCTGAGGGATCAGTGGAACGCGGAATGCCCATACTGTCCCCGATAAAAGGGGCTTGGGAGAGACTTGATTGATTGCCGCTGGTTTAACGCCGTGTCCGCGGTAAAGGCCATATTCACAGCGGGCAACAGATGGACCACATACCAAAGTCAGCGCCAAGACGCAGGCAGCAAGCAGGTAGACGTTCCATTTACTAACCCTAGCAGTCAATAGAACTTATACCCATATCACACTATGACGTAACGAGCGAACGTTAGCCTAACGTGGTAATTTTTCGTCATTACGTTGACGTACGTTGGGTTACATTATGATGACGTCAGACTGACGTCAAGCTACGTCATATTATGTCGTGTTACGTCGAGTTACGTTGAGGTTTTGGACATGTTCAAAACTGTCAACGTACCTCAAACGTAAGGGTTTATGTTTGCCGTACTTTCTGTACACGTTCAGCGAATGTCAATGACGTTAAACGGATGTTAGTCAAACGCTGCTCACTACATTCAACTATGTTCCACTATGTTGACCCACAATAAACCGGGTGGAAATGTCCACGTGGCCTAATGGGAACGTCAGGAGAACATCAGGAAAACGTACGTTCAACGTTTCGCCACCGTGTAACGTATTTAACGTCACGTAATGTTCTTCTGGCAATGGAATAACGTTCATAATGTTTCGTGAGCGTAATGACGTTGTCCTCTCTCGTTGAATGACGGCATCACTATGCTTTACCGATGTTACGCTCTCGTCCACTACGCTGCATCCACGTTCAACTTGTGCCCAAATTTGCATACTATGCCGAGAAGTCACGTTCTCCCTACGCTGACGTCGTCACGTCGTAGTGTGACAGCCCCATTAGAAGATACTAAGCTTACCCAATACAATATCCTTACCGGGTTGGTTGTTGGAGTTTTATGTCCTGGCAATATCTAAGGTCATATTAGGATGGGTACCGACTTGTGACAGTGCACACTCATGGTGATTTTATAATGCTGCCCCACTAGGAAATCAAGCCGCTCACACGATGACCCAATATCCCACTCAGTCACACTGATCTAACCAGTCCTTGTCCTATCCTATTAATGCCGATCACCAGGCTAGGAAGCGACAAGTATTAATTTAATAAGTAATTAGTTTGACTGGATCGGAACCGGAACTCCCGATCTCCCTCATGTGAGGCCCACGCTCTACCGATTTAGCCTCTGCGCCAGGTCGAGACAGGGAGGTAGAAGTTCTATTTACTAAACCGAGCATTCAATATAAGATACTAAGCTTCCTCAATACGATATCCTTATCAAGAAAGTTGTGTAGAATGTCAGAATTTACTCAACTTTTTGCCATAAATTTCACTTTTTGGTATCCTTATTAATAAAAATCTGCTAGATTTATTGACATTGCTTTCTGCTTGTACAATAGAGATTTGTTAGCAGAACACCCCTCTCATAATTGTATCTGTTATTATCTTTTGTCAAAGTTCTATTTTTAATTCAATATCAACACATATATTATATCTTAAAACTTCATTATCCCCAGAACGATAATAGATATACACTCTCTGTTTCGGAGTTTTAGGAACCAACGATGCATAGTTAATATTCGACTAATAGTTAATATTCCCAGGGAAAGAACTGCGGTAGATTATAAGCAAGTTGAATTGCAAGAAACTGGTCGTCGACAGTACCATATGTGCTTCTGACAGGCCCGGGATGGGGGCCTGTCCGCTATGTAGTTGAGGGTGCAGTGTGCCCTGTGCAACAAACACCAGAGGTTGGGCCAGCACCCCCGAGTCCAGGTGCAAAGTGTTTGACACGCACACCGACCGAGCGTTTGAACAGTAACACACGCCGCGAAATCAGCGCCACAAAAATAATAAACCCGGCGAAACCCGACCTTCACCTGGACCGAGCCCGGGTAGGGGTTTCGCATCCCGCCGGGGCAGACATGACGGGGTCGGCGGGGGCCACACCTCGGGGATTGGCCGCCGCCACCCCCGGCCCCTCACCCCCGGGCGTGAACAAAGCAGGCCCAGTGTGGTCGGGTCGTGTGGGAAGTGTCAGACAGCAAACAAGGACACGAATAATTTACCTGGCCACTAGCTAAACACGCGCTCACCTTTCTAAAGGATGGTCCTCGGCGGCGGCGATGGTGGTGTCTGTGTGTGTGAGTTGGGGTGAGGATGAGGGGCTAAGTCCCCGCGCCAGCCACTGGTGTTGTCCCCTCTGTTCGGTGCAATTTTCCAATGCGCTCCAGACTTTGCATATGATTGTTAAATTCGCGCTGTAGTACTACTACTATAGTCCCCTTCCAAAGCTCAGTTCTTGTTCGTTGTGTTCCCCTCTTGCTGCATCCAATAGACAAAGTAGGTTCAATTGTTAGCCATGAGTACACGCCGATGGTAATAACTACCTATCATCATTTAGCATTACTATATTTAGCAATAGCTAGCACGGTTATATACATATATAGATACACACATATATGCATATATAGTCATATCCAGGTTGATGTATTGTAATGCGTTGTGTTGGGCTTACCCTTTTTGTGCCTGTGTTTGCGCGCATGCGCGTGGTGGCTAGGTGTTGACTGGGCACATCCGGATGCAGTTGGCTGCTGGCTGTGAACTGATGGATAGGCTTGTGCTTGAAAAGCCTCGTTCTACCAGTGACCCGCCGCGCAGGGGCTGATCCCTCGGCCCGCCCTGCTCCCGTCCGGTATACAGTCCGGCACACCTCAGCTGGCCGCACACCCATACATACACATACACACTCACTCACTACAATGTCCACACGCTGCGCTGGACGACACAGACTACGCACCACCACCATCAGCGAGCGCCCTCTAGCGCACGCGTGCATGCGCGCTCACTCGCCACGCACTATTCAGTCTACGCGATAATCACTGCACCCTTGCAATGCTCGCGCACTATATTCTGCTGGGAGATTGAGCAGCGGATACTGGTGCTCTGGTTGGCTGCGCATGCGCGGATTGTCGCTTGAGCGGTGCTGCTACCATGCCCCCCCCCCCACACACACATCCCCTCTTCTTCCCCTGCTCTCCCCGCAGCCCTGCGGCTGAGCGCCGCATTAGTTATCGAGTGGCTTCCTGTGAGATGTTGAGTGGCTTCGGCCGGTGGCTGTGTGGCTGTATTATTCCCCACCACACAATTCGGCCACTGTGGGCGAGTAAGGCGCGGCTGTGGCGCATGTATGGGGGATCCTGCCAGGGGTGTGTGTGTTTGGGGGGGGGGGGGGGACTGCAGCAGGAACATTTGATCATAATGGGTCGATGTGTTGAATGCCGCGATTTTGCATCCAGCTTGAATAAACCCATGGGAATAGGAGGGCTGATGGGATAGGCTTTCTTCTTTTAGATTTTATTTTGCTTAGTAAATGTAATTTTATTCAGTGAATACTATTTGTTTGTCAGTTCCAGCGGACTGCTTGCTTTTCTTGCCGCAAAATAGAAGTTACATTAAATAGCTGTTTTGTTTGTTTGTTGTTGTTTTACGTCCTAGCAACATCTAAGTTCATATCAGGATGGGTACCGACTTCTGACAGTGCACACTCATGACAACTTTATAATGCTGCCCCACCAGGCCGCCAGCACCATGACCTGATATCCCACTCAGTCACATTATCTGGACACTAACCCAACCAGTCCTTGCCATATCCTAATAATGGCGTGGCTAGGAAGTGACAAGTATAAATTTTTAAGTCATTGGTTTAACTCGACCAGGATTAGAATCCATGAGCCCAAAACAGGAGATGGACGCTCTACTCATTCGGCCATTCCGTCTGGTCTACATTAAATAGATGTTTGGTTCCAAATAAATGATAAAATGTATACAATTGTAGTTGAGTTATAAATTAAATACATTGCGTAGATATTATTTGGGGTGTTGGCTATCGAAGAATTTGATTATTTTCTATGACTGAGCCATACCTAGAAAAATCAGTATATGCATAAGTACAGATAATGCGAGTAGCCACAAGGAAGGACTGAAACTGCGACTCAGCATGTCGGGTCGCAGCTTCAGTACATACACCGGACATTACCGTGTAGCCCATTCTATCAGAAAAGGGGAATTCAACTACCGATACCATATCTGTACAAAGCTGTATCTAGCTCTGTAAGATTGCAGATTAAATTTGTATAGTGCGATGAAAGTATCAAATTTTCAAAAGCTAATGGCTGGCGCACACCTCCCGTTTACGACCTAAAACTGCCCGTTTCGCGCATAAAACTGGGTTTTAGTCGTTAGGCGTGCGACCTCCGCGCACACCAGAGCCTTGCGATTCGCGACTTAAAACTCAGTTTTAGGGCTTAAAACTGAAATCTTATAAGAATCGAAAAATGAATCGGCCAGTTTTGAGTCGTAAACGGGTCACGAGTCGCAGTCAGTTTTAGCGCGCGAATCGTAAATGGGAGGTGTGCGCCAGCCATTAGCCATTATGTCAATTTGAACCTACATATGCAACTTAGATACTGCTGCAGTTATTAAGCATTTGATGCTACATAGAAGGGACCACTGAGGCCATTTAGTGGAACCTGTTTAGACAGAAGCCTATGTGGTCAGAGTTTTGGCAGGCTTGCCAAAATTAACTTCACTTCAAATATCTCTTAAATTAGTCATTTTCAAGCAGAGTTACTTCAAGCTAAAGTAAGATAGATTATAATGATCAATCTAATATATTTATCTCAGAAAATCAAAACCATGGGACTATGCAACTTTAATTGTCATAAAGTAACAGGATTTCACTAAAAAAGCCCGTTTTACCCCATATTGGCGCCAAGCAATGATTGTGACGATGGCGGTAGCTACCAAATACAATAGCTCAAATCCGATATCTCAGAACCATATTACTAATTCATTACCAGTCCATATTTTCTCAGAATACATGTCTCCCTACAACATGAGCCATCTTCATAGCTACAGTGGTGTCGGTCTTCAAATGCCAATTCTGCATGCAGACCGGTGTTTTCTGATATGGCAGTTAGTTGTCTTTTCATTAATTGGTTGTTTGATGGAGTGTTACGTCCTGGCAACATCTAAGGACAAATCAGGACGGATACCGACTTGTCATTAATTGGAGATTAAGATGATTATTATAGAAGGTGATGGAGATGGTGATGAAAGCGATAAAACGGCATTGCAAGTAAATGGAACCCCAATAGAATGCGTCAACTATTTCAACTTTCTAGGAACCACCATAACCACAGATGGAAAATGCAGGAAAGAAGTTAACAGGAGAATAGGAACGGCAAAATCTACCACCGGCACAATGGAGGAATAAACTAAAATATGAAGGTCTAAATTATTAAGACCACTGTATTCCCCATTCTCGTATAGGGTTGCGAGTTTTGGGTTTTGAAAGCCAGAGAAAAGAAAGAGTCCGCCCACAAGGGGTCGCTGACGACATATACTATCGTGCATATGTTGAGATTTCATATTAGAGAGCACGTTGTTGTTGTTCTGCTTTTAAATCGCTTATTTTATAAGGGACACACTTTTATTTTAAAAGAATCTTTTCCAGTGATCACTGGACCCAAATGCGTAGACAGAAATGCAGTACACAGATAATGTATTTTACATATACATACATACGTACATACTTACATACATACATCGATACATACATCCATACATACATACATAGATTTCATACATAAATACATACACTTAAGCAGCTGTCACACCTCGCCGGATTGAGCAACGGACAGAAATGTCTAGTCCGGTGGTGATAAGTAACAAAATGTATTAAAATGTGTCAAAGTGTTGCAAAGGCCGCTGGACGAACGGACATGAAACTGACATGAAATGGACATGAACGGATAGCCAATGGACGAAACAAACTCAAACCAGACAAGAACCGTATACGTCAGTCCAGTGGCATCCGTTCTTAGTTTTGTGCATGTTAAGAACTTGTATGGACACAAAACGGACTTTGTTTGGTTTCTGTCCATTTCCACCAATCCGGCGAGATGTGACTGGGCCTTTACACAGGGAAATGTCAACATCATACAGTGCTCAGCACGTACAGAATCCTGATAATGACACCAATGCTGTGGGGATGGGATGGGCGAATGAGTTGAGCGTCCGTCTCCCGTTTTGGTAGATCGTGGGATTCAAACCCAAGAGTTCTAACCCTAGTCGAGTCAAACCAATTACTTAAAACGTGATATTTGTCACTTCCTACCCTGGCGCTCAGCATTATTAGGATAGGGCAAGGACTGGTAGGCTCAGTGTCAGGGTAATGTGACTGAGTGGGATATCAGGTCCCCCCAATAGCCGATGTCTACTTTTTGTGATTGGGGGTCGTTAAACAAACGATCAGATCATGGTGCTGGTGGCCTGGTCTCCCAGTGGGGCAACACTATAAAATCGCCATGAATGCGCACTGTCACAAGTCAGTAGCCATCCTGATATGGCCTTAGATGTTGGCAGGACGTATAAATCTCCAACAACCAACCAATGCTGTGGAAGGTGTTGCAAACAAATGAAACCTCATCATATTTAGAGAAGAGCTAAAAAACTGTTACCGTTTTGGGTTGAGCGTCTTAACCGTTACCCTATCCAGCCTCCCTGATGCAATACCTTACCAATGAATACCCGTCATTGCCTGTGAGGGCCGTGTAGACACTACCGTATTATTGCTGATCTGACCGAACCCCTTAAAGAATCACTCAGAGCCCAATGGTACATGGCACTGTCACCGGGCCGCTGACAAACCTGCAGCAGGGCGTTGTAAATGTAAGGCATCCATATTGCTAGGTCACGTGGGCCAGCGTTGCGCACACCACGTGATATAGCTACAAATGGCGGACACACACACACTGCGCAGCGCTTAGGAAGCATGCATACACGACAGAAACTTAAAGCCGCATAGTCTGATACAAGCATCATATGTCCGAAATCAAAATACTTATAGAGATTTGGTTCGAGATGTTCAACTTAGATGTTTGGTACACTTATTAAGCATGTGTTTTTGCATAGAAAGGAATGCTAAGTCAATTACATAGAACATGTTAGTGCTAAACTCTATGATGTGCATTTTTATGCACGTGCCAATATTAATGTATCATGTTTTCACTGCAAATATCTCTGAAGTTAGTGGTTTAAAATAAAAGGACAACGCTTTTATCTAGGCCAATGTTGTCATGGTATAGCAGGTGTTATAAAGATGTGATACTTTCTCACTCTGACTAAGATTAAGAACTCCTGCTGCGGTGGCGTAAATGCAGTAAGCATGTATCCAGGACTTCCCGTTGGCCGCAAGATTTTCATCTAGATTCAGTGGTCCAGGTGGTTTTAATCCAGAGAGCCATAGCTGATCAGAATGTCCATTTCTGACACCATGTAAAGATGTGATTAAGAACCCACTACACGCGTTGATGTAATGACTTTATTACGGTGCCTCCCAATCTGCGCTGGTTGACCGTTCGCTGGTGCCGGCCCGCTGGTTTCCGGCGTGTCATGTCTTAGTACATACATAACAGGTGTGAGGTCATCAGAGGAATATTCAAATGAAACAAAAACTGTTTGTTCATTGAAAATTTGTCTGCATTCGGGATGTGTTCGCCAAATACAGAGGTCACTGAAGACAGGTATTACTGTACCTCTACTACCACCAGTGCTAGAACTAGTAAGTTAGTTAGTGCAGTAACAGATAGTACAAGTGCATAACACTGAAGGGTGTGTTGTTATGGCCGTTGCAGCTGGTACATTATAAGGTCGGTTGTTGGAGCTTTATGTCCTGGCAACATCTAATTTCATATCAGGACGGTACATAATAAAGATGGCCTTAAAAATGTATTATTTATCCATATATTACATAAAAGGCAATATCGAGCTAATGTTTGTTTGTTGTTGTTTTACGTCCTAGCAACATTTAAGGTCATATCAGGACAGGTACCGACTTGTGACAGTGCGCACTCATGGCGACTTTATAGTGCTGCCCCACTGGGAGACCAGGCCGCCAGCACCATGATCTGATTGTTTGTTTAACGACCCCCCATCACAAAAAGTAGACATCAGCTATTGGGGGGACCTGATATCCCACTCAGTCACATTATCCTGACATTGAGCCAACTAGTCCTTGCCCTATCCTAATAATGTCGAGCGCCTGGCTAGGAAGCGACAAGTATCAATTTTTAAGTCATTGGTTTGACTCGACCAGGATTCGAGCCCATGATCCCATGGTCTACCAACACGGGAGACGGACACTCTAACTCATTCAGCCATCCTGTCTGGTCCTCGAGCTAATGTTCAATAATAGGTTTCGATAGCTTTGTGCAGTTTACTTGTTTGTGTTGTACGTCTGGATGTGCAACGGGATGTGCAGTAATGGTGCGGATGTATATGATGCCGAATGCTTTTAGAATTGTCCCAGGTCCATCTAGGAAAAGCTGTATCCATAACTCCCCAGGCACCAGTAGGCAGCAGAAAACATGGGATAGCCGCAGTATGTATACAGAGAGGTCCCGCATACACGCGCCGGGTTTTCTATGTAAATTATATACAGCACTATGGCAAAAATGAGTCGTCCGTGGGGTGCCTTTTGTGGGGAGAGGAGTGGAGAGTGCTGCTTTAAAAAAAAAGATGCTTAGAAAGAAAATATTTGTAAAAATTCTCTGGCACTGCAACCATTAATATTATATCAGTGAATGGGCTACACATAAATGTGCGCATACCATGTATGTAAAGCTGCATAGTCCGATGAAATCATCAAATTTTCAAAACCAAAACAATGGTCTAAATTTGATTCTACATATCTAGCTTAGATACTGATGCACTTATTAAGCATTTGGCACAACACAGAAGGGAATAGTGAGGCAATTGAATATATCATGTTACTGCAGAATGCTATGGTGTCAGAGTTTTGGCAAGCCTGCCAAAATTAATTTTGCATGGTTGCACTTGAAATATCTCAAAAGTTAGCCACTTAAAATAAAAGGTACTTCAAGCTGAAGTAAGGTACATTATAACGATCAACCTAATGTATTTATCTCAGAAAATTTCTGAAAGTCAAAACCATCGGACTATGCAACTTTAAAGTCACATGACCTAATGGTTCTGAGTTTCTGTAATATTTTACAGATAACTAGATCAGGTTAATGATTATAATCTACTTTGCTTGAGCTTAGATTCACTTTTATTTTACACGGTTACTTTTGGAGATATTGGAAGTGAAAATCTGCTAAATTAATTTTGGTGTGCACACCAAAATGTTGGACACAATAGGCTTGTCTGACTTGCAAATTCTATTAAAGCTCCATCGTCCGATAAAGCATCATCACAATCAATGCACTCAGCTACATTTGATTCTACTTATCTAACTTAGATACTGATGCACTTATTAAGCTTTTGTTGCCACATAGAAGGGCACACTGAGTCAATTTAATAGAACTTGTTACTGCCGAAGCCTATGACATCAGAGTTTTGGCATGATTGCCTTAATTAATTTTCCATAGTTGCACTTCAAATATCTCTAAAGTTAGCCATTTAAAATAAAAGTTATGCAAACAAACGTAATGTAGACTATAACAATCAATTAAATATATTGACCGCTGAAAAATGGCCGAAACTCAAAACCATCAAAGTAGGCAATTTCAAGTTGACGTAAAATTCCTTCTATACAGCAATACACGTTTACTAAGTGAGCAAGTATCTACATTGACCATGTAGAATGAAATCTCTGGCTGGTGCTTTGGTTTCGAAAATGTTATGGTCTCATCGGACTGTGCAACCGCTATGCGTGCCGTGCTATTCGGGGGCCTCGTCAGCGGGATACACGAGAGAATGGACCGGCGACAAACTGTTCACAGCCGGGCACTGCTGCGCCCCCTGTGGGGCTTGAGGAACACCAGGCTTTTGCTGAGTCATCCACCGACCGAAGCCTGCGCGCGCATTCCCGCGGGTGTCCTAAACATATTTTAACTTCCCGCAACTGGAATACCAGGCAGTCAGTCAGGCAGTCAGGCAGTCAGGCAGTCAGGCAGTCAGGCGTCGCCGAGGTCACTGTGTGTTGAATCCTCATTTGCCACTGCGCGTGTGTGATTTCTTTGTCATTTGGATTCTGTAATTATAGCGCCATCTCGTTAATCAGGTTGGAATTCAGGATTCTACTTAGACCGTGCCAAGCAAGTCAATCCGGTTAGCACTGATTTTTGTTTTGTTTCTTTTTGGGGTTTAATTCTTCGACTTCAGTTACTCGATGGACGGCGATGGTGATTATTTAATGGCATGTCGTCTCATGATGAGATATCTACGTTCAACTTAAATATCGACGGCATTTCATGTTCCCATTCAGTCACCGATCGAAAAGTACTGGATAAGGCCCAATATTTAGTTGGTTCCAAAGTTGGTCCTCTCAGGAAAGGCAGAATGGCTAACATCACACTTGTCCATCAAGGCCCAGTCACACCTTACCAGATTGGTTTGCTTCCTGAATAGTCCGTTGACGGTGTTGGGGGAATTCGGTCCATCGTTTTTTTCAGCACGCCCGTGAACAGTCCGGTACATGTCCCTTTGGTGTTTGGTCCGTCCGTTTGACATTCGGTTGCCGTCCGGTTCTCGTCCGTTGGCTATTCGTTAATGTACGTTCCTTGTCCGTTTAGCGTCTGTTTCGTCCGGTGGTGTCCGGTACTCCGTCCGGTAAGGTGTGACTGGGGCTTCATGCATAGACACTGCAGTACAAATGAGCGTTCCCAGAAAACTGGGCACCGTTATGATTGTCAAGCATGTAAGACCTAAATACACAATGAGCAATCTCAATATATATCCAGTCAAACCCCTCTCCATAAACCAGCCGAGATGTTTTAACGGGCTAACCAGCTAACCAAGATAGCACATTCTTAACATATTTCATTCTGACCAGCTCAATTATACTCCAAATATTTTAAAGGTGCATAATTTGATGCTTTTCAGTTTCCCCCATATTGTTTTGAGATAAATCTATTACTATTAGATTGGTCGTTATAATTTACCTTTTATTACAAATGGCTAAATTTGGAAATATTTAGTGAAAATATGCCAAATTCCTTTTAGTGTGCACACCAAAATGCTAGACACCACCACAGACGCGGTGGCCAGGTTTCCCCTGCGGAAAGGCGGGACTTCAAATCGCGGCCAAATCAAACCAATGACTAACAAAATTAATACTTGTCGCTACTTAACCTGACACTTGGCATTACTAGGATAGGGCAACGACTGGTTAGCTCAGTATCAGTCTAATGTGATTATTTGGGAAATTGGATCATGGTGATGAAGGCCTGGTCTCTCATTGGGACAGCACTATAAAGTCGCCATGAGAAGGCGTTATCATAAGTCGGTACCCATCCTGATATGACTTTTAAATGTTGTCAGGGTGTAAAACCCCGAAAAGCAAACATCTTTCTATGAGGAAACAAATGTTTACTAAGTACACCAGTATCAGAGCTGGATGGGTAGGATTCAATTTAGTTAAAGTTGCATGGTCCGATGGTTTTCAGTTTATGTAATTTTCTGAGATAAAGATACTAGCTTGATCGTTATAATCTAGCTTACTTTAGTTTGAAATAAATTTTATTTTAAATGGCTAACCTTTGAGATATCTGAAGTGCAAACATTCCAAAATAATTTTGGCAAGCATGCCAAAACTTAGATAAAAGATTCACCCCGTACTTCCAGTACAGGGGTGAAAACCAGCCTTATATAAAAACGGTCGAAAAATCAGGCTAATGAATTGAGTCTTTATGAGAGCCTAATTTCACAATCTAAGAAGCAACATTTATTATTTGTATATGTCTTCATGTTTACCCGCTACGTTTGAGTTGGAAAATATAATAAAACATATACTTTAATGCAATTTAAAAGTGAAATCGACGGCGTTCTCTGACCGCCATCTTGTCTTTTTGCATTCTCTCCCATTTCACCAACTCTGTGCTGATATACGTAAACATTTGATACTGGTGCCAAGCATTCTACTTGTTGTTCCATACTAACGCTATTTTCACCCGTATTTAGACTACATTGTCGTTCACCCGTGTACTACAAGTATCGGGTGAATCTTTTATCTAGCCAAAACGCTGACACCATAGGCTTCTGCAGTAATATATTTGATTAAATTGTGTAAGTTTCCCCTTCTATGTCATGACATATGTTTTCTAAATGCACCAGTATCTAACTTAGATATGTAGAATCAGATTTAGATAATTGTTTTGGATTTGAAGAGTTTATGTTTTGATCGGATTATGCAGCTTGAAGCGTTTTGATTTTAAAAACGCTATACTTTAAATTTTAATCAGAGTATGCAGCTTTAAGACACACTAGTCAGATACACATCCGGGTGTCTGTGCAAGCATATCTACCCTAGATAGGCCACAACATTTACATTGGATAAATAAAAACTAATTAAAGTAATAACATAATTAGTAATTTAAAAAAAGGATGTTCGGATAAAGCCGAGTATTGTTATCCCTATCTCCACTGCATCAATGTTTGTCGTATATATATGTTATCTGCACTATCGGTATTAGAAATCTTCCTATCTGCGGGTGGGAAAGAAAGCTCTTCGTTGTGTGAGAGAAAAAAGAAGCTTGCTGTCGTGGGGGTGATTAAAATGGGAAATATTGCGCCTAGAGCGGGACTCGAACCCACATCTCTTTGAATTCCGGGCCAGTGTGCCAACCATTACACCACCTAGGCTCCGTGATATCACCATACTACCCACACCTACCGGTCTATGTGGTTACTTGCCTGATAGGTCAGTGCAGACTACTACATTACTATGAAATGTTATTTTTAAATAACTGTGAAATATTCACCAGAAATGCTAGACCCTACTTTTCATTCCGGATACACCCGGAAATAGTTTGTTTGTTTGTTGTTTGTTTTACGTCCTAGCAACATCTAAGGTCATATCAGGATGGGTACTGACTTGTGACAGTGTGCGCTCATGGCTAACTTGATAGTGCTGCCCCACTGGGATACCAGGCCACCAGCACCATGACCTGATATCCCACTCAGTCAGATTATCCTGACACTGAACCAACCATTCCTTGCCCTATCCTAATAATGCCAAGCGCCTGGCTAGGAAGTGACAAGTATCAATTTTAAGTCATTGGTTTGACTCCACCAGGGTTCGAAACCACGATCCCATGGTCTACCAACACAGTAGCCTGACGCTCTAACTCATTCGGCCATCCCGTCTGGGGCCAAATGTATGAAGCAGGGTTAGCGCTCCAAACCTGTGGTTAGCGGGGATCTCCGGGTTAGCGGTGAAAAGTCGCAATGTATGTGGCCGGGTTAGGCAAACCCTGTGAGCTTAACGTCGCCTACACTAACACCAAGAAATATCAAGTTTACCGTAGGTGTTAGGGACCAATTAGGCCCAAATCTATTGAATGCGATCATATTTAACAGAATTACATACGTAATAAGTGAAATTTCATCAAATTAACCCTAAAATCAAAGCGATATTAATGCCGCCGCCGAATTTTGGTCAAATTAAACCAATGATCGAAGCGATATTAATGCCGCTGCCACCGCCGGATCGCCGGCAATATTGTGAAATAGCGGTGCGCGCCAGCAACAGGCTCAGCAATGACAAGGCTCACTGGTGCTCGGTAGTGTTAGGGACCGATTAGGCCCAAAACTATTCAATGCGATCATATTTGACAGAATTACATACTCAAATCGTGAAATTTCATTAAATTAACCCTAAAATCGAACCGATATTAATGCCGCCACCGCCGCCGGATCGGCAGCGATATTGTCAAATAGCGGTGCTCGCCGGCTACAGGCTCAGAGTCAGAGGGATTTCCCAAATCTATAAATATGCACTGGCTAGCTAACTCCGCAGCACTTTGGCCACATACATTTCCTGTGACACATATTCCAACACCGACATTAGCTAACCCGCCGCCCGCCCTTAACACCGGAGCCGATAAAAAGTTGTCATACATTTGGCCCTGGTCTCACACCCGGAAATAAAAACCTAGTCACGCTTTATAAGCGTGCACAACATTCCTGACAAGGAGACTTATTTTCTCCCATTGTCATTTTAAATAGGTTAACTAATTGGGCTAATTGAATGAATTCCTGTTGTCTCATTATTTTAGTGACCTTTTGATTAACAGAACAAGGCGGTATTTTCTCCTGGAAATAAACGGTGGCTGCGAAAACAACGGCTTTGGCCCAAAATGGACACGCTCTCAGAATCCTAGTGGCAAAACACAAATACAGAACTAAAATCATTACACCACTGAAGGACATTGACAGCGCAGTACGGTAATCCCCCTCAAATCGGTCACAACTTAGCTCAGGTGGTATTAAATGCTTACAGTCGGAAGACCAGTGGTCTGATCACTGGAATGGTGTATATTTGCCGAATAGAATATTTACACACACACGCGCACAGAAGCGCGCACGCACAAAGAACAAATACAACTGGCATGTGTGTGCCTGTATGGCGGGTGACACACTGAGTGTTGATTGGGTTGGTGGTATTCGTTAAATCAGGGTGGATTGATGCGGGTGTGAGGTGTGTGGAGGCGGATAGGAGCGGATTTGAGCGGGTGGAGGCGGACGGGGGTGTGCAGATATGTAGAGGCGTGTTGAGGTGTGTGGCCAGGGTCGGGTGGGGGTGCGAGGTGGACGGAGGTGGGTAGAGGCGGGTGGAGGCAGATGAGGGGGTTGGGAGGGTGGGGATGGGTGGATGCGGATGGAAGCGGATGGAGGCGGGTGGGGGCAGGTGGGGACGGGTGGTCGTGTAGGCCCGGGTGGAGGCGGGTGGAGGCAAGGGGGGGAATGGAGGCGGGTAGGGGCAGGTGGTCGTGTAGGGCCGGGTGGAGGCGAGGAGGGCTGGTGGATCGTGTTGGGCCGGGTGGAGGCGGGTTGTCATGTAGGGCCTGGTGGAGGCGGGTGGGGCTGGTGGTCGTGTAGGGCCGGGTGGAGGCGGGTGGTCGCGTAGGGCCCGGGTGAAGGCGGGTGGCGGTTGGTGGTTGTGTAGGGCCGGGTGGAGGCGGGTGGTCGTGTAGGGCCAGGTGGAGGAGGGTGGGGGCTGGTGGTCATGTAGGGCCAGGTGGAGGCGGGTGGTCGAGTAGGGCCGGGTGGAGGCGGGTGGTCGTTTAGGGCTGGGTGGAAGTGGGTGGGGCCTGGTAGTCGTGTAGGGCCGGGTTGAGGCGGGTGGAGGCGGGTGGTGTAGGGCCGGGTGGAAGTGGGTGTTCGTGTAGGGCCGGGTGGAGGTGGGTGGTGGTGTAGGGCCGGGTGGAGGCAGGTGGTCGTTTAGGGCTGGGTGGAGGTGGGTGGGGCCTGGTAGTCGTGTAGGGCCAGGTTGAGGCGGGTGGTGGTGTAGGGTCAGGTGGAAGTGGGTGTTCGTTTAGGGCCGGGTGGAGGCGGGTGGGGCAAGGGGGGGGGGGGGATGGAGGCGGGTAGGGGCATGTGGTCGTGTAGGGCCGGGTGGAGGCGAGGAGGGCTGGTGGTCGTGTAGGGCCGGGTGGAGGCGGTTTGTCATGTAGGGCCTGGTGGAGGCAGGTGGGGGCTGGTGGTCGTGTAGGGCAGGGTGGAGGCGGGTGGTCGCATAGGGCCCGGGTGAAGGCGGGTGGTGGTTGTGTAGGGCCGGGTGGGCGGGTGGCGTGTGGGCAGGTGGGAGGGTGGGGCTGGTGTCATGTAGGGCCAGGTGGAGGCGGGTGGTCGAGTAGGGCCGGGTGGAGGCGGGTGGTCGTTTAGGGCTGGGTGGAGGTGGGTGGGGCCTGGTAGTCGTGTAGGGCCGGGTTGAGGCGGGTGGTGGTGTAGGGCCGGGTGTAAGTGGGTGTTCGTGTAGGGCCGGGTGGAGGCGGCTGGTGGTGTAGGGCCGGGTGGAGGCGGGTGGCCGTTTAGGGCTGGGTGGAGGTGGGTGGGGCCTGGTAGTCGTGTAGGGCCGGGTTGAGGCGGGTGGAGGCGGGTGGTGGTGTAGGGCCGTGTGGAAGTGGGTGTTCGTGTAGGGCCGGGTGGAGGCGGGTGGTCGTGTAGGGCCGGGTGGAGGCAGGTGGTCGTGAAGGGCCGGGTGGAAGCGGGTGGTGGTGTAGGCCGGGTGGAGGCGGGTGGAGGGGGGCGGTGAGAGTAGGGTAGAAGAGCGGTGTGCGAGTCAGCTGGTAATTAACAGATTAATCAGGAAGATTCACGTGGCAGTGGCAGCCGGCTCACACCCCTTGACGCCCTGACAAAGGCGGGGGTCGTGGCAGGAATAGGACCGGCGTGCGAACCTTCACAGCGCCGGCCTGTGCCGTACCTCCGGCTGTACACGCCGTACACACAACAGAGACGGGCGCGTGGGGCAGCGTGTGTATGGGGAGTGTGTATGTGGGGAGGGGTAGGATGGGGTAGGCGGTACATTCCAGTGCAGCACCCACCATGTTGACTACGAGACCGCCCCTCACACACACACATAATGTACACCTCCCTCCCTCCCCCAAGGGTCTAATGGAAATCAATAATCGGCACATACACTGCGGCTCGAGAGGTGTCGCAAGAAATCTTGTTCAGCATAAAATCTGTCCCATCGTCTGAAATTTTGTAAGCAGGAAAGTGCTGAGAATGCAGCATTCATTGGTTTTCTGGGAATACATCTTGAAATGTGCGTGCGCGTGCGCGCGCGTGCGTGTCGCTCTTTTCTCTCCCTCCCTCTGCATCCTCTTCTCTATATCCGCACTCTCTATATCTACTCTTTATCCTGCTCTCTCAATGTCCCCCCCCCCTCTCTGCGTGTGCCCCCCCCCCCCTGTCTCCTTTCAAACTTTAAAGTTGCATAGTCCGATGGTCTTGCGTTACTATCATTTTTCTGGGATAAATATATTAAGTTGATTATTATCATCTACATTACTTTACTTTGAAGTAATGTTTATTTTAAAAAGGCTAACTTTTGAGATATTTGAAGTGCAAACATCCGAAATTAATTTTGGCAAGCATGCCAAAACTCTGACGCCATATGCTTATGCAGTAACAGGTCTGATTAAATTGACTCAATATTCCCTTCTATGTGGCTAACAATACTTAATAAGTTTGTCAGTATCTAAGTTTGATATGTACAATCAAATCTAGCTGAATGTTTTGGTTTTGAAAATTTGATGCGTCATCGGACTATGCAGCTTTAAACAAATGTGTCTAATGGGTGGGGTGGGTAGAGCGTATGAAAGGTTATGTGACCAAACCCCGGTGAGTCAAAACAAAAACTTCCTAAATTAATACCTTGGCATTGGTATGAGACGGAAATGACTGGTTGGTTCTGCATCTGGACAATGTGACTGAGTGGGATATCGCGTCACAGTGCCAGTGGTATGGTATCTCAGCGGGTAGCACTATTATAATTCATAACACAACAACAGATATTCAGTGGACCAACAATTTATTAGTGCCAACTTAATGAGGGTTTACATGACTTGTATGACAGAGTCAGCATTAAGGGACAAAACTTTATGTATAACTACAATTTGTTACAATAAGCTTGAGATCTTGCATAATAATAGTTGTATATTTCCTATATACCAGATATGTTAAATAATTTGCCTGTAGATAGGTAGCAAGGATTGTGACTACTAAAAGCTCTAGTCTAACAATTTACTGAAAAGAGACTGATAGTAGCCCGGTGCCGCATGTCGGGTCTAGTTTGTCCCTAGTTTCAATACTTTTAATTGCAAAGACAGAAATACCGAATAAACTGTAAATTAAGACTCTGACACTCAGCCAGTTTTTAAATACTGTGGGGTGGGTGGGAGGTAAAGGAATTCTCTGTCTGTTGACTGTTATCTGTTTGAGCTGGCGGAAACCTCATTTGGAGGCCTTGGGCATGGATTTGGACGTGTTGGAGGATGCCAAAGTCCCAGAACATCCCCCGTGGTCGTTGAGAAAGCCATCGGTTATCCTCCGACTCACGGAACTGAGGAAGTCTGGGACACATCCACTCGAGTACCAAGGACTGCATGCAGATATTCAAGGCCAGTTTGCAGACCACCTCTCCATATACACTGATGGTTCAAAAGACCAAAGCCGGGTAGCTGCTGCGGCAGTCTGCCGACGGGAAAGAATTGGTGCATGTTTGCCCGATCAGAGCTCAATTTTCACTGCAGAAGCCCGAGCACTCCTTCTCGCATTGGAGTGTATCGAGGTATCCAACCACACTAACTATGTTATATACAGTGATTCGTTCTCTTGCCTCCTGGCTGTTGCTGGACTGAAGACGAATCACCCTATTCTAGCAACGGTCATTTATAAAATGAACCAACTGACAACGGATGGGTATGACATCCACCTGTGCTGGGTGCCTGGCCATGCCGGCATACAAGGAAACGAACGAGCTGATCGGGCTGCGAAGAAAGCCCTGAACTGTGTTCTTGAACCATGTCTGATCCCTCACTCTGATCTGAAACCACTAATAGCCACCCACATAAAATCCAAATGCCAACATGAGTGGGATGAAAACATTAATAAACTTAAAGAAATTGAACCATCTGTGGGAAAGCCACCACAGACTCATGCGGGAGGTCGGCGGGACCAAGTGGTCCTTAGCCGCTGCCGTATTGGCCACTCGTGCCTTACACATGCTTTTCTGCTCAAGGGGGAACCTCCCCCTGAATGTATTTGGTGTCAGTCCCCGCTGACACTCAAACACATTTTACTAAGTGGCGTTGATTTTTTGGCCCTGCGCCAACAGTTCTACACTGCAGACAGTATGCATGACCTTTTTACTAAGGTAAAACAGGAAAACATTTTAGCCTTTTTGAGGGCAGCTGGACTGTACCACCTCATATGGTTTACTAAATAGATTCTATCAATTATTAATAAAACTTTTCTTTTTCTATGGGAATTTGTTTCCCTTGACCAAAAATCTATGATTGTGAGCTTTCTAATTTAATGAGTGTCTATTGGCACATAATTGATTGTCTGCTTTTACATGTAAAAGCGATGGTTTGAACAAAAAACAAACATTTCTCGCCGTGAATATGGCCTATGCTGCCGACACGGCGTAAAGCAACCACCAATCAATCAATCAATCATCTGAGCTCAAGCGTATAACTGACTAACTGATACATGGGAAAGACCACATCGACTACGTTGCTATGAAATTAATAATTGTTATTACGGTGACCGCGTTAAATTACTACAGATACCGAGGCCTTTTTTTGTATTTTGTGACTCGTTGCTAGGATAACTGACGTTGGCCGGTTCCCGGTAAGGGTTACTTTATGTACTGCAGGACTGAGGGATTAACGCATACTCTATCCAGATTGTGATTGTTTCTATGGTTTAAGCGTTACTTACTATGGACAGGGAAGTGAGACATATATCTGACGTAATACCAGGATAGCTAGCGTTAACTGGTTCTGGGCGGGAAGTACATTACTTGCTAAAGGCCCTGTCACATTACGGCGTATGGCGGGAGCGTATTGAAAACCTACGTAGGTCCTGCGTGTGCCGGCCTATGATGACATTTGGTGACCTTTCGGGTGGTTTTGAGCGTATGTGGAACCTACGAGGAGCGTACGAGGAGCGTATGAGGAGGCGTATGGGAGCGGTGCTGTGACATTTTTTGACAGTATGGGCCCATACGCCCTCATAGGTCGGGTTTTTTTTTTTGAGCATGCACAAAAAAATTTGGACGGACGGATTTATGAAAGCGTATGGCGGCGTATGCCTCATCGCTTCACATACGCCGGCATCTGGCGGCGTCAATGAGTAGCGTATGAGTAGCTCGTATGCGTAGCGTATGAGTAGCGTATACGGCGTATGCCAACGTATATGACGTAACGCGCTTACGCCGCCATACGCTCCCGCAAAAAACCCTAATGTGACAGCCCCT
The DNA here is from genome assembly GCA_030323885.1 of Branchipolynoe longqiensis. Lineage (NCBI taxonomy): Eukaryota > Metazoa > Annelida > Polychaeta > Phyllodocida > Polynoidae > Branchipolynoe > Branchipolynoe longqiensis. The sequence goes on along the minus strand of CM059187.1, from coordinate 116,915,063 downwards.
TTAGGCTACACATAACGTGGTTATACCAGGGGTCTGTTGTTGTAATGAATTATCCATGTTACAACGTAACATGTACAAATGCCACGAGTGTGCACTATCACAAGGTGCTACGAAATCCTCTATAAAACTTTTTTCCACAGAGCAATCTGTAGAGTCAGCTGAGCTGCACAGAAAATTAGTTCTTGTCAATGGAATCAGAGGACAGGTTGATGGTTGAACCCTGTCCAACAGAGCATGCTTCGCAGTCAACTGCTATGCACCTTGGTTCTGCCAATGGAGTTAAATGACCATCGAAATGGTCATTTGCTGTCATTACTGGGGGTGGGGAGGCAGCGAGTGAAGCAGCCATGCCTACCTGTCAATCACACACACCTCCTCCCAGGAGGCCCACTCACTACCAGCCAATCAGAGGCTCCCTCTCCCACAAGCCTCTGCTTCCCCCTACTTCTCCACTCTTCCACTGACACTCGTCAACTGCACATCTCTTCTAAAAACCCACCCACTACCTGCACTTGTCTTGATAAAAATAAACAATAACGAGACAAATAAAAACCAAAAAATGTTTAACATTAAAAAAACTTATAACTAAAAAATATGATTACATGTGTACATCTTCATTTATGATTTATGACTAGGTTAGATAACGTGATCCAATAATATCCACCATCTCAATCACTACTCATAACTTGATTGATGACACTACTCATCCTAATTGATTGACAATTTAATCATCACAAACCACTGTTTGATTTATGTCACTACTGTATTAACTTACTCGTTCATAAAAAGCACTGTAGATATGTTGAAGATCAATTTATCATTATTGCATAACTTCAAGCTCATGTCAGACTTCGCCTGTGGGCCTGCTCAACCGTGAATAACCTAAACGAATGCGCCGACGACGACGATTGCCTTGAGAATAAAGTTATGTTATTCGCACTCATGCTTCCTCGTTCCTCCCTGCGAAGGCCAGTAATGACGTCAGAGGGTGGGTTGGTAGTGGAAATCCTTTATTACATATGCTGTAGTAGGCCATTCACCTTTTAACATAATTATTCAAGAGCATGCATAGTTTCACCTACCTAGGTAGCCAACTCACCATTAAAGTTGCAAAATCCGATGGTTTTGAGTTTCTGTCTTCTTTTTAAAATAATAAAGATATCAACATAATCTACCTTACATTAAGCTTGAAGTAACTTTTATTTTAAATGGCTAACGTAGGAGATTTGTGAAGTGTCAACCTGTTAAATTAATGTTGGCATGCACATAACTCAGACCGAATACTGAATAGGCTTCAGTAGTGACAAATTTTGTATTCTCTTCTGTGCAACAACACATGCTTAATGTTTGTTTGTTGTTTTACGTCCTAGCAACATCTAAGGTCATATCGTGACGGGTACCGCCTTGTGACAGTGCACACTAATGGCGACTTTATAGTGCTGCCCCACCGGGACACCAGACTGCCAGCACCATAACCTGATATCCCCCTCAGGGATATCAGGTTATGATTTCCCAGTGGGGCAGCACTATAAAATCGCCATGAGTACACACTGTCACCAGTCGGTACCCTACCAGATATGACCCTAGATATTGCTAGGACATAAAACAACAACATACATACATACACATACACACACATATAACACATATACACCCATACCCAGATGGCTTGGACAACTCTCCGGCTTTTTAGATATCCCCAGAAGTCCCTAACAACACAGCTCTCGGCTAATAAAGCCAATCTGCGCCGACCCATGCCGTTGGCCTAGTCTAAGACCTACCTTCACGAATGTTGCCCAACTAATGTCCCCCGAGTCTTACTTCCACTTCCACTGCCCGGCCGCACTGCGATGTACAGTAATGTGGTCGCCAATTAGCACTGCTCACACTGCCGCGTTTACTCACCCTAATATAGTGTGCCGAGGGCTATATTGATTGTCTGTACTGTACAGTTTTATTGTGTGCCCACGTAGAAGTTGTATGTGTTTTTTTTGTTTTACGTCATAGCAACATTTAAGGTCATATCAGGACGGGTACTGCCATTACCACCAAGATCAACGGGGTTGAACCCAAACCCCTCCGTTCCTTTATATATACAGTAATAAGACCTCTCTAACCGACCACCTCCACATATCGACCACTCCCCTATATCGATCGCTATATTTTGGTCCCAAACGATCGCCCATACAATACAATTGTACCGATAACAAAATCCTTAAACCGACCACCTCCCTAAGTGGACCATTTAAAGTCGGTCCCATGGCCGTCGACTTAGAGAGGTTTTAGTATGTATATATATACATATATATATATATATATATGTATATATATATATATATATATATAGAGGTCCATAATTTCTTACATTATATATATATATATAGTACAGTTATACGAATCTTACCTGGGTACAGATGATGGATAACTGGGCCCGTATTCATGTACTAGTGCCAGGCATAGCCGGTGATACACACTAGCTCTGGGGTAGCTATCCGTGGCTAGCGGCGGGTTGGAGAAATAGGTCAAGTCGTATTCACCAATGTCCAAGCCGCCGCGGATAGCTAACCGTGAAGTTATTTATAGATTTGGGAATTCCCTCGATTTGACAATATGAATAATGCCAACAATGCGGTGGGAGCATTAATAACGGTTCGATTTTAGGGTTAATTTGATTAAATTTCACTTATTGCGTATGTAAATCTGTCAAATATGATCGCATTGAATAGATTTGGCTCTAATATATTGCCGATACGGCGGCGGCGGTGGCAATGCTTAGATGACGTTCGACAGTATGGATATCGACGTCGATGCGGCGGTGGCGATTTGTTTAGTTTACATTCGTCGATTTGACAATATGAATAATGCCGCCAATACGGCGGGAGCGTTAATAACGGTTCGATTTTAGGGTTAATTTGATTAAATTTCACTTATTGCGGATGTAATTCTGTCAAATATGATCGCATTGAATAGATTTGGCTCTTATATATCAGCGGCCGGCACACTAACTGACGCGGCTTGCAGTTAACCATGTTTTGAAAGTCGGGTAGCTTAGCCTAGGCTACGGTCAGCAGCTAGCGCTGGCACCGGCACATGAATACAGATTTTCCACCGTTAGCCGTGTGGGGCTACCGTAGCCGCGGTTAAGGCACTGGCACCAGCACATGAATACGGGCCCTGGTGTTTTCCCGAGGTACTAGCCTCGGATAGTCGTGGGTCAGGGAGAAAGAAGCACATCTGGGTCAATCTTTTACATACTTTTTAGGATAAAAAATGATTTAATTCTATATGGATACTTATTGTGTTTTCGATTGGGTTCTAGCGAAACATGATGGTCATGGTAGGGTAGGGTGAGTGGGCCCTGAGCCACGACTATCCAAGGCTAGTACCTCAGGAAAACACTAGTTATCCATCATCTGTACCCAGGTAAGATTCGTATAACTATACTATTTTACCTAAGTACTGCACCTCTGGCTACTCATAGCCCAGGGAGAATTTTATGTAATCTAATTTTTATCCTTTTATGTTGTAACCATACTATGTATATATGAGTACATAATTTAATGTTGTTTCTCACCTGCTTCTAGTTGGTGAGTAGGCATGTCCCCACGCCGCTTGACTTTTCCAGTCATTTGTTGTAATGTTTTGCAAACGATCTAGCCGTCTTCCACCCTGCGTGTGGAAGAATTCTCTTAACTGAGATTCCTAATTGTCTTGCCTTGGAGACCATGGCTCCACATGTTGAGTTGAGTGTCTAGTGTTGACTGCTGCTTGTTTAAGCGCCTTCATAGTCCACCTTGCGAGAGTGTCTCTCGAGATAGCTTTTTGTGGCCGTATAGAGCTAATTAGTAGTTGTCTGGAATTTCTGATTCCGCATGACTTGGATATATAAGCCCTAATGGCCAAAACTACACATTTCTGTTTATCCTCCGGAAAACTAGTAAAATGTACTGTGGACAGTGGTCCCCCTGTATGATATGATTTAAGTAATGTCTGTAAATCAAATGTTGCTTCATCCTTATCTATTCCTAGTCCATCTAGTGAAAGTGCCACAATGGTTTGGCATCTGTGTCCTGTAATTAGCAGTAATAAAACTGCTAATTTAAATCCTAGGTCTTTCATTGACAAATGTCTGTTGCTAGGCCATGACTTGAATAACTTGAATACTATTGATACATCCCAAAACCTATAGTATTTAGGTTTGGGTGGGTTTCTTTTGTACACCATCTAATGAACCAGTGTACTACCTGATGTTTCCCAATGGTTTTTCCATCTATTTGTGGTAGAATAATGGATAGGGCACATCTTGCTGCGTTAATAGCACCGACTCCTAGTCCTTCATCTTCTAATATTCTTCGAAATCGCAACACTTGAGCTATTGTAGGTCTTAACGATTTGACACCTTTGAGAAGGCAATGATTTCCCCATTTCTTTAAATAACTTGTGTATAATTTAACTGTTCCTATTGTCCAGGCATGTGATATTAGTCTTTCTTTTGTTATTTTGTCTAATCCAAATTGCTCTAAATGTTTCCTTAGAAAAGGAATGCCAAAAGGGGTGTTGTCGACACATCTCCGTGGACTGTTAGTGGTCCTTGATGTTGAAGGTTGTTCCTTTCCTTTGGGGAAGCTCATCAAGTCTTCTGCTGCTGATGTTATTGCCGCTAGCAATGGTTGTGTTTCCCATGCTGGTACTATCAGTACTGTGTGGGTGTGATCCATCTTGATCTTCCTGGCCACTCTGCTGATAATGCTGAATGGGGGGAAAATGTAATAGAATTTATTATTCCAAATTAATGAAAATGCATCTACTCTCCAGGCTTCTGGATCTGGATGCCAAGACACATATTTTGGTAACTTTTGGTTGCGTGATGCAAAGAGATCAAGTGTTTTGGCTGCCTTGAATATATGCGACCGTTAGCCATATTTTGTGTTCCTCTGCCCAATCCCAAATGAGTTTAGCCAGGTTGTTACGTGGTTTGGAGCGAGTCCCTCCCATATTATGAATGTAAGTCAAATCTATTGTGTTATCTGTTAGAACTCTTACATGATTTCTAGGGATGTGAATCAGACTGCGGAATCCTAGGTAAATGGCTCTAAGCTCTAGTACATTAATGTGGTCGGAGATTTCATCTTCCATCCAATGGCCACCTGCTGTTTGTTGGTCTCTATGGGCCTGCCAGCCTTCTAAGGAAGCGTCTGTTGTGACCGTAGTGTCAGGCTCTCCCATCCTAATCGGGTTGTGTGAATTGTTAATGTGTGAAAGCCACCAAATTATATCGTTTTGGCCTTCTGGCGAAATTGTCGTAGGCCGCTCGAAATTTCCTTTTGTGCACGCCAGTGCCAAGTTTTTATCTATCTCTAACGATTTGATATGGGCCTGGCCATATAAGATAACTGGTGCGTAGGCTATCATTATTCCTATCAAGACTGCGACTTGTCATATTTTTGGTTTGTTCAAATGTAGTAATTGGTTTGCTGTTCTTGTGAATTTATCTACTTTTTGTTCTGTTAACGAAATAGTCATTTTTATGGTGTCACTAAAGAACCCCAGAAATTTTAGTTTGTTTGTTGGCGTTAGTACTGATTTAGTTTTGTGTATATAGAAACCAAAATTTGTAAATGCTTTACATAATTTATCTACTGCTGCTTGGCATTGTTGTTGTGTTTGCGTGACAATAAATGAACTGTCAATGTATGGAAACATTATATGTCCTTTCCTAGCCATTAGCGAAAAAATTGGTTCGAGTAACCTTGTGAAAATGTGTGGACAGCAGGCCAGTCCATTCGGCATACACGTGAACTCATAAAGTTTGCCATTCCAACAGAATCTTAAACACTTCGATCATGTTTATAGATGGGCACTGCGTAGTATGCATCTTTAAGGTCAACACTGGTTAGCCAAACACCTTTGTGACTAAGTCTCTCGCTGTTTCTAATGAAAACATTTTTAAATGTTTGTATTCTACGAATTTGTGAAATAAAGTAAGGTCTAAAATTAGTCTAACATCCCAGTTTGGTTTCGGTCTTAAGAAAATATTCGAGATGAATTCCCCAGCAACGTGTGGTGCTGGTTCTATAATACCCTTTTCACAAAACTTAAGGACTTGATTGTTTAACGCTTCACGTTCTGAACCGTGAAACCGATATGGAAATGGAATTCTATTTTAAATAGGTTCTTCTTATAACGGAATCCTTACCCTTCTGCTAGGCTAAGGAGAGGTATCTGTAACTTTATTCCATTCCGAAAGGCAATTATTGAGGTTACCGGCTTGAAAGGTATTGCTTGCTGTTATGGTTGCTATTTGAGTCGCCACGTCTATTTGTTCCCTGGGCGGGGGAACGGCTTCTGAGTGTTGAACTCCCTCTTGAAGGGCCTGTTCCCGTCGTTCCAGCCGAATGACTGCCTTTGGCCTCCTCGTTGGCCGGTTCTTCGGTTGCGAAAATCCTGCCTCAGCTTCTTGAAGCGGTTGGAGTTGCCGTCGGCCGATTTCTTTTTGTCAGTTTCCATGTGTTTTCCGCACTTGGAGCTGGTCTCCACTTGTTTCAACAAGTATTGTAGCCGTCGAACATCTTGCCCTTATCTAGCGGCTTGCCCTTAATAGACTTTGGTACTAGAAATAGTGTGTATTCCTTTCCATCATTTTCCGTAATCTTTTTGGACCGTGCCACCTCTTTTCCCGTGTCTGTGTAGACCGCTTTAAGACGTTTTCAAACTGTCTGTAGGAGAGGAAGTTGCTGGTTGCTGTTAGTAATGCAATTCCTCTGTTCATATCGTCACAGAGTGACGAGAACTTGTTCTGTGCCATCCTGTTGGCAATGGGAGCAATGGCTGTAAGAGCCGAGAGTACCCCTTTGTGTACCGTGTAGAGAGCTCAAACTTTTTCCTCTCTTCACTGAGTTTAACCTCAGGATCCATATCTTTGATGGCGGATTCCGGAATTTCTTTAATTCCTGTTAATTTCTCTGCCATCTTGATTATGACCTCCGTTGGTTTGAAGGTGTTAAAGTGGCCTTGAATGTGTATTTTCTTGCATCTCAGCACGTTACACTTTTTCATTTCTTTCCCACACGATTTAGCGTATTTGCCGGAGTGCTTGGTGTTGGAGTGTGAACTCGTCGTCAATGAGTCTGACGACGAGTCTGAAGAGGAAAATAGGATTTGTGTTTCCTCCTCTTCTTAGACTTTTTCTTAGTCTTCTTCTTGAGCGGGTTCTTTTTACGGGCTCTCGTGTACTCATCTCCTTCTGAGGAATTGTCTCTCTTCTTGTGTTTGCGCTTCCGTGCAGACACAAACACCTCCTCCTCTGAGTCATCATCTGTTGAGGCCTGATCTTCCGAATAGTCGTCCTCCCATTCCGACTCATCGGAGTATTGCGGAACCTTGGTTCGCCTTTTCTTTGACCTGCTCTAGATGGTAACATTTCTTCCATCTTCTGTTGCAGTAGCCTGGCAACCTGCTCATCTAGGTCCCTATCAGCGGGGCCAGGGTCGGTATCGTACCCACCCTGCCTCTTCAGAATCCCTTTGTTCTGGCGAGGGTGACCTTTGTAGCCATGCAGGTGGTGTGACATCTTCATCAGAACTGAGTGTGTGAGTTGCCTCTGCCTTTCTCCACTTCATAGCCATGGCTCCGAGACTGTGAGTAAAAAGAAGAACAATGATTAGGCATTGTCCTAGGTGCAATGTCACACTGATAATTAGGGTATAATTATACTAGGTGTGTATTGTATGGCATTAAATCAATTTTTAACGCAGGTGTATGGCTAACAGACAGTCACAGGATAACTGTATGGGTAACCAACCAATCCTAACGATGGGTAGGGACCAGTGTAGCGGTGCCCTCCCACACTCTAAGTACCTATAAACTTCTCCCACCAGTGGCTTTATTCGCCTACAAGTTGAAGAAAATACTATAGGACTCGGAGGTACGCCTTAATGTGAATCACAGATGGGGAATCTTATTGAAACCGAAGGAATGAATCCCCAACGATGTAACTGGCTCCTGCCAAACATCTCTCTGTTCGGCAACGGGCAGCTTAATTAATAACCGAACAATGGAAGCACTGTTCTTTCGATCATGCCAATTATGATCGAAACTAAGCTGTAAAACAGTAATATCTTATAGAAAAGTTTTTTTAAACTTTGTACGTGAATGCTAGCATGAACTAAACCAACGTATTGAGTTTGCAAGATACTAACCTGCTTGGTTTTGTAGTAAATGTAGAAAAACTGCCGGAGCTGCTCACAACGCGTCCTCCTGCTGTGAGCTAATTATGCTAATTGCTGGAACCAGATGTGCTTCCTTCTCCCTGAGCTACGCATCATCAGCAACTATGAAGAAAGGCAGGTCACGCTCATCATGCGGTAGTGGTTCGGCACTGGGAATACCAAGTCGTCCGTCTTCTATGTACTTCTTCAGTTCTAAGCGGTTGAAGACTTGAGCTTTGGCTGCAGAGCCATTGCTCCCAACGTCGACCCAGAAGAATTTGTAGTCACCATCCACTAGAGCCATCAATATGACCGAGTGGAATCCCTTGTAGTTGTAGTACTCCGACCCTCCATGGGCTGGGCATTGGATGGGGATATGTTTCAAATCAAGGGCTCCCGGGTAATTGTAAAACTGCCATCTTGTGGAGAACTGCTCAGCAATACCTCTTGATTGCTGTTCTGTAGTTGGAGCTTGGATCACCTCCTTGGCATACTCGGCAATTATAGCTTCACACACATCATGAACAGCAAGCAAGATGGTGTTGTGCGGAACTTGGAAACCATACATCAGTGAATGATAGCTGTCACTAGAGGCTAGGTATCGCAGAGTGAATGACAGTTTCAATCCAGGTGTTAATGCCTTTCTGTAGAATGTGTCCATTTTCTTGATTCATGGAAGGATGTGAAGGAGAACCTCCTCGAACATACCTGGATCCATGTGGAGAAAGTTTCTGTAGGCCCGAACATCTTCGATATGTAACTCTTGCATTAGATTTGCAAACTGCCCAAACTCCATCCTCTTCTCTGTTTTCTTCTAAGTCTTCTCTGGATTAGCAGAATTTGCAACATAATCATGTTGTTAACATTCTGTCGTTGATGTAGCTGTAATTTCCAGTTCAGCAGCTGCCTGTGCTGCCTCGTGCAGGCATCCATGATGTGCACCCTGTGAGTGTCAGGCAGGAAGTGATGCATTAAGTGGACTTGCGCCTGCTATATATATACTAAACGCCGTGGCTGATCTGTGGTGATCTGGGGTGTCCGGGTCTTATCTGGGCAGTCCGGGAGTGGTCCGTGGCTATGCCGGGGGTAGTCCGGGAAAGTCCGGGTGTGGTCTGGGTTAAACCGTGGCTGAAACATGGCTCATCCGGTGCGAAACAGCCCCGGTCGAGGCCCGGACAGCCTGGACCTGCTCCGGTCCACCCCCGAACCACCCGCGGATCATGCCAGATCGAGCTCGGATTGCAAAATGCCCTGGACCGCCCCGGATGTTTTTAACATTTTAATACATCCGGGGCAGACCCAGGTCGAGCCACGGATCAGGCCGGATCGCCACAGACCAGCCACGGATCACCCCGGATCGCCACATACCACCCCGGATGACAGTCCGGCCCCTGATCCAGGTAGGTGTGACTGGGGCTTTAAATACCAATATCTGCATATATCCCATTGTTCATAAATTATTTTTAGTAATAACAGTTTAATACCGGTTTTTATATGTGCACTTACACTAGTTGTTCTTTTCAATAGATATCATGTAGGACGTTTGCACAGTGAATGAAATATGGCATGTAATAAATGTGTGTACATGTATATTTGTGTATACATTATTTGTGTGTATTCGGAAATATTTGTATATATTCATATATGTTTGTATATATTCATATGTATCTGTATATATTTGCATATATTTGTTTATATTTGCGTATATTTCTATATATGTGTATGTAGTTGTATATATATTGGTGTGTATTTGTTTATGTTTGTAAATAGGTATATATGTATGCATGTACGCATGCATAGATTTATATCTTTATATAAAATTATAAGTGAAATCCATTATATAGGTAAGCCAGACCTTTTCATGCATATCTATCACACATATTAAATAAATATTTCATAGATTAAAAATATAAATGAAATATATATATAATATATATGGAATATATATATGGAATATATATGGAATATATATGACATATATATGATGTATATATGAAATATATGTATGAAATATATAATTATATATGAAATATAAATGTTTGTGGAAATGACTGGTTTCCTACATACCAGTAGAGTACGATGCACGATATATATATGATATATAAATATATATATCATATATAAATATGATATATATATGAAATATATATCTGGTATATATGATTACATTTATACATATCCATGTATGTGAACATGACTGGTTCTTCTACATACCAGTAGAGTGCGATGCTTAACTATGTTGGGGCGAGTTTGATAATTAGGGGTGGGTGATTTGTCAGTGGCGCCTCTCCTCACCTGAGTCCCCTCCATGGTCCTTACCGCAATGGGCGGCGGCCTACTGGACGATAATGGTGTTCCAGCAGGCAGGAAGCCATGCCGAGTGGATTCGCATGCGGGGCAACTTCCAGGCACAAAGACTGGCTTTCAGGGTGGCCGGGTGTAGGAGTTGGGGGATGGAGATGTTGAGGTGTGTGTGTGTGGGGGGGGGGGGTGGTCAGGCCGACTCGCTCACGCCACCTACCGGGCTTGAGTGGATGTCAATTCTGAGGTGATTCTAATGATGCATGTCATAAGGAGGCATGCAAAAAATACGCCATGGTTAGAGGGATGGGTTATGTTCTGGAGACTCACAATGACCATGATAAGTGGGTGAGTATTTTGGTGAGCGCTACATAACGATTTATAATTTAGTTACACCAGTGCCTCGGCGCTGAGAAAAAGAACGCACCTTCATTCGCAAAATAAAATGATCATTTACAACAACAACAAACCCCAAAACCACTTTTAGGGGAAGGGTAAAAAGAAATGGATCCCAACTTTATTTTCTGAATCAATTATGGCATTTGTAGATTATTAGAATTGTCCACTTAAGATCAATGCGAGAGAGCGGGATAGAGGGAGGGGAGCATGCATACATCCAGTGAGCCGATGGGTACAGAAGTAGCTGTCCTACATGTCATTCTGTAAAAATATACGGATTTTTCGGTTCGGATTTATATATTGGCAGAAAGCATTACTATTCTCGGGCGACGGAGTGGGGACCAAGGTTATGTAACAGAGAAGCAATGGGTGCCCCACTCACTGTGTGACATAAGAGACTATGTGGAAAATATGATGACACATGGTGCACGAGATTATGACGTGATGTTCATATGTAAGAGACAGTTAATGTTTGGTGAAATGTTCCCTCTATGCAGCCGTAAGAGTGCAAGTGGAGGGGAAGGTTTCGAGTCCCGCTCTAAGCAGAATATGTCATTTGTTTGCAACACCCCGGTGATACTGGTTCTGTGATCAGGGGCCATATGCATGACACGGTGTTATCGTCGTTTGGTGTTAAAGCCTGACACCGTTTAGATATCTCCGAGATGGGGAATTAGGTCACGTGGTATGTAGAGGCGCCTAACACTTTCATTATAGCTAAACGTGAAGTTATTTATAGATTTGGGAAATCTCTTGCCTTCTCCACCCACCGGGAACCAGCAAGCCATGTTACTGGTGAGCCTGTTCCCGTCGAGCACCGCTATTTCCCAATATCGCCGCCGATTCGGCGGCCGGGAACCAGCAGCCTTGTTACTGGTGAGCCTGTTGCCGGCGAGCACTGGTATTGCACAATATCGCTGCCGATTCGGCGGCTGGGAACCAGCAGCCTCATTATTGCTGAGCCTGTTCCCGGCGAGCGCCGCTATTTGTTTTGTGTACATTCATCGATTCGACAATATTAATATCGCCGCCGATGTAGCTGCTACGTTAATATCACTTTGAATTTAGGGTTAATTTCATGAAATTTCACTTATTGCATATGTAATTCTGTTAAATATGGCCCTAACCTAACACTAACACCGCTGTAAACCTGCTATGTATCTGGTTTAGGGTAACCTAGTTTAAGCTTGTGGTGTTAGGCCTATCACTTACTCTTGCATGCCACTTTTCGCCGGTAAACGGGGGATTCCCGCAAAACACCGTTTTGGCTCGCTAACACCGACCCATGCATATGGCCCCAGGATGGTATACATGTGAACTGTATAGTATTACTGGACCTCCCCTATTATCATTGGAAGTTCGCTATCTGAATACAGTGAAACCCCGATTGTGTATCCACCCTCCCACCAATGTAATATGAACTTAGATATAACGTGATGAGTCATTTAAATCTTCTTCTTTATAAAAATCTGAGAACTGACAAGTTTTTTTAGTGAGTTAATATCGTGTTTTTTTCTCTCTTTAGATCAAAACGGTAAAAGGTGGTAGAAAAAAACATCGTTTTAAAGAAATAAACTGTTGTTTTGGCTACTAAAAAGCTTTACAAAAAATCAATTTGTTTTTAATTCCTACCATAACAACAAAAATATATTCTTGAACCCCGATTTAGCGTGACCCCAGTTTTTCACAATACTATTTTAAGGACATCAACAATCGCGTTATTACAGGGCCACACTGCATTTGTAATTGTAATAATGACATTTACACATTCATGAGTGCAATTAGTTGCAATCACCTCCCCGTGTGAAATAATGCCACATATACGTACATGTGGGTAGGTTGATAGTACGTGGGAGTCTAGGTAGCATAATGGTTAAGAATGGCATAAATATAGGCTCTCGGCCAGCTCTCGACCTGTAAAGTTACATCTGACACCATGTAAAGTTAAAACTCAGGAACGACTGCACATGTTGACGGCTAGTTACTCAATGCTTTATTCCAGTGCCGCCGGTGTTGCAGTTTCCCAGGCACACCAGTTTGCCAGGGACACATCCATTCAAATGCATTGTTAACAGACGTGAGCAGAAGTCAAATATCCCTCAAATTACACCATCTAGAAACAAATCACTTGGTACACATATAGAAAACATCTTTACCATAAAGATTATATTAAAGTTATAAGGTTAGGGTTCTTGATTTCTATTAATTTTGAATAAAACTAACGTTTTGCACAGCGTTTTGCACAGCGCATACCGTCAAACTCAAGGCATTGTCAATGGTCGTGAGCAATCTTCATACAGAAAATACAGAAAAAGTGAAATATCTCTAAAATCACACCACTTAGAAACAAATCGTTTGGTACAAATATAGAAAACATCTTTACCAAAAACATTATATTAAATTTATAAGGTTAGTGCCGATGCTGTTCGATTTTGACGCATGTGCAGAAGCGATGTGCCCCTGGCAAACTGGTATCCCTCGGAAACTGCAACACCGGTCTACGCTGGTCGTCTGTGACGCTGGTCCCGTGCCTCGGTACATACATAACAGACTGAGTATCCCATTTGTTTGCAACAACCATATAGGATGGATGAGGTGTGCGTGTTTGGGGGGGGGGGGTGGCAGGGTGGGGGGGGGGGGTCTTGAAAACTATCAAAATTAGTGCGACTTAATTTGTGTACTTATCCTAACCTCTCCCTATTGCCCACCCCTATACCCCATCCACAGTATTCTGTATTAACTGACGAGCGACTTTGTATTACATGAACACTTACAGGTATTCAATTTGTCTAACCAGTCATACTCCGGTCGCAGCTATAGTCTGACGTTACCAAGGTTAAATAAGTTGCTGTGTGCAAGTTTACTCAGCGTCTGAATGAAGGTCAACACACACCAACCGATTTCTACGAGTGTACCGAAAATTGATCGCATCCACTGAAGTCCGTGGGAACATATATGTGATACTCAAATACGCATGGACTGAACACTAAGATTTGCACAGTTCAAATGAAGTACAGTAAAACCTCTCTAACCGACACCTTCCACAGATCGACCACTCCCCTATACCGATCGCTTTATTTGGGTCCCAAACGATCACCCATACCATTGTAATGGTAACAAAAGAAACTTCCTAAACCGACCACCTCCTTAAATGGACCATTTAAAGTCGGTCCCATGATCAGTATGTTTAGAGAGGTTCTATTGTAGATACATTATCGACACAAAGATCGATGTGCTTAATCACAAGGACAAATTATTGATTGTAGTTTTTACAAGCCTGGCACCATCCTGTATTATATCACCACCGATGTCGATTTGGAACAGTGTGCACTCATGAACGCTTTATAGTGCTGTCCAACTGGACTACCTAATACTGAACCAACAAGTCCTTTATTTTCCTTATCATTGCCAACTGCAGTGAATGGTAGCAACAAGTGCCAATTTTACTAAGTTTTGTTTTGACTCACCGAGGGACCGAACCTATAACCTCTCGTACGGGAAGCCTAGACACCATAGCTACTGTGCCCGTGCCCCCAGCTCTGCCAATTTGGATTTCCACCGCTGTGTATAACTTACAGCGTCATCAAAGGCCGGTTGCTCTCATACCATGTCTATGTGGTGTGGGAGGTTAAAAATCCCTTGGGTCGGTAAAAGTGTAGGCCCGGGCTTTCTATCGACCAGCAGTGGGGTGGGGAATACCAGTCGTCTCTGACTGGGATTTCCCCTGCTTGGGACAACTAATGTACCCAAAAAAAAGAAAAAGAGAGACACTTCCTGTCTACCATTCGCTATATCGCTATACTAGACTATCCCGCTTCGTCTGAAAGTACACATAAAGATGGCAGAATTTGTGACAGGTCTGGATTTACATATACAGTAAAACCTCTCTAACCGACCACCTCCACAGATCGACCACTCCCCTATACCGATCGCTTTATTTAGGTCTCAAACGATCACCCATACAATACCATTATAATGATAAAAAACAAACTTCCTAAACTGACCACCTCCCTAAATGGACCATTTAAAGTGTACTAAGGGAGTAAACCCTAAACAGAAAACCATGTCACTGTGGCAGCATTAAGGGTGGTTGATGTATGGAACTCCCAACATCTCCTGACCAGCCACTGCAGGGACAAATAGTTTTGTGCCTGTCTGGACATGTTCTTGGCGGTGTGAAACCTCTATTTGATCACCGAGAGAGTGCCGCTGGTAACTTGCAAAAGCCAGCAGCACTTCAATACTTTTGCAGGCAGCATTCATGAAATGAAAAACCTGAAGCTGAGAGACATTAAGACCGACTCATGGACATCACTCTCAGAGCAGAGAGCTAAATGGAGAGCGGCAGTCAAGTAATGAAAGCAGTCTTTGTCGCATCACAACCGACAGCATGATGATGATGATGAGATGCTACAAAATCAATGTGTAAAATATTCCATTACATAAAACAGACTATATGGCCTAGTACCAGAATCAAATGGCATGGAGAGGTAATGGCTTTTGTTACCTCTATGTTTGTCTGAGAATGCATTTTTCCGTATGGTACTACTTTTTAAATTTAGTGTTAGGAATAATGTTGTGGCTTGTACTTCCGGTTTCAGTGAATGTGTGTGAATCCCAATAGGGATTGTCCTGACTCACGTCATATTGGCTTCAATATTCACATAAATAGACTTAACAGTCTATATTTAACACTCTGCAACAACTGCAACCAGCTCTATTTTATGCACCCACTTTTATCCACCCAACACTACTCTATCCCAAACTAGACATAACATGCATTCTACTTAGCATTACTCAAGCAGCACTATTTGTACCCTAGCACAATATATATGCACTCAACAATGCTACTCTTTCTATTCTACTTGTTCATTCACGGCCGCCGTAAGTTAAGGCTGCGTGGTCCGAAGAAAGCATCAAACTTTTAAAATCAAAGCACTTCGCAAGATTTGGTGCTACATATCGAGCTTAGATACTGGTGTAATCATCAAGCATGTATTATTGCTGCATAGAAGGAATACTAAGTCAATGTAATCAAACATGTCACTGCTGAAGTCTGTCATATCCAGCATATCGGTCTGCATCCTAAATTCATTTGTCACTTTTTCACTTAAAATATTTCTAAAGTTAATCATTTAAAGCTCAAAGTAAAGTAAATTATAAACTACTATATTTACCTAAAACGTATTGAAGATATATTTTCAAAACCATTAAATTATGCAAGAGTAAGTGTTAGCTTTAATGCCGATACATTAGTCAGCAACGTATAGGCTCTAGTGACAGCACATCAGTTACCATCAGCATCAGTATCAATCACCATTATCATCAACAACAATAACGCTTCCCTACCCTCACCCTCCCATATTGGCTTTCCTCTGCCTGCAGCAGTGTCACTATGCACCACGTTACCACTGTATAGTCCCTCTTCACACACTCAATGTGGGGCGCCACCTACCGACTTCACACTTCCAGTGTCGGTCCTCACACCTGGTCACAAGCGACACGCGTTAACTACTAAGTACAAACAAAGGGTTGTACTGTGCCTGTGTTTTACAGACCGACCTGTGCGGCGTGGCACCGTAATACTAAAGGGCGCATTCCTTACACGCGGTATGCGGTATGTGGCATGCGGCATGCGGTATGCGAATGGCGTGATTCCTTACACGCGGCATGCGGCATGTGGCACACCACTGGCTATATTTAAAAAATAAAAATAAACAAGTATACTCAATACTGCACTGTATATGACCTAATAATGCATTTATATCGATGTACCTCTTGGTACGTCACATGGGGGTTCCTACCTTTATAATTACCAAATTATAGATAAGTATTCATATTTTTGTGGCTATGGTAGCATTTTTACCAACCCGAACCCCACCACCACCACTACCATATGTTTCCCCTCTGCACCCTTGTGTGTGACCGTTCCGTAATGCTCAGTTGCCTCTCCTCGTCTAAAACTAATGGACAAGTGCGACTGATGTTTCTATTCGCACACCGCTTGCCACATGCCGCACCGATCGCTACAGGGACCGATCGAGTTGACGCATTCGCATTCGCATTCGCATACCGCGTGTAAGGAAAGTAGTCCATTGACTTCAAGGCATTTCGATTTGTTGCCGCATTCGCATTCACATACCACATGCCGCATGCCGCGTGTAAGGAATGCACCCTTAATAGTGCACGTCCTGCAGCCTCCAGCTAGTCGATGGACACCAGGGATGTGGTGGACGGGGGGGGGGGGGGGGGATGCTGGAAGTGGGCGGGAAAGGGAGGGAGGGGGGCTGGCAGTGGGAGTGAGTGAGGAGAGAGGGGGTTAGAGGTAGGGCCGGGGGTAGAGGGAGATAATGGGGTGAGGTCGTGAGAGTGGGAACAGGGGGAAGGAGGGGTAGAAAGGGAAAGGGGAAAGAGGGAGGGAGGGAGAACGGGGTGGAGATACGGTAGGAGGGACAGGGTGGATACGAACAGTTGGAGGGGGAGGGAAGGGAGAGGAGAGAAGGTGGTGGGAGAGAGGGCGGAAATGCGGGGTATGGGGAAGGGAAGGGGCGAATGAGTAGAATGAGGGGAGGGAGGTTTTTTTTTGTTGTTGAAGATTTATACTGCCTATCATGGATAAGCCTGAATAGGCTTGTTTTCACCATTAGACAGTTTGTCGATAGAAAGCCTGAGCCTACACTTTTACCGACCCAAGGGATTTTTAACCTCCCACACCACATAGACATGGTATGAGAGCAACTGGCCTTTGATGTCGCTGTAAGTTATACACAGCGGTGGAAATCCAAATTGGCAGAGATGGGGGCATGGGGAATCGAACCACCAACCTTCAGGTTAGGAGTCCGACCTAGAAAAAAGTCAGACACTCTAACCACTCCGCCACAGAGAACACCACGTAAGGACGGCATGAGGGGGAGGGAGGGAGGGGATAGAGGGGCATGGGAGAGAGTAAGAAGGGTGAGAGGAAAGAGGGAGGTAGGATGGGAGGAACAGATGGAGGGAGTCAGGGAGGGGGAACGGGTGGGATGGAGGAATGGGGGTGGAGAGGGACGAATGGCAAGAAGAGCAGGAAGGGCTGGACGGAGAGGTGTGAGAAGGTGGGGGGGGGAGAGAGGGAGGGAAGAGATGGAGAGATGGAAGGACGGGAGAAGGGAGGGGAGGCGAAGGAGGGGGGGGGGGGGGGGGGGGGGGCAAGTACAGGGTAGGTAGGGGCTGTAACGTATGAACCAGGGGGGGGGGGGGGCGGTGTACACAGGGGGAGTCAGGGGCCTTTACTTTCGGGGTCAGATTCTCGAGTAAGACTCAACTTTGTCGGGTTTTTTAAATTTTACTTTGTGGTTTAAAAAAAAACTGTCTTTCATTTCTGGGAAATCCCCTATCTACACTAAAGGCACATCAACGCAACACTAATTATGATCATGCATCATGTTTAGTGATCTACTACTTGTTTTCTATTTAAGTGTACAGAGTTTTGAGTTTCTGACATGTTTTAGATTAATATATTATTATGATATAATTTGACTTCAAGTAACTTTTTGTTTTAAAGGATTAACTTTGGAGATATTTACTGTGGAATTATGC